>QAOA01002999.1:252969-270816 GCA_003255065.1 Cercis canadensis
AAAAAAAAAAAAAAAAAAAAAAAAAAAAAAAAAAAAAAAAAAAAAAAAAAAAAAAAAAAAAAAAAAAAAAAAAGAAGAAGAAGAAGTAAGAGCTTATTAACCATCAAAAATTAAGAATTTTTTTATTTTTCTTGGTCAACCAAAAACTAAGAGGAATATATTTTTAATGTTCTTAACCAACCAAAAATTAAGAAGAAATTGTATTCCTCTTAATCAACCATAAATTAATAAGGATTTCATTCTTCTTAATCAATTAAGAAGGATTTCTATTCTTTTTAATGATCTATAAATTAAGATTAATTTGTATTCCTATTAATCAGAAAAAAAAGGTATGAGAAAAATTTTCATTCTTCTTAATCAACCACAAACTAAATAGAATATTTATTCCTCTTATTCAACCAGAAATTAAGAAGAATTATTATTCTACTTAACCAAAATGAGGAAGGATTTTACTCTTCTTATATAGTTAACCAGAAATTAAGAAGGATTTTTATTGTTTTGGTCAACAATAAATTAAGAAATTAAGCACCATTTTTTATTCTTCTTAGTCAACCAAAAATTAAGGGGAATTTTCAGTTATTCTATAACAACCACAACTAAAATGATAAATTTTATTCTTAACCAACAAGAAATAAAAAGATTTTTTATTTTCCTAGATCAAGCACAATTAAGAAGAATTTTTAATCTTCTTAATTAACCAAAAATTTAGAAGGATTCTTATTCTTCTTAATCAACCACAAATTAAGAAGAATTATGATTCTTTTTCACTAATTGTAAATGAAGAAGAATTCTTATTCTCCTTAATTAGGGGTGGAAAATGAATGGAGGTGAATAAATATCCACTTATCTATTTATTCCTATTATTTAATATTTGTTGTTGTTGTTATAATCAACATCGTCTTCTTCACATCAGTTAATTGACCAAAATAATATTGTTTTCTAAATTATTTCTGCAAATGGAGCTGTTTTTAAATGATTTACTTAAATGGGGTTATTTTGATTAAAATCTAATTAGGGTAAATGAAGTGGTCCTACTAGCCCAGCCGGTCTCTCCAAATGAACTAGCGGAACCTCATTGGTTGTATGAGACAGTAAATAAAGTGGTTTACAGTATACAAGGAGGTAAATAGAATAGATTATATTGTACAAGGAAGTAAATAAAGAGGTTTACAATATACGTTGCATTATATAGACAATTAAGAGTGATACTATTTAGTCAAAGAAAATATTGCCATAATTATGGCATAATTCAAATGAGGTTGTTTGATGAAACAATGTGGGAGGAACCAAACCATGCATTTTTGGAAATTTCAGGCTGCCTTGTAATTTTTGAGAATTAATTCTCCCATATGTGATTTTCAAAGCAATTTTTCCAAACAAGCTACCTCTTCAGGCCATTATATATCCCCCTTTGTTCTGAAGGAGTGGCATTGACGAGGCATCCAAGAAACCCTNCCAACAAGAAAATAAAAGATTTAACAACAACAAAAATGAAAGATGGTATTAGTACCTGAGATGATGAAAGTTTTGGTGTTTCCTCTATGATGTGGTACTGGATTTTTTCTGCTTCTTGTTGTTTTGTGTTTCAGAATTTATTCTCTATTTGTCTCTTTCTTGTGTCTGTGTATCAACCCTTTTTTTCTTTTTATCCGATATTGCTTTCATGTCTTTCCATTTGCTTCTTTGTGTGAGGCTTTTTATAGCCAGAGCTTTGTGCAAGTTGCACTGACGGGAGTTGACAATTTCCTGCTTTCAAGCTGCCAGGGGCATGGCTTGAAGTGTGGCTGGACTGATGAATAGTAAAGGGGTGCTGCCTTGCGTGTTACCTTCAACAACATTTATTTCTTCTCTGTTTTTATTTTATTTTATGTTATTCATTTGTAATAATGATTTTTTTTGCATTTTTATATTTTTTAAGTTATATATTTTTTTTTTGTGATTTTTGTTAGCATTTCAGTATTTTTAGCTATATTTGTTTTATTTTGTAGTATTGAAATATTTTAATTAAGCACATAAAAATATGGTTCCAAAGACCATGATCCCAAAAATAATTCATGTACAAATTTGTGTGTCAACAATCCTTAGAACTGATTCTTGCACTTGAAACATGTCAATGGCTCCAGTTAAGCCTTCCTCACCTCAAAATTTGACTTTTGATGCTTCTGTTATGCAGCACCAATCTTCCTTGCCCTCCCATTTTATATGGCCTGACCATGAAAAACCATGCCTAGAGCTACCTGAACTCCAAGTTCCCACTATTGACTTGAAGGTCTTCAAATCTACAGACCCACAAGCCATCTCAAATGCTTTATCACAAGTGGATGAGGCATGCAAGAAGCATGGCTTTTTTCTTGTTGTCAACCATGGTGTTGATGCTAAGCTCCTAGCTAAAGTTCATGATCTCTTGGATGATTTCTTCGGCATGCAACTCCCAGAGAAGCAGAAAATTCAGAGAACTCGTGATGATAATCGTGGGTATGCTAGTAGCTTCACAGAAAGGTTCTCCTCCAGTCTTCCTTGGAAGGAAACACTTACTTTCAAGTACACTGCTGCTGATCAGTCCAGAAAAAATGTCGAAGACTTTTTTGTGAACAAAATGGGAGAAGATTTCAGGCAATTTGGGTAAGATAGAATGGAAATTCCTTAAATCCTCAGTTTCTCAGTTTCCATGTATGAAAGAAGTCAGAAAGTGTCTTTTCAAGAGATTAACTTCCAATCCCTTGAAACTATATGCTCTGAAGCTGTTTTTATAAGAAATTTTAGCAACAAATCATACACTGAGTCACGTCTATCTACTTTCCTAGCTTGCTTCCATTTCAGTCTGAAATTTTTCTACAAAAATTCAATGCTCTTTCTTTTGTCCATTCTTTTTCCCTTTTTCTTCTGTCACTTGCTGTATATAAACAGAAAAACACTTCCCAAGATATATATAGATTAAAGCAAAATAATTGAATTGCTTTCCCTTGCTGCCTCATCTTCTGTCTCATGTTTTAGGGTTTTTTTCCAAGAATATTGTGAAGCCATGAGCAATCTCTCCCTTGGGATCTCGGAGCTTCTGGGAATAAGCCTAGGAGTGGGCTGCAACTATTTCAGAGATTTCTTTGAAGACAATGACTCCATAATGAGACTGAATTACTATCCACCATGCCAAAAACCTGATTTAGTTTTAGGAACTGGGCCTCATCATGACCCTACATCCATAACTATTCTTCATGAAGATCATGTTGGGGGCCTACAAATGCTTGTGGATGAAAAATGGTACTCCATTACCCCGAATCCAGACGCTTTCGTTGTCAACATTGGTGACACATTTATGGTATGGATCACACAGAAAAGTTGGTTTATTGTTACTTAATTTGTGGTTGATAATAGATACAAAATCATGAATGGAAAAGGTTCACTATTTTTCTCAGTAGGTCAATTATATCATATAATACTATAGGCATAAAGAAAAGCACATGACAACAACACATTGTGATAAAGTGAAGATATTGGTATTCCGCATTAGTTCTTAAGAATATTTAATTAACATGTCTATGTAATTTTGTTTTAGGCTTTATCAAATGGGGTTTACAAGAGTGTCATGCATAAAGCAGTCGTAAATAACAAAGAAGCGAGGAAATCTCTTGCTTTCTTTCTATGTCCAGGGAAGGACAAAGTGGTCACACCTCCAGAAGCTCTTATCAATAAGGAAAATCCAAGAATATATCCTGACTTCACATGGGCAACTCTTCTTGAATTTACACAGCTGCATTATAGGGTGGACAAAGGAACCCTCGATGCTTTCTCAAGGTGGCTGCAAGAGAAAAACAACTAATTAAGGTTGAGGAAGGGGCATCATATGAAGTTAAAGAGGGTGTTTTAGGTGTTGGCGTGTCAGTATTGAGAGAATACTATATATGCAAAGGAATAAACTATTTGCAGGAATAAAGAGTTTAATGTTTGCACTCCATATGAGTACTTTGAACTGATGAAATAAGTGTTGTTACTGCTAAAACAATATTAGTTGTCTTGAGTTGGCTACTTTCTTGCAAATATCTGTCCTGAGTGTTAGCCCCACAGAGGCAAAGAGGATCATTGAAGATGTGCATGAAGGTATTTATGGAACACATGCAAATGGGCATGCTATGGCAAGAAAGATATTAAGGGCAAGATATTATTGGTTGACAATGGAATCTGATTGCATAAACTATGTGAGAAAATGCCACAAATGTCAGATATATGCTAATAAGATTCATACACTGCTCATACTTCTAAATGTTTTATCAACACCATGGCCATTCTCAATGTGGGGCATGAATGTTATAGGCCCGATCGAACCGAAAGCCTCAAATGGGCATCACTTCATTTTAGTTGCAATTGATTACTTCACAAAATGGGTTGAAGCTGCTACTTATGCCCATGTGACCAAAGGAGCGGTGCTCAAATTCATCAAGAAGGATTTGATTTGTCGCTACGGTATACCTGAGAGGATCATTACGGATAATGCGATGAATTTGAACAACAAGTTGATGACAGAACTATGTGAAAAATTCAAGATAAGACATCATAACTCATCCCTATATCACCCAAAAATGAACGGAGCGGTTGAGGCAGCCAACAAAAACATCAAGAAGATCATCGGAAAGATGATTGTATCATACAAGGATTGGCATAAGATGCTTCCCTTTGCTCTTCATGTTTATCGCACGTCAATCCGCACTTCTACAGGGGCAACTCCTTTCTCACTAGTTTATGGGATGGAAGCTATGCTTTCAATTGAGGTAGAAATACCCTCATTAAGGATGATCATGGAGGCAGAATTAGAAGAGGCCGAATGGACACGAACATGGTATGATCAATTAAACCTCATTGAAGGAAAAAGATTAGCTGCGCTATGTCATGGCCAACTCTATCAAAGAAGAATGATGAGGGCTCACTCCAAGAAAGTGCGACCGCGTCAATTTCAAGAAGGAGATTTGGTATTGAAAAAGATCTTACCAATCCAAAAGGATCATCGTGGGAAATAGACTCCGAACTATGAAGGACNATATGATTCACTAAATAGAATAATCCTTAGGTTCGACTTAGGGCTGCCCTTTGCTGCAAATAGCTTAGGTAACCGACCTTAAACTTAATTAATTTGAGGAGCCTCGGCAGCTCATCATTCTAAAAAGGGGAAATGGCTCATTTGGTTGAAAACCTAAAAAGGCAACCAAGGCAAAAGTTAGAGCTAAAAAAATGAAATAAAATGACTTGGTAGATGGAAAAGTTGAAGGAAAAACGTAAGCAAAAGTCAAGGTCAAGGATAACAACACAAGCAGTGAATATGAGGGAAGTTTTCATAGGAATGAGAAATTTAAAGAAGTGATCAAGTACATAAAAGGGAGTCAGATGATATCCAGAAGAGCCGATTATAGGGTTTTCAGAATCATATAATGGGGCGGCTGTCGTTATTCATCTTAAAAGTTATCACCGGAAGAGCCGGAAATCTTATTCTACCTTCTTCTTCTTGTTGATTTCATAATGTCTTTATTGTGCATTTTCCCATTTGAATGATTAATCCTTTCCCACATAGTCTATAACTATATTCACCCGATTTTAACCCATTTTGTTAATTGAATATGCTTTCTCATGATGATTATATACTGAAATGTGAAACATGTGTTAACTTTGGCTAAGCATATCAAGAATTAAGCATGTGAAATTCAAGAGCTTGTAGGGAACACACTGAATGCCCAAGCATATATCAGTTGAGCAAAAGATTGACCTTGCAGAAGAGGAGTTATCTCAAGAGTAATACTCTATATCATAAGTGAAGAACATGGATCCAAGAGTGGGCTTTACCTTTTTACTGACGACTAAGATTTTGTTATTGTTCATCATTGACATTGTCCGAACCAGTCGTACAAGGTCAAAGAAGTAACAAGGAAATTTTCCAAAATCCAAAATGTTTCTCAAATTTAACATATAAATTGGCATACATGGAGCATGCATTGCATATCATCTCCATTACCCATTTATTTTTCGTTGTTAAATCGAATCCAGTTTGGTTGGGTTGAGCCCGGATACCTTGGGTCATTGTTTAATTTTTCTGTTGTTAAATCGAATCCACCTTGGTTGGATCGAGCCTAGCCTGTCTAAGTCCCTGTTTATTTTTTCCGCTATTAAATCGAATCCACCGTCGTTGGGTGGAGCCCGGATACCCTGAGCCATTGTTTAATTTTCTTGTTGTTAAATCGAATCCACCTTGGTTGGATCGAGCCTAGCCTGTCTAGGTCCCTGTTTATTTTTTCTGTTGTTAAATCGAATCCACCGTCATTGGGTCGAGTCCGGATACCCTAGGTCATTGTTTAATTTTCCTATTGTTAAATCGAATCCACCTTGGTTGGATCGAGCTTAGCCTGTCTAGGTCATTGTTTATTTTTCTTGCTGTTAAATCGAATCCAGTTTGGTTGGATCGATCCCGAATACCCTGGGTCATTATTTAATTTTCTTGCGATTAAATCGAATCCAGCTTGGTTGGGTCGAGCCCGAATACCCCGGATCATTGTTTAATTTCATGTCGTTAAATCGAATCCATCCTGTTTAGGTCGAGCCTAACCTGTCTAGGTCATTGTTTATCTTTCTCGCCGTTTATTTTTCTCGTCGTTAAATCGAATTCAACTTTGTCTAGGTCTTCTTTTGACTTTTACGACTAATATCTAGTCATGCTTAACTTGTGTAAGTACTTTTTTTTTATTTCTGCAAACCCTTCATTTCATGCCTCGTACAAATTTGGATCAACTCCTTTGCTCGTCATTTATTTAAAAATAGATGAGCAAAGGGGGACAGTTGTTGACACCCAAATTTGTACATGGATTATTTTTAGGATTATGGTCTTTGGAACCATATTTTTGTGTGCTCAATTGAAATATTTCAATACTACAAAATAAAGCAAATATAGCTAAAAATGATAAAATGCTAACAAAAATCACAAAAAAAAATAACTTAAAGAATATAAAAATACAAAAAAAAAATTATTATTACAAATGAATAACATAAAAATAAAATAAAAGCAGCAACCCAATTGCTGTGAAATACTGTTACCCAGTCAGGTCACTCCTCCCAGCCATGCCTGGGCAGCTTGAAAGCAGGAAATCTTCAACCCATATCAGTGCAACTTGCACAAATATATGTCTATAAAAACGAACACAAGAGCAATACCAAAAAAAAAAAAAAAAAAAAAAAAAAAAAAAGAAAAAAAAAAAAAAAAAAAAAAAAAAAAAAAAAAAAAAAAAAAAAAAAAAAAAGGGAAGGCTGATACACAGAAAAACGGAGGAAAAAATTCAAAAACGAAATAGAAAGCAAGCACACAGAGGGAACCAAAAATTCAGAGGCAAAGTCTCAGAAAGTTGGGAGGAAGAAAGAATACAGCAGGCATCCAGGTATTAACACTATCTCATCATTCTTTTTAAGCTAAATTTTTCCTTTTTTGTTGATTTTGCATTATACGAATATACATCCAACCCACATATGTAAGTTAAAAAAAAAAAAAGAGAAATCTCTTACCTCCTCCAATTTTGTTTCCGAAGCAAGGAAGGGTGGTGCCACCGACGGTGGTGGCTCCACCCTTTTCATTTCTTGGACAAATCGAACCAAAAAATTTTAAACAGGGGTTATTAGAGGAAGAGAAAGAGAGATAGATCAAAAAAATTAACCTCTTCCCATATCCATTAACACCCAATCTAAAGAGATAAACAACATTTACAGAAAAAGAACAAAAAATACACAGATGAGGATCCTCAATTTTTAGAGAGAGAAACCCCATTTTTAGAGAGAGAAACCGATTTGAAAAAGAGAGAACTAATTTTTTTAAGCCAATAAAGCATCCCAACCTCATAACCATCTTCCATTTTAAAGAAGGAAACCGGTTAGAGTGAGGATTTTTTAGAAAGAGAAAGAAGTTTTTTTTAGAGAGAGAAATAAAATTTCAAAAAGAGAAATAGAGGTATGTAGAGGAATAGAGAGATAGGGGTTCTTACCTTAGCCATTGTTAGCCAAAAAACTGAGTCCATGGCTCCGAGGATGGAAGGAGGAGATGGGTTGGTGTTTTCTTCTCTATTTTGTCTTGCTTCCCTTCCTGTGCTGCGTTTTCCTTCCCTGAAGTGTTTATGCATTTTTCTTCTTAAATGCTTTTTGTTTCTTTTGCCTATTTTGGTGTTAATATGCGTTGTGGTTTTATCTTTTTGGGTTATTAAATGGATGGGTCGGATGTCTTTGGTTTTGTTGTTAGTTTACTTTTGTTTGCTTTTTCTTTTTGATTTAGGCTTGGATTGTTAGGTTCTGATGGATTAATTTTAGGAAGTTGAAGTTTTTGTTTTTTTTTTTTTTTGTTGTCTTTGGGCTAAAACCGAAATGGCCATTTCATTAGCATTATTTTAGCTTTTCTTTGGACTGGGCCTCTTTGTATGCTGAATCCATGGGCCTCTTCTTGTTTTTGCTGATTTGGGTGTGTTTCATTTGGGCTGGTGTTGAAATTCGTGGGCCACATTAAAGCTGGTCCATTAGTCCCTTTTACATAGGCTTAGTTTTAGTTGGGCTCTGAAATAGAACCAGTCCATTAGTTTCCTTCATACTAAGGCTATGTCAATTTGGGCTTTGTGTGGCCTCTTGTGTGTGTTTTTTTATTCCCTTTGCTTCAATATAAGCCCAATCCGAATTTAGGAGCATTTTTTTTATTTTTAATTTTATTAAGCATTAGTATGTGTTTTATATATAAATATCAAGATATACTAGCTTGCATGTTGCTTTTTCAGCTTTTGGTAGTTTTGTTTGTATATATTTAAATTTGACCATTTTCTTTAATTAATCATTGAACAATGGAAATACATTACTTTTTAGGCTTTGGTTCTTTTAGTTGAATTGTATATATATATATATAGGTTTAAGTTTATCTTTTATCTAAGAGATATATTATTTAATGTATTTAGTTTTAGCTTTCCTTTAAACCCATCTATTTAGGACTTATGTTTTGTCTTTAGGATATTATTATTCATTCATTTTTTCTTTATATATTTTTGTTATCCTTTTATTTTATCCTAATTAGTGGCACTAATTTATGTCATCTTATTCACTTTACATGTTCCATGCATTCCACATTATACTTAATCATTGTAAGTCAAATTAAAGCCCGACGATGGATTAAATTAGAGAATAATTCTGTTGATAATTGTTTCCTAATATTCCTGAGGTAATGGATAATTTTCTTGGTTATGTCAGAGGTACTGGTGTGGCCAATAAAATTCCCAATATCGTTTTATCTTTTTAATTAATTTTTTATAACATTTATTTACTGCATTGTGATACATCTCGTCATTATGTTTTTTTTTTTTTTTTACCTATGCTAGATTGATATTACCGACGAGGGAATAATCAAAAAATTAGCTATAATGATAGCGATATTTTGACATTCCGGAGGTAAAGGGGTTTCTCTAGTTTTGCCAGAGGTACTGGTGGGGCTTGAGGTTAACTTCTGATAAAAATCTTTCTTATGCATAATTCTCTAAAAAATCTTTCATGCATAATATGATATTTTTACCTTAAAATGTGGATTAAAGTACCGACAAGGGAATAATCAAAATTAGCCATAATGATGGCGACACTTTGACATTTCGGAGGTGAGGAGTGTCCCTTTAGCTTTTCCAGATGTACTGGTGGGCTAAAGAAAGACTTTCAATAAAAAAACTTTTTTTCACAAATCTCAAATTCATTTTCTAGCATTTATAATAAATTACATTTCATACATTTTCTAGTTATTATTAAAAATGTTAAACTTGCTTATGATGAAATAGATCGAGAGGGGATTGTAATGACAATCACGAACTCTACCTAATAGTCTTGAGACATATTTTTAGTTTTCGCCAAAAGGACTGGCAGGACTTAACAAAGTATTGCCTTATTTTAAACACACTATTAGGACCAATTTAATTCACTTTAAGAGATAACAAAAGATTAAATAGGTAACCGTTCTAAGAACGGACGTCGTAGGGTGCTAATACCTTCTCTACACGTAATCAACCCCCGAATTCAAACTCTAAACGTAGAACAAATCTTTTAGGTGTCCAATCGCACCATTTCATTTGTTTAAAAATGGAATAAAATGATTGGTGGCGACTCCATTCTTTTGCATTATATTATGCATCCTTATACTTTTTATTTTTCTCATGGGGGTGTTTCGCTGCTCCGCTTCGCGCTCCCAAAAAGGGACGTTGCGACAACAATAATATCTTGTTATTTCTTATTTGTGTTGTTTGTCTTGTTACTATTAATCTTTGCTATGTTTGCTAAGATGTTATTCAGATCAATCCTCAAATGAAGTCTTGAAGAACTTGTTCTTCAGAACCAGTTCTTGGTTATGTGATGAGTCTACAAGATTGTTGATGTGGACAAAGTCCTACACGGACTCCGGGCCAAAGATTGCCTTTCTCATGTTTGACTAAGTGTTGTACTCTTAGAGTATAAAAAGCTTCCTTTGAGTACTATTTGAAAAGCCCATATTTCGAGAAAGCTATCTACTCTCTTACACAAAAGAGAGACTTTTGTGGACAATAGGACAAATGGTCAAGTGACTGATTGACAAGGAGTCAGCCGGTTGGTGGCTTGTCTTTTCCCTCACCATTGAGCTCCTCACGTGCACAAGAAAGCCAATAAAGCAAAGAGATTTCAGGACTTCGACCAAGGCATGAAGTAAAGAAAGAATAAAACATTTTAGAGAGAGAGAGAGAAGCCATTGTTGAGAGCTTTGCTCTTCTTCTTCATCTCAGTCATTCCTTCATGCTTCAAGTTTTTCATTGTAACTTATCTACTTTGTGAGAGTTCTTCTTTGGGGCTGAACCAAAACACTTGGGTTTTGTATCTTGAATTTTTATGGGAGAAATCCATGAGAGTGATCTCTAGAGTATTAGAGAGAAAGAGTTCATGGTGAGCTTGGGAAACAAAAACCATGGGAGTTAAGCTTGAAAAAATAAACTTGGTGTAAAGCTTGGAGAAGCTTGAAAAATAACCTTGAAGAATAGTGGAACCTCATTGACATGGGAAAAGTGGATGTAGGCATGTTAAGCTGAACCACTATAAACTCTATGTCTGATCTCTCTTCTCTTCATCTCTGATTCTCTGGTTATTTCTATGTTTTTGTTCTTCATGATTTGCTAAGTCATTTCAATATATTCATGTCTGGTATTTGTTAAAGAACTAGTTTGTAAGAACCAGTTCTTCAACAAATCTATGACTTGAATCAAATTTCAAGAATAATTTTTTAACTATTCCTATTCACCCCCTCTAGGAAGAGAATATGCAACTCTCACTGAGTTTGCACATTATTCATTTTATAAGTGATAATAATTATTATCGCATCACTATCTTGACAAAAAAATCCAACCTAAACCAGCACTCTTAAACCAACCTGATTGAGGGTTTAGTCAAACTGATTGGCAAAAGTGATAGGCTTAATTGTAATTTTAGTATTTTATTTTAGTTAAATAAACATTTTTGTTCTCTTATTTTGAAACACAAGACTTTTTATTTTCCCAAACTTTACAAAATAAACTTTCTAGTTTATTACTTGCTATGCTATGGCGTTAAAAAATAGGCAAATAACACTACTCCTTATTAAAACACAAATGAACTTCCGAGAAGTGAATGGTGAGCTAACTGATCTGGTTTTGAATTGATGAAAATTTACTTTGACAAGTTCATTCATTTCTTTCGTAATCATCATTTATCCTTTAGTTAGTGTCTTTGTAAGTGAAGTTAAGCGGGTGCACAAAGGTGTTCTACATGCCAAGTTCAAGTACAACGTGCACAAAGGATAATGCACAAAGAAGATTAGAGGGCTATTACATATAAAATCAAGTGTCCAAGGTTTCAACAGTGCCCATTGCTTGATGGGAAGATAATGTAATTGTTGTAGCCTAGACTAAGAGTAATTCAGAGAATGAAAAGAGAGATTAATTTGAATTAGTCATAGAAGTCTTTATATAAGTGAGTAGGCTTAGAGATTAAGCTACTATATGGGTACAAATGACATTTGGTAGGGTAATTTGTGAAGCGAGTAGCGAGATCATCCAATCTTGTTTATTGCTAATCATTTTGGTGCGGTGCTACGTGTAAAGATCCTCTGACGTGGTTGATGTGACAATAATGACTAGACAAAATAGTTTTATGATGTGATCTTGGCTTCAGTGTGAGCTTCTAATTGGTCCACGCGGCGTTGAGGTGGACAGGAACAAAAGCTCCCTAACACTAGTCAGTCCCTGAGTTACTAGCTTTATATTTGTCATTAGGCTAGTAACCAAGTTTTGGTGAAGTGCTCTTGGCTCCCTAATGCAGGAACAAAACAAAACAAAAAAACACCCACTTCTAATTAACTTGCATAACACACAAGAACACAATGGTTTCCAAATTACACTTCTTGAAGTCTAGCTGTCTGAGATGTGTTTCCGTGTATATCCTACATTTCATTGATTATATTTGGCTTCCTTTGATGATTTTGGGCACATTTTGAATTTTCCTTGCTTGCTTTTGAATTGATTCATCACTGAAATGTGACCTTTGCATCAGGTTCTCAACATTGCAGGAGGAGCAACCAAGATAACTATGGCACTAAAACTAACACACATGGCTTTCATAAAATTTTGGTTCTTATCTTGATGCTTTTGATCGAAAATTTCAACAGACGCCAAGAACTAACATTTACTGCCAAATTGACTCCACATAAAAGTTGCCTTGAGTGAGATGTCATTTCCCTGCTTCTATGAAATTCTTCAGTGCCCACAAAATTGTTCCTATAACTATTTATACAGACCATTAAATGATTAATCCAACAGTAAAAAGGGAAACAGTTCACAGTAGATTTAGGATTCAATACAATCATGAATAATCAAACTACCCTTAAAGCTACGAGTGGGGATGATTTGCATGTAGCACCTGCAGCATTCAGTAACAGGAGCCATTAAGTGAACCAGTTTCAATGTGCAGAAGCTGTAGATTTCTCTGGCAAGTGATTTGGAGCCCATAGAGGATAGGCCATAACTCAGCCAAAAGGACACCAATGATACCTGAGTAAAACCACTATCCTTAGTACAGTAAAAAGACAGCTCTGAAGAAGAATCATACAGAAGATGAAACCCTTCAAGTTCAAATGTAGAGGTAGCTAGCTCCATAGTTACTGAACATTTTGTTGTTCGATAACTGAACCACTCAGGAATACTGCATCTTTGCAAACAAACACATGCTCTTCTACTAAATGCATTGGAATAGGATAAATCTGTCTCCATTGCTTGCTTTATTCTAATGTGGGCATATGCCATAATACTCTCGAATGCATGTTCATATAATTCCTAGCAATTTTCGAATGAAAAGCAGAAGTAGTAGAGTATAAAGTGTTCTTTTATTAGTTCCACCTTAGGCATTGGAGTGGAGACTGTGTGTAGGGATATGCAGTACCCAATTTTTCAATAAATTTGGCCTAGATTCATTAGTAGCGAATCTTAAAAAAAAAAAAAAAAANAAAAAAAAAAAAAAAAAGGGGGGGGAAATGCATCAAAACAAGAAAATGCAATTTACTGTACAATTTAAATTATTAGAAAGTAATATTATTTAGCTAAAAAAAATGCATTAAAACAAGACCCTACAATAAAAGTTTTCTTTTTTGAAAAAAATTATTCTTTCCAGAAGCATTTCAGTTACTGAAGCTTGCATGAAATTGCTAGCAATGGTTGAATTCCATTTGCAGAAAGATGTGTTGTTTTTCAAACAAAAACGTACAGCAGAAAAATAATAAGCAGAAAGTAGAAAACAACAAAAAAGAATATGAGCTGCTAAGAATTTATTTTATTGAACATAACTTAAGACTTAAATACGCATGAAAGATGCTAGAAGAAAGGATCATGTCCCAAAATTCTAGTCAGCACAACTAACAACATAGTCTACTACTTGAGTAAAATAACAACTAAGTAGAAAAATAGGGACTAACAGCCCACTAACAGTAACAGCTAGTTGAAACAAACTTTGACAGATTCCTAATGCACGTTTTCAACACTCCTCCTTGCCTTGGAAGCTGTAAACTCCAAGTTTATTCCTCAGAAACTCGAACCTACTAAGTGCAAAAGACTTAGTAAAAATATCAGCAGCTTGGTCTTCTGTTTGCAATAAACCAGACTTATATCTCCATTTTCCTGCACTTCTCTCAAATAAAACAATTTGATATTGAAATGTTTGGTTTTTCCATGGAACACAGGATTATGTGAGACTGAAATTGCTACCTGATTGTCCACCAAGATTTTTGTGCCTTGGTCTTGTTCCAAACGTAAATCTGCTAGAATATTCCTCAACCAAATAGCTTGATTGACAGCTAATGTTGCTGCAATGAACTCAACTTCTGCTGTTGATTGAGCTACTATTTCCTGCTTCTTGGAACACCAAGAGAAAACACTTGAACCCATACTAAAACAGTACCCTGAAGTACTCTTCATATCATCCAAAGAACTTGCCCAATCACTGTCAGAATAACCGAATAATTTGAAATTTTTTTCCTTGCAATACGTCAACTCTTTTTGCTGCCTTCAAGTGCAATTCACTTGCACAATGCATGAATCTTGACAAAATATTTACTGCAAATAGAATGTCAAGCCTTGTTGTTGTAAGGTACATTAAACACCCTATTAATCCTCTGAAATAAGCTTCATCAACTTTATCAGCTCCATCCTCCTTGTTGAACTTCTCCTTTTGATTCATAGGAGTGTTCATTTCTTTGCAGTTATCAAGGTGGAATTTCTTGAGGATCTCCTTTGCATACTTCTTTTGACAAATAAAAATTTGAGTGATCTCCATTCCTAGGAAATAGGTCATAAGACCAAGATCCATCATTTCAAAGACATTCATCATTTCTTGCTTAAATTCATCAATAAGTGCTGCATTACTTCCTGTCACCAAAAGATCATCAACATACATCGAAATAATTAGAATTTATGTACCAGAATTCTTAACATAGAGTGTAGCTTCTGATAGGCTTCTTTGAAAGCCCAAACTCAATAGATGATCATTGATTCTGCTGTACCAGACCCTTGGTGCTTGCTTTAAGCCGTAAAGAGCCTTTGTTAGCAAGTAAACTTTGTCTTCCTGGCCTTTGATTACATAACCTTCTGGCTGCTCAACATAAATCTCCTCCTGCAAAAGTCCATTGAGAAAAGCTGACTTGACATCCATGTGAAACACTTGCCATCCCTTTTGTGCTGCAATGGCAAGTAGCAATCTGATTGTATCAAGTCTAGCAACAGGAGCAAAAGTGTCAGAATAATCAATCCCAAATATTTGTGCATAACCTTTTACCACAAGCCTTGCTTTGTGCTTGTTTATTGAACCATCAAGATTGAATTTTGTTCTGAACACCCATTTGACACCTATGACATTTTTATCATGAGGTTTTCAAACCAATTCCCAGGTCTGATTTTTTTCAATCATGGACAGCTCTTCAATTCTTGCATTGCAGCCAACCATTTTTGGTCCATCATAGCTTCCTTAAAGCTTACAGGTTCACACACTGCTACATTGCACACTACCACATTGCTTCTTTGATAGATGTTAGAGAGCAATCTGGTGCCTCTAACAGGTGGATCATCTACTGTGTCTTCAAGTACCAGTAGAGGATTTTGATTTTCCTTTGAGTCATTCCAACTCCATTTTTCGTCCTCCATAAAGTACACATCTCTACTTATTAGGATTTTTTCTGTTTGAGGCTGAAAAATCCTATAAGCTTTAGAGACGGTGTTGTAGCCAATAAATATTCTAGGTTCTGCTCTTTTGTCAAGTTTATCACGCTTAACCTGAGGCACATGTGAGTAGCATAAACAACCAAATATCTTTAAAAAATCCAAAGAAGGTTTGAAGCCAAACCAAGCTTCAAACGGTGTTTGATTTTGCACAGCTCTTGTAGGCAGCCTATTTTGAATGAGCACAGTAGTATTTGCAGCTTCAACCCAAAATTTCTTTGGTAAGCCTTTCTGATGCAGCGTACACCTAGCCATCTCCATGATTGATCTATTTTTACTTTCACTCACTCCATTTTGCTGAGGAGTGTAAGGAGCAGTGAGATGATGTTCTATTCTAGCCTCTGTACAAAATTGTTGAAACTGATTTGAGACGTATTCCTTCCCATTATCAGACTTAGAACTTGAATATTACAGCTGCTTTGGTTTTCAACATGAGCTTTGAATTTCCAGAACACCTTTGCAACCTCTGATTTGTATCTAAGAAAGTAAATCCAGTGCATTCTGGTTAAATCATCTATAAAAATGATATAATAGAGACTTCCTTTTAGTGATGGAGTTCTTTGTGGACCAACAAGATCAGTGTGAACTAGATGGAGCTTTTGTGTGGCCCTCCAAACACCTTCAGGGAATGGTTGCCTTGTCTGCTTCCCAAAATGACATGCTTCACAGTCAGTTAATTTTGCTGTTAAGGTAGGTACTCCACGAACAAGTTGATTTCTCAGCATGTAGTTCATTCCCAAATGATGGAAATGACCTAACCTTTTGTGCCAAAGATCAGTTGAGCTTGTTGTAACTGGGAAGGCAACTTGCTCCTCCTTCATTGGATCAAATGAAAAATTCTTGCTCCTCATTTTGACCTTGAACATTTCATGGCCTGTTGCATCCTTGATTATGCAGCATTTGTCTTCAAAAATAACTTTGAATCCTTTCTCAAGTAACTGTTCAACACTGAGTAAGTTTTGATTAATATCAGGTACATATAGAACATCAGTAAGAGTTTTTGTACCTAAGTAGCTTGTTATAGCTACAGTGCCTTTTCCTTTTACTGGAATGTGTTCACCATTTCCAATTTTGACCCATTTAACTTGAGTGCTCTCCAATTCTTTGAACAACTCTCTGTCATAGGTCATATGGTTGGTGCAGCCACTATCAATTAACCAGGATTCACATGAGTTGCTGCTAGAGAAACAGGTTGCAACAAAGAGCTGATCTTCCTCCTCTTGACTAGCATTTTTTGCTTCAATAGCTACTTGTTGAATTTTTGCTTTGCATATTACTCCCTCATGCCCCATTTGGTTGCATTTTGCATCAGGCCTCCTCCAGCATTTGAAATAAAGATGAGATTTACCACCACAATGTTTACAAGGTGGAAATCTTTCCTTTTTGCTGCTACTATTATTGTTATTAGAAGTAGCATCTCCACTTGCAATTATGTCCTTCTTGCTTTTCTTTTTCTTTCCCTTGCCACCAGATTGGTGCTTTGACTACATAGCTCCTTCAACTGTACCCTCTTGTCTTATGAGCCTTCTCTGTTCAGTGGCCTGCAAATAATGAATTACTTCTACCAAAGTAATACTTGACAGATCTCTAGTATTTTCTAAAGCAGAAATTGAGGCTTCAAACCTCTCTGGTACAGTTACAAGAAGCTTTTGAACAATTCTAGAATCAGAAAGTTCAGTGCCAAGTAATCTTACTTGATTTGCAATTTTGAGAAGCTGGTTAGAATATTCTTTGATAGTTTCTGACTCCTTCATCTTAAGTACTTCAAATTCTCTGATAAAATTAAGCACTTTCATGCCTTTAATCCTTTTATCACCTTGATATTCATCTCAGAGATAATTCCAAATGGCATTTGTAGATGTCAGCGTCATAATTCTGGTGAAAATTGAGAGTGAGACTACTGCAAAAAGAATGGTCTTTGCCTTTGTCTTCTTTGCTTTTCTATCTTTGTGGTTTTTGAATTGAGCCATTGTGGGGTCATCTGGTAGAGCTGGAACATGAAAATCTGCATCTTCCACAGCATCCCAAACATCCAAGGCTTCAAGAAAGGCTTCCATAC
>QAOA01002999.1:270846-480621 GCA_003255065.1 Cercis canadensis
CTCCTCCAGCATTTGAAATAAAGATGAGATTTACCACCACAATGTTTACAAGGTGGAAATCTTTCCTTTTTGCTGCTACTATTATTGTTATTAGAAGTAGCATCTCCACTTGCAACTATGTCCTTCTTGCTTTTCTTTTTCTTTCCCTTGCCACCAGATTGGTGCTTTGACTGCATAGCTTCTTCAACTGTACCCTCTTGTCTTATGAGCCTTCTCTGTTCAATGGCCTGCAAATAATGAATTACTTCTACCAAAGTAATACTTGACAGATCTTTAGTATTTTCTAAAGCAAAAATTGAGGCTTCAAACCTCTCTGGTACAGTTACAAGAAGCTTTCGAACAATTCTAGAATCAGAAAGTTCAGTGCCAAGTAATCTTACTTGATTTGCAATTTTGAGAAGCTGGTCAGAATATTCTTTGATAGTTTCTGACTCCTTCATCTTAAGTACTTCAAGTTCTCTGATAAGATTAAGCACTTTCATGCCTTTAATCCTTTTATCACCTTGATATTCATCTCAGAGATAATTCCAAATGGCATTTGTAGATGTCAGCGTCATAATTCTGGTGAAAATTGAGGGTGAGACTGCTGCAAAAAGAATGGTCTTTGCCTTTGTCTTCTTTGCTTTTCTATCTTTGTGGTTTTTGAATTGAGCCATTGTGGGGTCATCTGGTAGAGTTGGAACATGAAAATCTGCATCTTCCACAGCATCCCAAACATCCAAGGCTTCAAGAAAGGCTTCCATACACATTGCCCAAATCTGATAATTTTCCCCATCAAAGATTGGTGGAGAAATTTGAGTGAAACCTGCCTCAGCATTCATGACTTGAAGGTTTGATTTCTGTAAAGGTAGGGTCAATGTATAGGTGCTCTCAAAAAACTCACTAAGACACTCACAGGTCCCTCAAGAACCAGGCTCTGATACCAATTGTTGTTTTTCAAACAGAAACGTACAGCAGAAAAATAATAAGCAGAAGCAGAAAACAACAAGAAAGAATATGAGCTGCTAAGAATTTATTTTATTGAAGATAACTTGAGACTTAAATACACATGAAAGATGCTAGAATAAAGGATCATGGCCAAAAATTCTAGTTGGCACAACTAACAACAAAGTCCACTACTTGAGTAAAATAACAACTAAGTAGAAAAATAGGGACTAACAGCCCATTAACAGTGACAGCTAGTTGAAACAAACTTTAAAAGATTCCTAAGGCACGTTTTCAACAAGATGTTTCAATAATAGTTGGCATCTTTGATTTGTAATAAAATTAGTAGTACAAGAAAAATAAAATAGGGAAGTTAGTACAAAGTTGTACTCCCGAGGAACACCAAGACTAGTTTTGGTTTCTTTTGCAAAGTACTGTTGTGCAGTACATATGAGGAAAGCAGTGCCAATTTTCAGGCTATATAAACAGTGTCAATTTGTGTGGGTGGTGGTGACATCATATTACATTACATATCCAAATCTGAAACTGCAAGTGCTAAGGCTCCAAGATTGAAGATGGAGAGGTTCTACAGGGGCGTCCTGAGACCACATGAGGGCAAACCTTAGAAATTCAGAAACACAAACGTAAGAGCCTTGTGCTCTTGTTTGTGACTCTGGTTGCCATAGATAGTTGTCTGATATGTTCTCAGGTCGCCCCTGCTGGACTTGCCTCCACCACAATTAAGGCATTAACTTTCCAGATTCTTCTACGTATCAATGCGAATGAATGAGAAAAAGAGGAAGAGGAAGAGGAAGATGAATTTCTAGTTCAGACCAGGTGAAAATGATTCAGTTTCTTTTTTCTTTTTCTGTTGCTGAGTGAATGTGACTGTAATTAAACTTAGCTAACTATGTTTTCGCTTATAAGCATTACGTACATAATGAGAGTCTTGATTCTGATGGCACCTCTTGTGATGATAATAATCATTGACAATTGGAAAAATGGTCAAAAGAGAAAACAGAGCAAATATCAACTACCGATTTTATAAAAAAAAATTCTTCTTAGTTCAACTCATATAATGATGATGAAAAGCTGATGTCATTGGGGAGTTTAATTAGGTTACAACCAGAAAGATTTAACTGGTGAAGGAATCTAAGGCCATGTAACTGGTTTGGAATATTCTCAACATCTTTCCCTCTCCATAGCTCCAATGTCTCAGGCTTATGGAGGTGCGGCATTGACGAGGGCAATTCATCAGTCACAGAAATTTCCTGAATACGTCTGCAGTTCTTGAGATAGAAAAATGTGACGGATCTAAAATGAATATCACTTTGAAGACTCTCAAGCTCTTCACATTCAGTCACATCTTCAGGCCATAACTCAGGCAACAACAGATACTTTCGCAGTCCCTTTTCTCAGAAAAAGCAAGGATCCAAGAACCCTCATCATCTGGATCAGAAGACTCCACCTGAAGTAGTCTTCCCTGGGTTGTGGTTTGCAGAGCCATCTGTCATGAAGAAGTTTTGCCCATAAAGAGGAACTACAAGCACTAGAAAGACATGCATCTGCTGCAGAAACCCAGTTATATGGGGCGACTCAGTCCTGCAAAATAAAGAAGGTAGTCCATAAAATAGAAGAAGTTATTGGTCTAAGAATACCATTTGATATGTTTGTGACAAGAGCTAAAAGCAATGCAACTAGTTGTTATTTTGGTCTCCATGTTTTCCATAAAATAACGGAACTGCATTGCATAAATTAAAGAAAATCGAATTTGAAACTTTGGAAAATTTTGTCAACAACTGTATTAACCTTAACCTTAGGATTTCAAAAATAAAAACATTAAAATAGAAAGCCACAACAAAATCATATACTACCAAAGCATTAGAAATATATTCATTTGAACATGCCTATGTTAGAGAAACCATCTAAGAATCCTTATCATCTTGAAAGACTCCATCTAGCATTAATCTTCCCTAGATTGAGGCATGCAGAGCCATCTTCCATGGACAAGTTTGGCCATAGAATTATAGCCACAAGCAAGACAAACATCTGCTGCAGAAACCAAAGTTATATGAGCTTTTTTTGTTTTCTAACTTATATGATAACTGAGAAGGTCACAATGCTGCAAATTAAAGATAGACCATTAAATAAAGAAAAGCCATAGGTCTAAGATCCCATTTGATATCATTAGGTTGAAATGAATCTCTCTTTTATCAGAATCTAGAGGGAAAGTTATAACAGCACAAATATTAAAGAAGACAGGCCATAAAATAGAGAAAAGGCATTGGTCTAAGATCCCATTTGATATCATCAGATTCTGCATACAGGAATTAACTCCTTTTATAAAAATCTACAATTGAGGGAAAGTTATGACAGCAGAAAGATAAGTTATTTCTATATACATTAACTGATAAGATAAAATAATTTAAGAATCAGTGCCTCTTTAATGCCAAGTGCATCCCAACCCCTTCCAGCTTTATATCAAATAAATGATGAGATTGAAATATATTGCTTCTACCATTAACACATTTTCTATCAAAACAAGGTCAAATCAAACCCTACTATTTTGGACAAAATATAATGGAAAAGAAATGGATGAGACAACAAAGACTGAGTTTAACTACATTACAAAGTACAGAGAACAAAAGTTAGAGGCAAAACTAACATAAACCCAGACAAATGTCGCTGACCAAAAACCTAATAACAACTTGAATCAGCAATTAGAGTACCAAAGTAAAGCTTTAAGAAAAGATTTTAAAGTAAGTATAGAAAACAAAAAAGAAAAAAGCTTAACAATTAACACATAGATAAGAGATGAATCATGGAAAGGAAAAGCAAGAGAGTTTGTAATGACGATACCCGTTGAGCAATTATAGGAAGTGTAATTCTTTCAATTCCGTCCTTCCATTCTGCATGCAGGTTTCAGTTGAAAGGGGTTGGAAGGTAAATTCCTTTAATTTCTTCGTTTGATCATGAAGTAATTGTTGCTCATGATGGTTCCCTTGATCAGAGCCTCCATCTCCAACTCCAGCTGCAATCTGCTCTAACTCATCAATGTTGGTTTCAGTACACTGCTTCAACTCCAATCCCAATACAAGGGGTTGTAAAATAGATATCTTTGTTGGAAAAGGGAGTTGTTGTTGGTCATCATATTCACATCCTTCAACTCCAATCCTAGTTGTGTTCAAATCTAAATCATCATCAATATCCCGACATCTCTTGGTTTTGTAACCAAAATCCAACTCCAATCCTCTTTGCTTAATGAAATTGTCATATTCTGAAGCATATATCAGATACACTCCCCCTTCCACCGATTTCCATTTCTCATTTTTCAGCCAATATACAATATAAAATTGAAACGAGGCCTTTATGCTAGAAGTGGCACAAGGATTAAGAGCTCTGCTTCTTTCAATTGTCCCCATTATTGCAGGATTACACTGGTAATCATACCATAGAAACGCATGATCCAAATCCAAATTTGATTTCACTTTATAATTGTAATCCATGATTTGCCCATTACTTTCTTCCAAGAAGAATTTACATCCCCATTCTGTTACTTTAAATGGCCAGCGCTGAGGAAGAATCATACAGAAGATGAAACCCTTCAAGTTTAAATGTAGAGGTAGCTCCATAGTTACTAAACCTTTGGTTGTTCGATAACTGAACCACTCAGGAATTCTGCATCTTGGCAAACAAATATATGATCATCTACTAAATGCATTGGAAGGGAATGAATCTGTTTCCATTGCTTGCTTTATTATAATGTGGGCGTATGGCATAATACTCTTGAATGCATGTTCATATAATTTCAAGCAATTTTCGAATGAAAAGAAGAAGTGGTAGAGTATTATGTGTTCTTTTATTAGTCCAACCTTAGGCATTGGAGTGGAGACTGTGCGTAGGGATGTGCAGTACCTGGCATTTAACTTTTCAATCATAGTGGAAGCTGGGGTAGAGACTCAAACCTGCTGCAATAGCTTAAGTCAAGGTTCTTCAGATGTGAAAGATTCTTGATGCTTGTAGGCAAGCTCTCCAAACTGTTGTTCCCACTAAGTGATAACTCATATAATGATGATAAAAAGCTTATGTCATTGGGGAGTTTAATTAGGTTACAACCAGAAAGATTTAACTGATGAAGGAATCTCAGGCCATGTAACTGGTTTGGAATATTCTCAACATCTTCCCCTCTCCATAGCTCCAATGTCTCAAGCTTATGGAGGTGCAGCATTGACGAGAGCAATTCATCAGTCACAGAAATTTCCTGAAGACGTCTGCAGTTCTTGAGATGGAAAAATGTGACGGATCTAAAATGAATATCACTTTGAAGACTCTCAAGCTCTTCACATTCAGTCAGATCCAATTCAACAAGCGTGTAGAGAGATAAAATAGATGGATGAAGATGATGCAATCTTATACAGCTCTGCAGCCATACATACTCAAGATTTAAGGCTCTGGAGAAATCTGGGAGCTCAACCAGGTCTTTGCACTCCTTAAGGTCAATTTTCTTTAAATTCACAAGATTCTGTACCCAATGATGAAGAGAGAAGCGTAACATGAGATACAATTCATAATTTTCTAGTCACAAAATTACAATTAAATGAAAAAACTACAACATATTTACATAATAGACAAACATAACTGGACCCCGTTCCAAAGATTTTTAATATGCCTCTTTGGCATGGAAAGCTCAACAAGTTTCTTAGCGCAAAATTTTGATGGTAGATACTGTAATGGGTACCTATCCCAACGGAAATACCTTAGTTTATTAGAGAATGAGTCAAGACCTGTAGGAAGGTGCACATTACAATTTCCTCCTTGAGAGATATAGAATTTGAGAAATCTTAATTGTGTCATCTTTGTGAAGGTATTAGAGCTCAATACTACATCTCTAATTTGAGACACATTAAAGATTATGCCTTCAACTGCTTTAGTTCCCTGGTAAACAAAAATTAGAAAACTACTAAATAAGTAGTATTATTCAAGCTGCATTTTCTAAAATGGTGCATTTAAATTATAAGGAAAGTTAGTTCTTGCTCTTTCGGTCTTACCATGTTGCTTTCTAAGACATCACAAATTTCTTCTGAATTCATCAATTGGCTACGTTCTCCAGGGTCTTTAATTGATTGTTGACGAACAATCTCCCACCCTATTTCTTGTATCAAGTCATGCATCTGTATTTTATTAAAAAATGAGATAGTTATAAGAGCCCTATCTAAAAGAGTTCTTATCCCAATCTCTCCAATGAAACCAAAGCTATCTAATAGCCTTATAGCATAATCTTTATCCTCTCCTTCCAAAAAGCATGCAATGTCCAGAAATATATCTTGTTCTGTATCATTCAATCCATCATAACTCAATTTTAACACATTGTGAATTTCCACATGGGGAATCTTCTCCAGTTTTGTCAGCGCACTGCGCCATTCTTTTTTACTTTTGGAACCAAGAAATGAACCCAAAACTGTTAAAGCTAATGGAACTCCTTGGGCATAAGAAACTGCGCTGTTTGATAGATTCTCATATCCCAGTGTAGGTTGGTTTTGTTTGAATGCATGCAAACTAAAAAGATGAAGAGATTCTTGAAAGTTCAATGCCTCTACCTCATAAATCTCATCAACTCCTCTACTAAGTACATGTTTGTCCCTAGTAGTCAAAATGACTCTACTGCCAGGTCCCAAGCAATCATGTTCTCCACATAAAGATTTTAATTGTTCTAATGTATCCACATCATCAAGCACAATGAAGACTTTCTTGCGATTGAGCCTATTCATGACAGAACTGGATCTTATCCCATAATGATTTTGTGTCTCTAGTGCATGTTGCTCAGAAAGTAGTCTACTACGCAAATGCTAGTCCCCACTTTTTTTATTCTTCACTTACAGTTTCCAAAAAGCAGCTACCTTCGTATTGAGAATGAAATTTGGCAAATAGAACAGTGGCAATAGTTGTCTTACCTATGCCACCCATCCCGCAAAGTCCAATTATTCGAATTTCTTTTGACTCTTCTATCTTCAATAATGATTCAACACGTGCACAAATTTTATCAAATCCAACGATTCCTTTTAATTCATCTGACCGGTACCTATGATTTAGTTTTTGCAAAACATCTTTGACAATGTCCTCAATGAATTCAGACTCAGCCCTACGATACGAAGCGAAAAAAAAATATAAACAAATGAGGGAAAAAAACAACATTTCCATTATCCCGGAATTTTATAAAACAAACAATGCCTTATTGTCCACAAATCACAAATGAAACTAGAGTGGAAGTTTTAAGTTGAATTTCCTTTTAAAAAAGTAATCAAATTTAAACATAGAAAGAAAGAAATGTGTACCTATGGCGAGAGTCCCACCCAGCTAAATCAGCTGCATTAGTGAGAACAACCTTCCGACTGCCAGCTTCTCCCTATGGAGTCTGAAATTTAGCTCATGTTTAGCAAATGCGTTCTCATAACTCCCACTCTGCTTACGCACATGTGATGGGTCTATTTTGTAGAAGACAGGTATAACAACATGTCCCTTTTCCCTGCATTTCATTATTTTGGTGAGCTCATTCAAGCACCACGTTGCATAGTTCTCTGAGAAGACAACCACAAATACATGTGAATTCTCGATTGCTTCTACAAGTGCTGGCCACACCTCATCTCCTTTCCCAAGCCTGTTATCTATGTAGGTTTCGATATTTTGTCGACGCAGAGCAGCATGAAGATGGCTCGTGAAGTTGTCACGGGTGTCCTCGCCTCTAAAGCTAATAAAAACATCATATGTTTTACGTGAAGAAGAAGAAGAAGGAGCAGAATCAAATGCCATGACAACTAATTCTGGGCATTGGAAACGGTTCCTCTTCTAAGGTGAAAATGCCCACTAAAAATTGTTTGTTTTCGGCTACTTCTCTGAATCTTCCCTTAACAGAAAAAGAAGACTTGACTGAGAATTGCTTACCACTAACAAACAGACAGGGAAATTGCAGCGTGAATTGAGAGAAGGCAGGGAAATTGCAGCGTAGACTGAGAAAAAGCGGGGAAAAGGCAGCGAAGGGGTTTAGATGTGACTGTCTTGTTGAGGTCGACGAAAAGAAGGAAATGGACAAGAATTAGTAGTGTGACTATTTTTTTTAGTTTTTCACCGGTGTGTGGATTTGTCCGATTAATCTAGTTTCTAATCGAGAAAGATCACAACAACAACAAAACTCTTTTAATAGATGTAACTACATATTTAAGGGTTCAAACTTGAGACCATTGATTAAGTTAAAACATCCTTTTACAAAATAATCTACACGCTTATTATTAGTAGTGTGACTATGACTGTCCTACTTTGAGAAAACTATCCATTTTACATTTTAGGCTTAGCTTAGAGTTGAAATTTTGTAAAAAAATTATAAATTAGATAATTTTATATTCAAAAAATTTTAACTCAAAAATTAAAAAAAAAATTAAGATTATATATTTTTGAATATAAAAAATTAAATTATTTATTTTTAAATAAAATAAATAAAAAAATTAATTATTAAAATAAAAATATTAAAATTACAATTAAATTTTTTATTTAAAATTTTTATTATCATGTTTATATGTTGGTGTAATGGCCCAATACATTTGGGCCCATAGCTAGGCCCAGTACACATAAAAGCCCAACAACATTTGAACCCAACTGTTTGTCCAATTGGTTAGCTCTGCCTCCATATTTCCTAAAAATCATGCCTATGATTAGGGATGGCAATTTGCCCCAGACTCGATGGGGCCCCGGTTTTTTTACCCGTTCGGGTATGGGTATGGAGCAAAAAAATGGGTATGGGGATGGGGATGAGTAATTTTATAGGTAATTTGATAGGGGCGGGTCTGGGGATGGGGAAGCCCTGCCCCACCCCGCACTGTATATATATATATATATATATATATATAATACATTACATAAATGTTTTTAAAAAATTTTCTTCACAAAACGGCGTCATTATGGCCTAAGGTTTTCCCCCACTAAATCACCAACACACTGACCTGACCCTTCCTCCCTCGGTCCCTCGACCTTTAGGTTCCATTTTCCCCAAACCTACATTTTTTTCTATTTTTTTTTTTGTTGGTTTTGTAGAATATGGAGAGTGGTTCAACTTCAACCAACATTAGAACTTCATAAATTGTACTTATTTTAATTGCTTGGAGCCTTTTGTACTTATTATGATTTCTTATTGACTTTTATAATTGTTTAAGAACAATTTTTATAATTTTGTTTGAATATTATATATGTTATTGTTGTTGCTTGAGGATATCTTGAATTCTTGATGATATTATTTGAGCATTATTTATATTATCTTGTTCGATTAAACTTGAATTTCAATTAGAAATCGTGATCGATAGATTAAACTTGTAAATTGTGTATATTTAAAAAAAGTATGGTTGCATGGATCAATTAGAAATCCCTACCTATGATCGATGCCAACATCATATTGAATAAAAACTTGGGCATTGGCATCAATCCGTTTCTCCCAGACAAAGAAATGAGGATGCCATTGCCAACAATAACTGTAAAGATTTATCAAGTGCTGCTCTTAAAACTTTTTAAGATCATCATCATGTATGATAATAATCGAACCTGCCAAGGAAAAAAAAAAAAAAAAAANAAAAAAAAAAAAAAAAAAAAAAAAAAACTCCCTTCATAACTCACACTGGCTGGAATTGTAGGAGATTTGTTTAGATTATTTGCAGAGAAGAGTTCCCCCTTTCTAAACTAACAGCAAAGGAACTTTAGAGGAAATAGAAATTCTCTTTTTGGACACCAACTTAAGCATTCCTCTATAATGTAATAGAGTATCAATCAATTTCCAAATTTTAGGAATTTCTTTTGAACATAATCTATATTATGAGAAATTTTAATTAAACGATTAGATCTATGAATATCACATTTTACAAGAAGTTATTAAAAGGTGTAAATGTGACAAATTTCACACTGAGTGTAAGTAGATTCTACTCATATATATTAAAAAATTATTGATTATTTATAAAAAGAAACTAAAATTATTCCTCAATTGACTTATAATATATAAAATATAAAAAAAAATAGATAACATACTTTAATTTGACATTTATAATAAGTTAATATATGAACACAATAAATTGTTATCAATTTATGTAAAAGAACACAAAAAATAACATATAAATAATATGAATAAGATTGATCAAAGAATTCATTAATGCAAAAATGAATCCTAATTCTACCACTACCACTGTTTTCAAACAATTACCGTGAATACCGTTGTTTTCCTTTTTCATACTATTTCAATGTGAAACCAGTTACGCAATTATGTAAATTGTGTCACTATGAAGGTGAAATAACATCACTTTCATAGTGACACAATTGTGTCACCTAAACTTGACTTGTTAGAGATTCTTGCTAGGACGTGACACAATTGGGTGATACAATTGTGTAAATTACATCACTGAAAAATTGATGTCATAAGGTGATACAATTTACACAATTATGTCACTGGTTTCACATTAAAAAGGAAAACAACGGTTTTAGTAAAAATTGCATGTTTACAAACTACGGTAATTATGAAATTAATATCAATTTTTGCATTATTCAAATCTTTGATCCGAGTAAGATAGGTATTTGGTTCATAAGCTAATGCATGTCGAAGTATTTTGGGTTGAAAAAAGTGGCTAACTCAGCTTTGGAGGCTGAAGCCAAACTACTCTTCTGACCATAACTAGCAGGGGTTGCAATAGATTCAGTCCTTATAGAGGGAGATTGCAAATTAGCATTTGATGCTATTAAATATTAGGTAGTTCTATTCTACCCACGAAGATGTGACATAAGTCACATTTTTATAGTTTTTTGTACTGTTTTGTCACAGTTTGAAATAATTTAAATTTTATTAGATTAATATATGAGTTATACAAAAAAATTTAAATGAATGCAATAAAATTTAAATTATATCAACTATGTTAATATGAGATAATTTAGTATTAAAACAGTACAAAAAATCATAGAGATATGATATAACCATGTAACTTAACTTTTAACTTCTATAGGAGTCGTAGTCAAAAGTATAAAAAAAATAAATAAATAAAGTAACAAAATTAAGCTGGCGCATTTTTATGATCAGCATTATGAAGGCCCTATCAACCTGGTCCTATCTTTGAATTATATGAGCTGGGTCAAGCCGATTTTGACAACTCTTCAAAAAAAGCCATTAGAAAATGAAATGTTTTGGATAATTATTTGTGTTAATCTTAATTTTATGATCTCAATTCATGGCTACAAAACAATGCCCCTAAGACAACAACAGTGAAGCTTTGAAAATAAAAATAAGGCTTAATTGCAATTTTGATCTCCTTATTTTAACAAAGTAAATAATTTGGTTTCCTTCTTTAAAAATAAATAATTTAATCCCTTTATTTTGACAAAAGTTATAATTTTAGTCCATCTATCTCTCAAACATTAGAAAACAAACAGAAATGATGACTTGACAATAAAAATTTATTATTTTAATATGATTTAGCCCAAAAAATCTAAATTAACCTTAAATAAAACTTTTTTTTTAAATTTATAGGTCCAAATCAAAGCTTAAAGGTCTCCGAATCACAATCTCACTGTTCAAATTCTAGATCTATGTCTTAGCAACCTCTCTACAAAATTTCAGCTTGATCCAACAGTGTAAGTCTCTAGATCACTAGTTTGATGAAAACTGCCATAATATAAAATCAAAGCCTATGTTTTGGTATTTTTTTGGCAGTTTTTATCAAACCGGTGATTTAGACTCATTTATCATTGGATCGAGCTAAAATTTTGTGGAAAAGTTCCAAAGATGTAGATCTCCACTTTGAATTGTGAGATTTTAATTTCTAGACCTTTAAGCCTTGATCTGAATCTGTGAATTAAAAAATGAGTTTTTTTTAAGGTTAATTTTAGTATTTTAGGCTGAATTTGATTAAAATTATAATTTTTTTTGTCATGTCAGCATTTCCATTTATTTTTTAACATTTGAAAGACGGATAGACCAAAATTACAACTTTTTCCAAAATCAAGGGGTTAAATTATTCATTTTTAAAGAATGAGACCAAATTGTTCACTTTTTTAAAATATGAACTAAAATTACAATCCAGCCTAAAAATAATAATTCTAGCTTTCTTCAACTGATTGAGAAAACAAGTCAAACCAAACTGTTTTTACAAGGAATAGAGTGACAAAAAACCAAAAGAAAAGTAAAATCAAAAGCACCTAATGCTACTCTTTTTTTTTTTTCCCGTGTCATAACACCTAAGGCCCTTTGACAAAAATATTACACTTTATAAACAAATTTACACATTTATAACAATTTTTAATTTAATTATTTAAATATTATAATTATTACATTTTTTTTTTAAAAAAAAAAGCATTACGGATAAGTCAAGACCACCGGATGCACTAGTGGCTACATAGCGTGTCCACATGGGACACGCTAGTAGCCACATGGTGTGTCCCTTCTTGTGAGATTGAACTTGACCCAAATGTTGATTAGGTTATTGGATGAGATTGGGTGTGGCAGAGGACATGGATTTTGATAGGTTAACTAAGTTAAACGGTTATCGAGGGAGGAAATTAGGTTCTGGCAAGTTTTTCTGACCAATCAATGAGATTACAGGAGGACAATAGGCGTGTCCCATGTGAACATGCCGTGTGGTCACTGGTGCGTTCGGTGGTCCCAACCTATTCAAAATGATTTTTAAAATTATAAATTTAGATAATTAAGTTAAAAATTATTATAAATGTATAAATTTATTTGTAAAGTGTAATATTCATGTCAAATATCTTAACACCTAATGGCACTTGAAATGAAATAGAAAATTTATTTTAGGAATCTAGGATTCGTAGAAGGGAAAAGAAAAATGGTAGAAACTGAAAAACTTCAGTTACATTCGGAAATATTAAGTTATCTCATATAATTTCTAAAATATGGAATTTGCAGTCTCTTCCACATGAGCTGCTCAAGCATATCCTGAACATTTTCAGGATCTCTACATCCAAAGTTACCCTAACAAACAAGGAAATCCAACGGTTCACATTGCAGCTGTGACCATCAACTGTCAAAAACAAAGAAATTAAAAAAAAGAAAAACTCTAAGTACCTCAAAAATTCACAACCTCATCACACAGTATACACAATCACAAAGCAAGGAAGCACAGCCCTTGGATTAAACACCAATAGCTCCTCCTCATCCAAACGGGTATAAACACCGCTTCCTCCACGCGCCATCACCGAATCATAACCCCCGTCTTCTTTGTCCACCTCATCGGAGTCACACCCGACCCGACCCGCAATCACCCGACACACCAGCATCGCCCGCTTCACGTTCATAAACTTGAACTCCTCCTCGATGTCCTCCGGTATTGCCACGTGTGCCCTCCAGCTTGTCGATAGCGTGGAAATTCCGTCCAACTTGGGTGAGAATCCAGATTTTATGATGCCGCAGATATTACAATATTGCTGGGCACAAATACTCGAATCCCCATTAAGTCCCAAATCGCAGAGAAAAGTAGAGCAGTGAAACCGCATGAGCTCGTTGCCATCAGCGATGCACCTTTCGTCTCGTTTCTTAACGGCGCCATTTCGAGCAGCCTTGGCTTTCACCGATTCCCTGTACTCTTCGAACTTGGAGAGAATTTTCGGGCTGTTATGGATCTTTAGAATCCGGGTTATCTTTGGGCACTTCTGGGTATTTGTCCAACCCGACTTGAATATGATTCGGACTATGTTGTGACCCGCATCGGTTTCTATGAGCTCCGAAACAGCGTGTTTAATCGCCTGGTGTTGTTCGAGAATCTGGGGTTTCTGGAAAATTTCACCGCAAGCGGTGCAGGGGAAAATATCGTTGCGGAGGGGGAAGAAATGGTTGTTGTCGGCGGAGATTTCGGATTCTGGGCATGACCCGGGTGGTTTTTTACGTGGAGGATCCAGCAAAAGCGATTCGGGTTGGACGAGAGAGACCAAGGAATGCTGGGATGTTCTTGCGGAGGTCAACGAAGGTGTAGTAGTGGATTGAGCGTGAGGTGGTGATTTTTGGGAGGTTGTAATTGTTTTGCAGGATTTAGCGCGGAAAAGGTGTTTGATAAAAGTCCAAGAAGAAGAAATGGCCTTGTGGGTCTTGAACTTGGGATGGGAAGAAGGGCACTGTTGAGTCGACACAGGGGACACTTTCCGTTTCTTTGAAAATCGCTGGACTAGATAGTGATTTTCTTGTCCTTCTCCGTCACCGGCGCCGCCGCGAGTGGTGGTGACAATGAAGCAGCCAAGGTGGACAAGAAGGACGACGAGAGAGAGAAACTTGTGGAAGAAGGTGGCAATGGTGGCCATAAGGAGTAACGTTGGGTTGTGGGTTTTAGCTATGCCATAGAAACAAAGAGAAGGGGTTGTCAATGGAATGATGGGTAAGAAAGGGAACAGAGAAAAGGGAAAGAAAAAGAAAGGAAGAAAGAAAGAATGGAAAAAGGTGATGCTCTATTGCCTAAGGTGGGGGCATTGGAAGAAGAATAAAGAGGAAAGAGTAGTTGGAACGCAACTTCATAGCGTTGATCTCATCACTGTGCGTGCTCCCCAAACAGAGATTATAATAAAAGGAGTTGTGAGCTCTTTCTTTCTTGGCTTGGCTTGATACATTTCCACTTTAACCCAAAGTAACGGTCTGTCATTTGATCATATTCCTTTGTTAATTTTCCCTTCAATTCAGGAAAGGAAATGATTCATTAGCACACGGATAAGCAATTAGGAAGCAAGCAATTAGGAAGCAAGAATCAATCAACTTAAAATCACCTCAATTTTAGGGAGTTACTTCCCTTGCATAGGTGAAATTACTCAAATCTCATATTTTCTCACAATGTGAGTCTCATTTAAATTTGGATCATTAAAAAAAATTAGGGATTAAGACACCTATGCTTTTTTTTTTTTTTTTCAAATAACTAGCAAGTGCTTGATGCAATTGCAAAATAATCAATATACGTCTCAGTACTTTGTAGTTATTTTACTAAATATGTAGTATTTTTATAACTAAAATGGTAATAAGGATATGTTACTTCAATTCTATGAGATACTAAATATCATGTGGTCAAGTAGTACTTAAGTCGTCTTAAAAGTTTGTGGTTCCGTAATCGATTTTAAAGTCGTAGCCAAAATACTAAAAAATACTATTGAGCAAGGCACCAATAACATGTCTAAGAATCCACGAATGAGGAGATAAAAACTTACTCAAAAGATTATCTCCACGACACTATTGGCACTTAGATGAGGTTACTCAACTAACCATAGGGCACCAAAAAATCTCCCTTATCTTGTGTAAAATATTTGATTACTATGCTTTGAGTATATGGTTAATATGTTTAAATATAAACAAAATAATTATATATACAAATAAAATAATCATATATTTCAAGGAGTATTTTGTGTCATTTTGTAGATGCATCAAACATTTGCAAGGAAAACAATTATTTGATGCACCTGTTGGTTGTATGATCTAAGTAGATTCAATTAAAATCATGAGGGTAAACTTCTATAGTCCCAATATTGGTAAGAAAATTTAAGATAAGTGGTGGTGAGTGGTGACTATAAGTTCATAAGGGTTTATTTGGGAGTTAAAATTATGGGAAAAGGAAAGGAAAGGAAATAAGTAAATGTGTCAATCTTCTTGTTTGAGAGTTCAAGATTAAAAAAGGAAAGGAAACCAATGGGTAACATCAAACCTCCACATTCCTTTTGTACTTTTGTGTTCCTTCAATTTGAGAGGTTTGGAGAGGAAAAATGAGTAATTTACTATCTTACATATATTTATTTCTTCAAATTCTTTTTCAAACACTATTTAGATAACATTATTAAATTTTATATTAAATATATTTACTTTATAAATAAAGAATAAATTTGTAAATTTATAAATTTTTATTTATTTCCTTTCCTTTCTTATTCTCTCTCTTTGCTCATTTTAATCATCCAAACAAGGGAGAGAAAAGTCCCTCCCATTCCCTTCCTTTATTCTTGTATCATTCCCCTTCCTTTCTTCTTCAANTTAATCATCCAAACAAAGGAGAGAAAAGTCCCTCCCATTCCCTTCCTTTCTTCTTCAACTTCAACTGCCAAACAAACCCTAACACTATTCAATATATTAAATTATATCAATTTGGTGAACAGTCATCCTGCGTTAGTTAAAATGGATGACTTACGCGTGACATGTTTTATTTAATTAAGGTAATTGTGTGCCTATTAGCTTTTATATATTGCTTCCACTAGATATAGCTTTGCACGACATTAGGATCAAGGAAGTTTTGTTTTTTTCTCTGTTGGAATCTCAGGTGTTCAAAGATGTTTTTTACCTCTTCTTAAATTCTAACCATATTCCTAATGTATTTAAATCTCCTAAAGTTAAATTGATATGATTTTTTAATTCATGGTTGAATTCAAAGACTCAACATTTAAGTGGAAATTTATCTATAATCAGCTTTATTTAGGAATTTTGTATTACTTTTTATTAGATAACATTGGATCGGATTTTTTTTTAGGATTTATTTGAAGTTTTTAACAATCTGAGGAATCATGTATGTTAATGATTCTCAACTCAAGTAAGCAAGAAAGGAATTTTGAGAAATTAGATTGGGAATGTAATGGCAATCCTTGTTGGAGTGTTTGGATTTGTTATGAATGAAATGACTCTCGATCTAGCAATTAAATTTTGACTATCTTGTCTTTTCTTTATTTATATTCTTTAATTTTATGTGATATGTGAAATTAACATGAAATGCATCAATGTAAAAGAAGTGAAAATAAAATATATGGAAATAAAATCAAAATTAATTTATTTCTAGTAACTTTGAATGGTAATTTCAATCAATCAAACTATTTTCCTTATTAAACATAGAATCTCCATTTTACTCACTACAGTCATCAATGGAATCATCATTTTGTGGCTCATAGCAACTAGCAAAGGTCAGACTTTAATTTTTTTTTCAATAATAAAAAGTCTAGGGTGATCAGGGGAGATTATTCAATTTTAAAGTCAATGCATGGTACTGACATTAACGAGAACTTACAGTGATACTTATAGATTACCTACTAAAAGGAGACGACTAGCAATGAGATTCGAACCTAAACCTTACAAGTGAAGTGCTTCAATCCTTACTAGCTGAATTAACTCGTCAATAATAGTAGATTATATTAAGGAAAAGCCAAGTGTACTGATAGATCAGATTTTAATTTTGAGTGCTAAGAAACTCTCCAATTTTATAGCCTCGTACAGGAAATTAAATTTTCTAATCAAGTAGCAACTATATGACACATGACCTAGGTGTAAAATAATCAAAACTTGATTCCACCCAAAAAAAAAAAAAAATCAAAACTGGATGTCAACATTTTGACATTTCAAGAAAGCACACAAATGATGCTTGGCATGTGAAGATCATTAGAACCAGCTTCAGTCTCAGATGATGAATTGATGATCTATGAACTGCAGAGACTTTAGTATCTTTAATTTAGGAAAAGAATATTTTAATTCATGTTATTTCCAATATATGACAAGGACGTGGGTTTCTCACGTGCATAGTTCCTTATTAAGCGCTTGATCCATTGGATAATCAATTTCATATTTCACATAAAATAGTTAATACTGATGCAAACTGCAATAAAATATCTCACATTATATTCTTTTGTCAATGAGAATCCAAGAGATTGTCTACTCTTTTATAATTTTCCTTTTGAAGATTCGTTTCGTACACACTACACACATGGCTTTGTCTCTCATTGCCTGTTTTTGGATTAGATGTTTATCAATTTCTATATTTATATTCGTTTTGAGTTATAAGTGAAATCCTTTTCAAGAATTACCGTGTATAAGATTAAGTACACACAACGTATCTAATCTAAGTATCTCCCAAAGATTAACGACTTAGGTTCGAGTCTTTACTTTTTTATATCCACAGCTAAAATATCTAGTTCTATTTGATGAAATCACAAGGGTTTGGCCAAAGATAAAGATGTAATAGGTTCATTCAAACTAGCTAAAATTTGAATCCTGGAGCTAGCACATTTGGAAAATTTTCCCTTAAATGCATTGGGGCAATATAAGGGGTGCACCCTTAAAATTGTCCAAGAATTAATTTAGTCTCGGTATACGAAAACTAACTCAAGAATATCTTTACCGTTAAAATTAAAAGCTCTCATTGATGACATAATAATAAAAAATTACCATGTATAAGATATACATAAAGAATTGAAATGGAACTCATATTTTAGGGGATCTAGATTCACACTCAAAATCACATACATGATGCTTATTGATATCTGTCCAGTGTAGTATCCTTGGCACAAAGACAAACCTTCCTTGAGAAATCCAAATGCAATGCAAAACAAGAACAAGAAGAGAGAAACGTGATAGAGAAGATGGGAAAGCTTTTCTGTATATTCATCAATCTAAGGAGTACAATGCACCAACTGTGCTTTATATCAAAGAAAAGAAATGCCACGTAGGACAGTTAACTAACTAACCAGTAACTGCTAATTAACTATAGTTAACAGACTAACTATGATAGCTAACTAACTAAACTAATCTAGTTACACTGGTTATAAATAATTTTGTACATCCTCCCCTCAAGTTGGAGCATGGGAATGATGGAAATCAACCAAGCCCAACTTGGAAATAATGGAATTAAATTAAGGGCTAGCAAGATTCTTAGTGAACACATCTGCAAGTTGATCATTGGTGGAAATGTGGTGAGGAAGAATAAAATCTGCCTTAAGCTTGTTTCGGACCAAGTGGCAATCGATTTTTAGATGCTTGGTGCGCTCATGGAAAACAGGATTGACAGTAATGTGTAAAGCAACTAGATTATCACACCAAAGAGGAATAGGCAAGGGAAAACTAATGTGAAAATCCTGTCAAATGTAGCTAATCCATTGTAATTCACACACAGTAGTAGCCAAGCTTCGATATTCTGCTTCTGTAGAAGACCTACTCACTGTGGTTTGTTTCTTGGTTTTCCATGAAATGAGAGAAGATTCGAGAGAGACACAATATCCAATAATGGAACGTCGAGTGTCTTTGCAAGCTGCCCAGTCAGCATCACAATAAGCCACAAGGGTAAAATCATTGGCAAAAAGGAAGAATAAACCTCTGGAAGGAGTTCCTTTAAGGTACTTAAGGACATGAATGACTCCATTCCAATGAGCTTGAGTAGGAGACTAGAGGTACTGACTGAGTTGCTGCACTGCATGAGTGATGTCAGGCCTAGTTAAATTGAGATACAATAAGCGGCCAACCATTCTACGATATTTCTCTGGTGCAAGCAATGGAGCACCATCAGAAGAAAAATGCTACCCTTTAGGCAAAGCAGTGGCAGTAAGCTTGGCTCTAAGCAAACCAGCATTGCTCAAAATGTCTAGCACATATTTCCTTTGGTTAACATAAGTACTAGTGGTGCCTCAGGCAATATCCAGGCCCAAAAAATACTTGGCATGCCCCATGTCCTTGATAGTAAATGAGTCATGGAGAAATTGTTTCACCTGCTGAATCTCATGTTCATGAGTACCAATGACAAGAACATCATCAACATAAACCAGTAAAGCCAAGAAGGAAGTGGAAGTATGCATGGTAAACAAACAATGATCATGAGCACTCTGTGTGAATCCATAAGTTTGAAGTTTAGTAGAAAATTCAAGGTTCCATTGGCGAGATGCCTGCTTGAGACCATAAAGGGATCTTTTTAAAAGACAAACCTCATGAGGCTGAGCTTTTGCATAACCCTGAGGAGGTTGCATATAGACCTCTTCATCTAAATAGCCATGCATAAATGCATTATTGATGTCTAATTGATACAAACCCTAATTTTTTGCAGTGACAATAGCCAAGAAGATGCGGACAGTGACATGTTTAGCCACTGGAGAGAAACTGTCCTTATAGTGAACTCCCTCAATTTGATGGTAACCTTTGGCAACCAATCTTGCTTTGTATCTGTAAATGGTACCATCAGCTAAATACTTCACTTTATACACCCATTTTGAGCCAATGGCTTTCTTGCCAGGAAGCAAAGAGACTAAGGTCCAAGTATGATTGGATTCTAAGGCCTGCAGTTCTTTGTCCATGGCCTCGATCCACTTTTCATTCTTGCTTGCATGATAGTATGAACTAGGTTCCGAAACAGAAGACACATTTGCAAGAAAAGACATGTAGGTATTAGTAAAAATAGGTGATTGATGGTAAGGAAAAGTGGGTGGTGTATAACCTGAGTAGCCTGGGGGTATATCTGTAGGTGAAGCATGTATAACAGTCAGTAAATCTGAAGGGAGAAAGACATTAGAGACAAAATCTGACATCCATGTTGGTTTTAACTTTGGTCAAGTGCTATGTCTTAACACAGGGAGAAGGATCTCAGGAGGCATAGCAGGAGGGATAGAATTCAAAGTGGGAATATCATCTGGAATAGGTTCTTATGGGGTAGATTCAATAACAAGAGGAGGTGTAGGGGAAACAGAAGGAGATGGCACAAGGATAGGGTCAGTGACAACATAATCATCAAAGGGAATAGGAAGAGAAAGTGTACTGCTATTAAGTGGAAGATTTGGAAAAGGAAAGTGATTTTCATGAAAAAGAACATATCGAGAAGTGTAGAGTTGATGAGAATTTAAATCATAAACCCTATAAACCTTTTAACCTGTGACATATCCTAGAAAAATACATCTAGAGGCCTTGACTTCAAATTTGTCTTTATGAGGTTGAGTGTTGGTGGCATAGCATAAGCAACCAAAGCACTTAAGGAGATTGTAATTTGGTTTTTTATTATGTAATATTTCATAAGGAGTGCTCCAATTCATAAAACTAGTAGGTAATCTATTTATGATGTATGCTGCCATTAAAAGAGAGTGGCCCCATAATTTTAAAGGCAAATGTGCTTGAAACATAAGGGCTCGAGCAATCTGTAAAATGTGTTTATGCTTTCTTTCACCTATGCCATTCTGCTAAGGAGTATAGACACAACTTTTGTGGTGTAAAATACCCAAGTGAGATAAAAAGGATTGGCATTCATTGCTTGTAAACTCAGTGCCATTATCTGTCCTGATGCACTTAATTTGTTTTTGAAACTGAGTTTGTATCATTGTGAAAAAGGTTTACAAAGTCTGAAGAGTTTGATGCTTATGTCTAAGTAAGAAAATCCATGTAGCTCTACTATGATCATCTACCACAATAAGCATATAGTGTGCCCCTGTGAGAGAAGCAGTCCTGTAAGGCCCCTATATGTCTATATGCAGAAGATCAAAAATAGAAGTTGATTTGGCAGTACTAAGGGGAAAATATAATATGTGTTGTTTGGACTTGTGACAAATGTCACAAGGTGAAAAGAGAATGGTATCGATGACTTTTAAGAAAGGAATGTGTTGTAGAGCCTTTAAAGAAGCATGGCCAAGTTTGTTGTGCCACAAAAAATCAGGAAATTTATTTAAAACAGCAGTAGGAGTACAAGGAATGTCAACTGAAGTACAAATTGAATCACAAGGGGATTTATCTAAATCAAACTATTTATTACAAGGAATGGAAGAGACAGGAATGTTAAAAGATGATTTGTCTAAAACATACAAATTTCCAATCACTCTACCAACTGCTAGAACAATTTCAGTCTGTTGGTCCTGCAAAATGCACTTATCAGAATGAAAAACAAACTGAATGTGAGCAGTTTTGGAAAGTTTCCTCACTAATAGGAGGTTAAACTTGAAGCTAAGGATATAGAGAGCATCAGTTAGAGTAAGAGTGGGGCTAAGTGGCACATCACCTATTTGATGAACAAGTTTAATTGATCCATCAGGTAGGAAAACTGGTGTGGTATGTATTACTGGTTTTGGGTGAGAAAGAAGTTGGGGGTTAATGCACATGTGATTTGATGCTCCTGTGTCTACTATCCAAGTTCTAGGATCAATACTACCAGTAGAATGTAAAGCATAATGAAGTGCTAGAAGAAAAATGTTACCTGCGAAGTCCTCAAAGTGTGCAAAATGAACCTGATTCCCTTCAAATCCTGCCTTTCCCTTCATCAACTTTGACAACTCTTGTTGAATCATTTCTGCCAAAGATGCTCTTTGATTAGTGTGTGGCCCAGCATCACAATCCATGTTGACATCCAAAGGACTGTCTGCCAAATTAGTCACATACTTTCCTCCTGTAGCCTGACTTCGTTGATCCTTGAGGTCCTTATACCAGTCTGGATATCCATGCAATTTAAAGCATGTATCCTTAGTGTGACCACCCATGTTACAATGAGCACAAGTCAGTTTGTCATATTTTTCATTCTTTCTATCAGTGTAGTTTGTTTTCTTGTGGTTTCCCTTGCTACCACCAGATCCTCTTCCCATAGGTGTCTTCACAAACATTGTTGAGTTCTCAACCTTTCCTACTAGATTAAGATGAACCTCCCTTTGTTTCTCAATTCTCAAGATCATTGAATAAGCTTTGTTGACTGAAGGCAAGGGGTCCATGACCAAAACTTGGTTCCGCACATGATCAAAATCATCACTGAGTGCCATAAAAAATTGCAGCAATTTGTTTGAATGAGATAGATCAGAAACCTTCTTGGTGACACCACACACACAGTTCTTACAAGTACACTGTGGTATTGGTTGTACACAAATCAATTCATCCCATAATTTCTTCAATTTTTTGAAATATTGCACCACTAATTGGTTTTCTTGAGAAATAGTGTTTATTTCTCTTTGGATTTGGTAAATTTGTGGTCCATTTGCTTCACCAAAACATTCTTCTAATTCTAACCAAAGCTCTCTAGCAATTGAAGCATAGAGAAAAGCTTCTACTATTTCCTTAGAGACAGAATTTATAATCCATGATCTAATCATGCAATCCACCCTAAGCCACTAATCATAATCAGTAGACTATTCTTCAGGCATCACACACCTTCCATCGATGAATCTGAGCTTCACCTTTGCTCCTAAGACAATCTTAATTGACCTACTCCAAGATAGATAATTGTTCCTGTCAAGGAGGTTGTGACAAGCAGCATTCATGGATGATCTGGACTTGCCAAAGCCATAGGATCTCCATTGAAGTTGCTCATCAGTTCCCTGTGTGATGTTGTAGTTCCAAATTCCATTGTTTCAACAGAATTGAAAGAAAAACAGAGGAATTTCCACAATCATTCTTCAAAGGATCAGTAGAAAGGAGTTACAGGCAAATCTAAAATTATTTGCTCTGATACCATGAGAAATCCAAATGAAGTGCAGAACAAGAACAAGAAGAGAGAAACGTGACAGAGAAGATAGGAAAGCTTTTCTGTATATTCATCAATCTAAGGAGTACAATGCACCAGCTGTGCTTTATATCAAAGAAAAGAAATGCCAAGTAGGACAATTAACTAACTAACCAGTACCTGCTAATTAACTATAGTTAATAGACTAACTATGTCAATAGTTAACAGACTAACTATGATAGCTAACTAACTAAACTAATCTAGTTACACTGGTTATAAATAATTTTGTACATTCATGTCCTTGAAGGACAATGAGAAGTATTTATCTTTGAGAATGACAAACCGAGACACGAACACAGCCATGACACATGTCCGACATGCGTACGGACGTGTCCAAATAAAAACATAATTTTTTTGGCTCGAACACACGGCTAACATGGATTGGACACATGGACACGGTTTGCCATTTTTTCCACTTTTTTTAGAGAGAAAAAAAAAGTTTTTTTTTTTTTAAAAAAAAGGATAACTTGAAAGAGTTTGAATACGACTCTTCATTTTGTTTCCTTAAGAACTTGGGTTTTGTCAAAATACCTCTCACTTGATGAACTAGAAATAGAGGCCATGATTTTTACTGATGATGGAGATAAGAATTATTATGAAGAGGCTATTGAGGCCAATCAACAAGATTAGCAGACTTTAATCTTTTTGCTTGTATGTAGTAAATATGTTAAGGAAGAGATAGATAAGAATGAATATATGATATCTCTTGACTGTTTTTTGTTGTGAAGGGATGTATTAGAATAACTTGGTAATATTTCTTATAATTGTATTTATTTTGGAAGGGATATTAATATTTCATACAGATGAAGTTCATGTCCCTTTTTTTAGTAAAGGAATATGATGTAAATATTTAATCTTTGGATAAAATATGAATATATTTAGAATTATGTTTGTGTTGTTTGATTAATATATATATATATATATATATATATATATGTCGTGTGGTATCCTGTGTGTTTTAGAATTTTCCATGTCTCATGTCATGTCATGTCCTGTGTCTTGTGTCTGTGCTTCCTAGATGCTGAATGAGTAATTATGCTAGTGTGCTACTCTATAAACACTAGTTAAGTTGAAACTACGATTAACAAAATTTAAACCTGATAAAAAAAAGTTTAAGTGGGTTAAATTTAGTTTAGATTTGTGTCGATAGTAGAATATGCAACAGTTTAACTCTAATTAATATGGTAATAGTATTACTTTGTGTAAGTCATTGCATAATTGTCAGGTAGTTGCATTGTGTGTTGTTGGAAATATTTGAAGAGGATCATTTGAGCTATTATTTTTAGTTATGAAAGAATGAGTTTTGTAGATGACTAATGTTGTTTCCACCTATATGTCTCACTACTTCTTGATACTACTAATCTGCCCCATAAATTTAATATTGGACCCATTTAAACTAAAACTAAACACACTTAAATCTTCTATGTTCAATTCAGGTTTTATACTACTAATTTACTATTCTTTTTAAGTGGTGGGATGAACATTTCTCTTTGTAGATATCATTTTTTTTCTTTAATATTTATATTTTTTACCTAATTTTTATTGGAAGGGGTAGAGATTGGAAATTTCAGAGATGCATGAAACCAAGGCAAACGTACGAATCCCATAGTTTTAATCTGGTCTTGCAGGCGTAACTTGGAACCTTCAATCTTGACAATTTATCTCTGTTTTTTATGTAATCACAATGTGTCTCAGCATTACTAAACAGACCACTCGTCTGTGTTTTAAGCACGTCTTCTCTGCCTGAATACACATATGGGAGCTACTGAGATTCTCAAGTGCTTTTGAGTTTAAAAGACAGAAAATTTGCAAGGTTTAGTATATAACCCTCGAAAACTTTTGGAAGAGTTTATTGGTATGTAGAGGCTAGATGCAGAAACTGCCAAAATGCCTACTAAATATTACTTCACTATGGTGATGGCACAATTGTTGAGAGCTTCATAAATAGTTTAGTTACATAGAGATTCAATAATAGTTTATAATTTTGTGGTAGTTGTTTAGCTAACTATTTTGTTTGAATCCTGCTACACAACTTTTTTGTTCATAAGAAGATTCAAACCGAAGAAAAAAAAAAAAGAGATTAGTCTTATGATTAAGAGCATATTTCATTAAACTAGAGCTCTTCCTTGATAGTTAGCTTGAATTGTACTTATCAATTGTACTTATAGATGCAATTAGCTTGAATTTGCTTACAACATAGACTTTTAACTTAAACTTTGATTAGACGTGTGATTTTTCTCTAATCTTATCTCTGGTTCACCTAAACCCAACCTAATAATGGTACGGGGCCACTTAAATTGAAGATGCTAAGATGCTTGAATTAATAAGATAAAATGGTATGTTTTATATTGTGCGATTTGTTTTTTTTTTAAAAAAAAAAATTGTAACTTTTTGTCTTAAACGTGTACGGTTTTTAAAATACTCAAAACAAAATAAGGTACAACCAAATTTTAGAAAAAAAATTACAATTTTTTTTTGTAGAATTTTTAAAAATTCACAAAGATTATAACATTTTGTAAAAATAAAAGAAAAAAGAAAGCTAGAAATTGTATAGGTGTGTAGTTTTTTTTTTTTTTTCATATATATTTTTTTGGTTACCCACCGGTGTCCGGGCTTCGCTCGACTAATCCGGTTTCGAGCCGGGAAGGACCACAAGGGCGGTAAAGCTCTCCCAACATACGCAGCTGCATTCCCAAGGGCTCGAACCTAAGACCTTTGGTTAAGCTAGAACAGCCCCTTACCAGCTGATCTACACGTTTGTTGGTTTTTTTTTTTTCATATATATATAAGAGAAAAAAAAAATGGAGCAAGATATGCTCTCCCTAAAGCCTATAGATAAAACAGTAGATGCGAACAAGTTGTGATGTAAATTGTAAGCCGAAAGTGATTTGTCATGGCACTTACCCGTACTACTGCATTTTGTTTTTAGCTGAGCTCCAACCTTGAACAGTAACCTTATAAAGCTTGTAATAATTGGTAAACATGAGTTTGTTTGACATTTTCTCATTAAATGTATATATTCAATAATAATATTATTTATACAATAATTACGTTTACATTACCTCACACAAAGACAGTTAACAAAAGTTTAACATTAGCCAAAAGAAATTAGAAGATACAGTGAATTTCAAGTTGTATTAATTCTGTCAGTGTAAAAAAAAAAATGACATTAATTATAATATAATTAAGCCAATTAGATCGTAAATCAATTAAAAAAGTCTTGTATTTGAAATCTCTTATTGATAAAATAAAAAGTTCTTAAAATGTTTTTTACATAAAATTACAGTTGTAGGTACTTCGACAATAACACTCCTCAAACAGGAATGACTTATCCTATGTTTTATAGATCTAGCTCAGGTTCTAGTAAAAAACAAAAAAAAATTACTGTATAATTACGTAGCATTATTTTATTTTCAACGGTCTGTATGGCTATGATGATGGAAGTGGGCTCCAGAGGGAGACAAGGATTTCGATGTGGGCCTCATGATATCATCTAAAGTTTGTGGCTATGTCTCTTGTGTGGGTCCAGATGATCTTGATCTCTATGCGCTATTGAAAGTTCCGTTGATCCCTCACCGTCTCCCCTTTATTATAGCATTCAATTGCCATCTGCTATACTTTACTGTATTTTTGCCTTAAATTATTTTGGTTTGGCGATAGCATTTTGTAAGTGCGTTGGAAAGGATGTTGAGTGCCTAATTTGACCTTCATCTTGATGAAACTGACAAAGATAGACGATTACAATTAGTTAACTGTAGGGGTTAATTTGGATAATTCACATAGTGAAAGTTTGATGATTAGGCTACTTTTTTACTGGGTCTAGTCAAAGTCACGGAAAAGAGTTTCCTAACCTAATTCTTACTTTACCCCAAATAAAACTAGCATCATTTAGTTTCTCACTGTTTGATTTTCTCAATTTGGTCCCTCACTCCTCAGTTTTATCTCATCTGTTGTTTCTCTGTATATATCTATGTCGTTAGTGCAGTTAACATATCCACTTACGTGTCGCTGTTATATGTGACGTGGGACTATTAATGTCCATCTTGGCATGAAACGCACCGTACTTCTTAACGCCTTGTCACATTCAAAATGATTGTTTACTGCTCATCTACTGTTTCCCAAACTTGCTCTTGACCAGAAAGGTGGTGCAGCACACCCAGATGATAGTAACCCATCGTAGAGCAGTAGATTATGAAAACAAATAAAATAATGACTATATATATCATTTAACAAAGTTGCTTTCATTAAAAATATAAAATTGCCCCACTATTCCCACTACCACAAAATGTGGCTATTGTGTTGTTAAATAGTATATGAATTTCATACTATTTTCACAGCAAAAAAACATGGCCTTCTAAAAAATTAAGCAAGTTTAGTCAAAATTTTGAAGTACACAGGTTTAGTGTAGACCAAATAACAAGAAAATGTGAAAAAAAAGTACTAATATGTATACTATATTAAAAAAAAATTATATTGAGTCTAAAATTTATACAAGCAGCTTGATTTATATAATTTTTTTTTATAGCAAACACTTCATAAAAATTATTTTAATGATGATTTATGTAATATTAAATAGTTTTTGTATGATTAACTTCAAGAAAACATGATAAAAAGTCATCAAACTATAATCACTATTTATGATTAATCATGAAAATTCATTTTATGTTCTTACAATTTTTATATGAAAAATGTATTTTGAAATATAAAAACATCTTAAATTGGGGGCTTTTTGACACAAATATTACATTGTGTAAAAGTATTTATCCAAATATTACAAGTTTCAAACTATTTACACAAATATTACACTTTTTAAAAATTCAAAAATTAAAAAAAAAAAATTCGAATACGTGGGACCCACCGGACACGCCGTGAAGCCAACGGCGTGTCCTAATAAGACAAAATTGTCACGGGGCCCACAACTCTGGAACAATGAATAAATTTTGCCTATTAGGACACGCCGTGGGCCTCACGGCGTGTCCGGTGGGACCCACATGTCTGAAAATCTTTTTTTTTTTTTTTAATTTTTGAATTTTTAAAAAGTGTAATATTTGTGTAAATAGTTTGAAAGTTGTAATATTTAGGTAAATACTTTTACAAAATGTAATATTTGTGTCAAAAGGCCTAAATTGGGACACATAAATAGTTCAAGAATATTGATGTCTTAAATTTGATTTATTATAAGCAAAATTTGTAAAATTTCAACTACTTCTGTAAATATTTTATTTTCCATTGTTGATGTACCAAATAATAACTCTAATATATTATTATTCATTTCTCTTCAAACATTTTCTTTTTGAGGTTTTTTAGATACTTTGTTGTATGTCATACTACTTCTGTAAATTTGATTTATTATAAGCAAAATTGTAAAATTTCAACTACTTCTATAAATATTTTATTTTCCATTGCCGATTTACCAAACAATAACTCTAATATATTATTATTCATTTCTCTTCAAACATTTTCTTTTTGAGGTTTTTTAGATACTTTGTTGTATGTCATACTACTTCTGTAAATTTGATTTATTATAAGCAAAATTGTAAAATTTCAACTACTTCTATAAATATTTTATTTTCCATTGCCGATGTACCAAACAATAACTCTAATATATTATTATTCATTTCTCTTCAAACATTTTCTTTTTGAAATTTCTTAGATATTTTGTTGTATGTCATACTACATAAGAATAGTTAATGTATGAATGACATGTGTACAAATTAACTATTTTTAAGTTTTTTTGAGAAAGTAAAATGAATTGATTTTATATCAAACAAAATATGAAAATTATGTATGATTGTCACGTCAATGTAGTATGACATATACATATAATATCATAGAATCCTTGTTTTCTTTTATATATATCTATATACACACACACACACATATAATTTTCTTAGATATTTTAGAAGAAAAGAGGTGGGAAGCTGGGAAGCTTTCAGAGCTCAATTCCCACAGTCTATTTGAAATGATCTCTATCGTCTATTTGCTAGAGGAGTTAGAATAAATAGGTGATGCCTCTCCTTTGGCAAAATCAACTAAGAGTGAGAGTGACCTAGTCTTCTCAAATTTTTATTTTTTATGTTAGAATAAATTTGTCCTAAACAATACCTGAATACCTTAGTGTTTAATGGGGATAATTTTACAAACATTAGCGTTGGACACACTAAAAAAAAAGTGTGTCCATTGCTAATGTTTATATATCCTCATTAAACACTAAGCATTAATATTCGGATAATATTTGTGCTATAAATATTTGTGCAATTTAATTAAGCTAGGTGCTTAGAAAAAACAAGAAGATTAAACTTAACCTGTTAATCATATTTGCATTTGACTTTGACCGCGTTGTTGACTCTTCAAAGTACAGGATCTGAACAGAAAGTGAGTCCCTTAGCCACTCAAAGAACATATGCTTCTCTTTCTCCCTAATTCTCTTTAAGGACAACGTCTAAAAGCTTTTCTAATGTCTCTCTTTCCTTGCTTTCTTTCTAAACCATGCAAGAGAAAGCTGCCGACAGTATTTTACAGTGGTCACTGGGTATATTATTGATGTTCCCACTTTTCTCTTTCAATAGCCATCTTAATAGTGTGTAAAAGAGAAAAAATTATTGATGTTCCCACGTTTCTTTCTTGAATTTATTATTTGGGCGCTTGGCCTAAAAGAGAAAAAATTAATGGTGTGTAAAAAAAAAGTGTCTTTTAAATATGTATTTGTCAGAAATTATCAAAATATTTTTTAGTATTATATAATTATTTTGTTTATATATATAATTATAATTTATAAATTATATAGTTATTTTATTTATATATAATTATCATATTTAATATAAATAGAATAATCACGTATATAAATGAATAACTACAAAGTATGAGGGGTATTTGATAGTTTTGCACTATCTGGACTTTAGCACCTTTTTTTTTTCTGTTGTTTTTCCTTTTTTCAAATTTCTTGAACCTAAGAGGAAAAACTATGTTTTCTTTTCTTACAAAGTAACGTAAAATGTAGGGAAATAAGGAGAGAATACATGATAGGAATTGAACCCTTAACATCAAATATATGAATTAGGTCGTTATCAAAATTTGTAAGTTCTATATTTGAATTTAAAGTCACAGGCAAAGTACTAATTAATTCTTATGACTAAAGAATATTTTAGGTGACATCCATAATGATATATATATATATATATATATAAAATTTAAACTTACATTATGTCACACTAATATTATTAGTATAATTTGAATTTAATTAAATTTATTTAAGCCTTATTTTTTTATGGGTATTATGTCATCTCAACTAATGTAATATATATAGTGTGATAAAAATTTGTGTAATAACTATTTTTCTACTATAGTAATACTGCAGCAGAGTATTAGAAACATATAAGAAAAGCAAATGTGGCCCAAAGCCAATGTTTATGCCACGGCACACTTAGACATCATAACATGTAGATTCATTAGAAAAAGAAAAAGCATACTATGTAGACTTTTGGTTTGCCATTTATAAAGAATAATGAAACATAAACTAAGCTTTAGATTAAATAAATGAGTATCATCAATATTTCTGTTTCCCATTTTAAGTGGCATTATTATAATGCCACAATGACAATGATGCACTTACTTATCTGTTAATGAACTCGAATTTTATATATTTATCAGGCAAATTTACTTTTTCTTTTTTCAATTTTGAGAGGCAGGCAACCTTAACTATACACATGTTCACGCTTGAGTGATGCAACAAATACTTGATTCAACTGATAGTAAATTAAATAATAGGTGTGTGTCTTTGGTTATGGTTAAGGGTTTGATATCTAACGAGATAAATCTCATATCCAATTTAATAAAATGAGGATATTCGTGATATTTACAAAAAACAAAAAAGTGTTTAGATAGTCTATTGAGCGTAATGGTTGCTTATTGAGCATAATAAATAGTTGCTTATGGTCTTAAGTATATACACCATGATGACTAATATACACTATAATCTCTCTTTATCTCTATGCTTTTTTTCTTTTTAGTTGTTTCTCTTCTTTATTCTGGGTTGATGCCTTTGGATCAATGATTAACTGGGTGTGGTCTCTCTCTAGCACTGGTAACTTGGCCCAGTACCTAAGATTGCCAGATTTTAAAGATAGGGTCCCCTAAATGATGACACATATTGTAAAGTTTGAATATTCCTATTCCTAGTACTTATCTCTTCCAAAAGATAGGGTAACTAGGCGGCAATGACAGGTTGGCTTTGGAGATAATATGTTTCCTAACTGACCCACAACACATTTAAGTTCATTTTCTTGTTGGTGATGATCACTGGCCATTGTTGGTACTTAATTAGTGACACAACAGTTGAGAGTATGCCAATATCGAGTAGTTTAAGTCCTCAATTCAGGCCATCACTTTTGATGGATATTGATGGCACAGGGACCCCTAGAATTTCTAGTTCTTTTCATTTAGATAGTGATAATTGATTTTTGAGTAACTATTAAAGGTATAGTGTTATACCACTTTATCATTAAGAATTTTGGTGGGACTTATATTTTAAAATTGATATAATTGTAAATATCTTAAAAAGTAAGCCGCTCAATATGAGTCAGAATAGTTAAGTTTCTTTAAAATACGTAAATAGAGTAGTACAAGAAAAATATTAAAAATGTGAAACAATGATTTGTTTTTAATACAATTAAACTTAAATTTTATCAAATATTTTAGAATCTAACACAACTACATGACTCAATTTTTTAAAATTTTCACGATAACACAAATTTTAAAATATAGGTCATACCAAAACTCTCTCAAAAAAGAATAGTATAGTGCTATCTCTTTAAAGAAGAGGATAGTTTAACAGATTAATTGTGCAATATCCTGTTGGCGAGCTCTAAAATACCCTGTGTACGAAGGAAGGTATGGATACCTTAGCCACGGTGCTTTATGAGCCGTCAATTACCAGCTGCATAAATCGGACGGTCCAAAGGGAAGACCGGGAAACGGCATTGCCCAAAAAGCTACATTTGTGATACTGAAGGAGAAGATTCAGTATTTTTGGTTATGGCCCAAGTATGCTGGTTACTGCTTTTGCAGACGTGAATATATGGGTGCTTGTATCTCTAGGAGTGGAAGAAAGGTATTGTATTTTCCATTTTAATTTTATTTGTAGAATTCTTTGATCTAGTATATTCTATAAAGAAATTTTATTTTTTATACTTTTAGTTATAATTTTAAATTTAAACACGAATTTTATAAATCTTAAAAATAATTTAAGTATCATTTGACTACAAACTATTGAGTCTATAAAAAAAAAAAAAAATCTCTAGTAGCATGCAAATAAGTACAACAGAAAATTTGTTTTCCTTGCCTAATGCTATGGAGGAACAGTTTATTGGGTCAACAGAACCTTAATGGAGGCCCGCAATCTGGTATGTGTAAAAGAATGTGGGCCAAGTCCTAAAAGCACATATCCTGCCCAAAATTGAGACTAAGCAATTCATCCAATTGGGCCTTCAGTAGAAAAGAAATGCCATTGAATTTGGATGTATTGTTCACTTATCCAACATGTAATTGAGTCATACATTAGCAAAAAAATAAAATAATTGATTGAGTCATGGCCTCTGCTGCATCATAGCTAGGAGTGTAATTGGTCTTGTTTGGTCCGGTTTACACCCCAAACCGACACTGAACCCACCAAACTATATCGGTTTGGTTCGATTCAATTTTTCAAATTTTTGAGAGTAAAATTGAACTAAATCGGTCCAGTTCCTTTGGTCGGTTTAGTTGATTTTTGCCATAAAATCTGTACAAACTATTTTTTCAAATTTGAATAAGAAGAAAACCATTAATTGAACTAGTTTTTGAATTTAAAAAAAAAATTAAAATAATTAAAACAATGTTGTTTTAGCTTACTCAATTTAGTCCGGTTTATTTTTGGTTTTTCTTCATTGAAACCAAGAACCGAACTAAACCCTTTGATTATNTTTTCTCCGATTCGATCGGTTTGATCGATTTTGCTTACACCCCTAATCATAGCTCTTGTTTTTTCTTTTTGTTACAAAGAGTTAAAAACAAAAAACTATAGTCTAGGGAAGACAACATTCATCCTATCTATTAACAAATTTTGAATTAGGTCTTTATAATTTTTTTTCTTCTTTTGGAGTCCTTATAGTTTAAATTTTTTTAATTGGATCATTGCTATTACCCTAATTATAATTCCGTCAATTTAGAACTAACATAACAAATAAATTGTCTATGTGATAATAAAAGAAGTTGACGTGATACTAAAGTGATATAAAAATTGTTATCTCATCAAATCTTAGCTCAAAAAAGTGCATAAAAAATTTGATGATGTGACAATTTTTATGCTATTTTAGCGCCACATCAATTTCTTTTATTGCTACATAGACAAGTCATTTGTCACGTTAACACTAAACTGATGGATTTATAACCAGAGATGACCGCATGAACCAAATTAAAAAAAGTTTAAACTATAAGGATCTCAAAAGAGAAAAAAAAATTATAAGGACTCGATTCTAAATTCATCTAAACTATAGAGACCTACAATATATTTAAACCGTCAACTAATAAATAATTGGGCCTTTTTTCCGTTAACTTGTACTGTTTAAACTTTAAACTAACTGTCTCGTACCCTTCACAATCAACTTATATTTGTACAACTACCACGTGTCACAACCAGAGCCAATGCTTATAAATATCCCTCCACTTCTCTTAAAATCTTTGAACCTTTTGTATAAGAATGAAGAATCTCAGCACTCCAATTGAGAAGTGGTGAACAGTTAATGCTCTTTACAATCCATGAGATGAGCACCAAAGCTCTTCTCTCCTCTTTCTCTCCCACACCAAAATCTCCATCTTCTATTATCTCCGTTTCCAGAAGAAATCTTAGTTCTCATGTCAAACACATAACCTCTTCTCCTTTACTCTTTCCACGCTGCTATCTCTTTCGGGTTTCTCAGCGAAGCTCCACCACAAGAGATGCATGGAAAGCTTTTGCAGATGTTAAATCCGACATCTCAGAGTCGGCGCCGGAATCAGTGAAGTTTAAGGATGATGTTGTCCTTGAGAATAAGGAGGATTTGGATAATGTGGGGCCCTGGTGGGAACAATTCCCAAAGAGATGGGTTATAGTGATTCTATGCTTTTCTGCATTTCTTCTCTGCAATATGGACAGAGTAAGTTCATCTTAATAACCAGCTCTGTTTTTAGTTTACTCTGTCAGATGCAGGAACAAAGGTTTAGTTTTTTTGTTGTTTGGCAATTCATTAATATTGCATTTGCTGCTATATACAAATTTCTATGAAAAATTTTGATTGAAGAAGCTATACAAGCATAATCACTTGCAATTGTTGCATTTTTATTTTTAGCAGCTAAGTTTCCTGTTCTCTAAGCTAAAAATAAAACACAATATATAATTTTGTTTTTAGAAATTATAGAAGGGTAATTTCCTATGACTGTTGTATCATTTGCAGATGAAGTAAACTTGTTTTCAAGTGCTCGTACCAATGTTGGTCTCGGTTTCTTGTTTTTTAATGATTGTTTCCTTTAAATAGTCTATTATGGTTAACATCTTGAATCTTGAACAATAAAAGAAAATATATTAAATGAAATTTTGATCCCTCTAGTTTTAAAAGTTTCAATTTGATCCTGTAATTGATAAATTGGAGAAATTGAGTCTATTCTTGACATATTGTGCTGATATGATAATATTTTGATGATGTCTCAGTAATAATTAGTGATGTGGCATCGCATGATGATGATGTGACGATGGCACAGCAATCCAAAGATGCCACATCATTGCCATGTCACCTGTTATCAACAGCAAATCATCAAATTATTAGCATGTCAACACAATTAGTTAAGGAGGGAATAAATTGCTCCAAATTAAAGATAAAAAAAAAAAAAAAACAACAACATTGCTGCTAAAAAAACTATAGGGGCTAAATTAAATCTTTTCAAAATTCAGTAAACGGCCAAAATAACATTTATGTTTCAATTCAATGATCCCATAAATTACTATTGCTCTTGTGGCCATTGAAACTTTTACATCAACTCTTAGCAACGTCCATTTCTTTTGCCTTTACAGGTAAATATGAGCATTGCCATACTTCCTATGTCAGCAGAGTACAATTGGAACCCCAGCACAGTTGGTTTGATACAGTCTTCCTTTTTCTGGGGATACCTCCTTACTCAGGTAAAAGTAGATTAAACCAAGCTTGATTAGCAATTTTCTTACTTATGCAGGTGTAAATAAATATGAACTTAAGCCCATGAATCTGAATTGTAGATACTTGTGACAGATTGCGGGTGGAATATGGGCAGACACAGTGGGGGGCAAGCAGGTATTGGGATTTGGTGTGATTTGGTGGTCCATTGCCACTGCTCTTACTCCTGTTGCTGCCAAATTAGGGTTGCCGTTTCTTCTTGTTGTTCGTGCCTTCATGGGGATTGGTGAGGTGGGTTCTTCTAATCTTCCTATAAAACAATTATTCTCTTTCAATAGCAAGCACAGACACTTTAAAAAGGAGCATGTCTGTGTCCAACATGTGTCAAACACTTAGACACTCTTACGGATGGGTGAGGTGGGTTCTTCTAATCTTCATATAAAACAATTATTCTTTTTCAATAGCAAGCACGGACACTTCAAAAGGGAGCGTGTCTGTGTCCAACACTGTCAAACACTTTGACACTCTTGACACTCGACACTTCAACTCCTCTAAATAGTATTCTCATGATCAATTGTATTTTAACGTTTCAAACTTGTAAGACGCTTTCTAAACACATTTTAACACATGCTAAACATATTTAAGGTATAGTTTCATATATTTCTTGGTATTTTCATGCTTATATGTATGAATACTTAATGTATTGATATAAGTTTAGTATATATATCATGCTGTGTCGTGTGGTTAGATTTTTAGATTTTGTTGTGTCACTGTGTCTGTGTTCATGTCATGTCATGTCGCATGTGGCATGTTCTGTGCTTCATAGTTAATAATCTTCATGTTCCATTTGTTCAAGAAGCTTCCAAATACAGAATTCAAACAAGTATATATATATCTAAAGAAAGAGAAAAATGAAATGCTATTTCTTTGTATTGTATATTTTACTTGATGTCAGCAATGATATGAATCAACTAGTTGCATCATATAATATGATATGATTAGTTTTAACATGAAGGAGCTCACTTTATTTGGGAAATTTTCAGGGTGTTGCTATGCCTGCTATGAACAATATCCTGTCAAAATGGGTTCCTGTGGCAGAAAGAAGCAGATCATTAGCACTTGTCTACAGTGGCATGTACCTTGGATCAGTCACTGGGCTAGCTTTTTCACCTTTCCTGATTCATCAATTTGGATGGCCATCAGTATTTTATTCCTTTGGCTCTTTAGGGACAGTTTGGTTTTCCGTATGGCTTAATAAGGTAAGCATTTGCATGAGTTAAGTTATTTCTTCTATATACACTGTTTGCTTCTGAAGTCTAATGAATTGGAAAATACATATCAACATACTTAACTCTTTTACTCATTAGTTGATTCTTTACTACTTCTTAGTGTTTGTCCATATTCTAAAGTTTTCTGTTCTTCTGGGAGCTGCTGCTATAGGCTCAAAGTTCACCTCTTGAAGATCCAGAACTGCGTCCTGAAGAAAAGAGGTTGATTACTACCAATAGTGTTTCCAAGGAACCTGTGAAAACTATACCTTGGAGATTAATCTTGTCAAAACCTCCTGTTTGGGCACTGATAGTATCTCATTTCTGCCATAACTGGGGAACATTTATTCTTCTTACATGGATGCCAACATACTATAACCAAGTAAGTTTTTCTATGTATTGTAGTGTACTCCCATGTACCATGTCATGGTAGCAATAGTTTTTTGTTATGTGGGTGTGTCCAGAATTTGCTAGATCAATAGGTATCCATACCTGTGTGCAAGGAAACTACATGAAAGAATCACAAATCACAAATACCTTAGCTTCAGGTGCTAGGTCTATTAGAAAACTGATGGAGTAGTGGGAAATAAGGTCAGTGTCATATTGTTGCTAAAGTAGAAAATTAGACAAAATATAAAGAGAAATGGGGAGAGAGAGGAAGGGCTCATGTGTGCCATTTGCTACTTCTTATTAGGCACTTTGTAGAAAATTAGTGTTTTTGGGTTAGTTAGTGATTACTTTTTGAGTTAATTAGTGATCAATCACATCATGTGCGTGGCACGTGATGTTTTCTGTCCATTTCTAGACGGCTGTCTGGAGATTGGGGGTTTTCTACATATTTTAATAGTTCAAAGGGGTTTCTTGTAACTAATTTTAGTTTAGGGGGTAAACCACAAATGACCCTAAGTTGAAGGGGGTAAATTGGACTTTTCCCAAATTCTTTTTTCTTTTCAGGAATTTTTCTTGTGAGTCAAGGTAAAATACAAACTGCATATTTGAATTTCTTCCACTTCTTCTCCACTCTTCTTTTTATTTTCTTTGCTCATTCTCATTTTGGTTCAGCTTAGCCATTATAGCTGAATAACTGTAAAATCTGTTGCCTAAAGAAAGCTTAATTCGTTGTTTTCTCACATTTGATGCTGAACACATCAACTCTTGCATGGTCCTCGCCAATGTTCATTATTCTAGTATATGAAAATCTTATCAAGTTTCTCATTTCTATCAATATTGAAGCTTATAGAGTTCAGCTTGCTATGTTAAAACCTTGATACCTAATTTTTCATAGTTGTCTTGTTGAAAACTTCAAAAAGAAACACCATTGTTTGAAGTTAATGAGGAGTTGATTGCTCAATATCGTAGGTCCTGAAGTTCAATCTAACGGAATCTGGGCTATTTTGTGTTTTGCCCTGGTTTACCATGGCGGTTTCTGCAAATGTTGGTGGCTGGATTGCAGACAGTCTTGTGAGCAAGGGCATGTCTGTGACAAGGGTTCGCAAGGTATCTCTTTCTTCACAATTTAATTACCTATTTATTCCCCTTGAAAAAAAAAAAAAATCTACAAAGAAACAAATTTCTATTGTTTGGATCATATTTGTGTATGCATAATACATATATTATACATATAACATATGCATAGCATGTTCATGGACACAGAACTTTTATGCTAATGTTCTCTTGATAAAGTTGTCAACCTCCATGTCCTTTCAAAAATAAGAGTAAGTTGGTGGTATTTCAAACTATTTAACTGGCTACTCATTATGTAGCTTACTTTTAATATATATGAAAAAAGATTTCTATTTAGAGTAAAATACCTTTTTTGTTCGTGAATTATTTCTCAAATGTCACTTTTCCTTGATTTATTTTTGGTGTCATTTTAATCCTCAAATAATCACATTGCTTGCCAAATTAGTCTTTGGTAGCACCAAAAATAATCACTTAAAGGACTGATTTGGTGGGCAGAGTGATTATTTGAGGACTAAAGTAACACAAAAAATAATTCAGGGACGAAAAATGATCATCTACTAAGAATTACAAAGCTAGCTTCAAATATGATCTACAATACTTAGAGACACATACTCTGCCCTCTCCCTGTCCCAGAATTTTTGCAGCTTAGTGCTTTCACTTGCTGTTTGCTTTAGCTTTTTCATTCTAATCAGCACTCTCACAGAAAATTTCTATATTTTCTCCGCAGATAATGCAAACAATTGGGTTTCTTGGCCCTGCTTTCTTCTTAACTCAATTAAGCCATGTTAATTCTCCTACAATGGCTGTTCTATGCATGACATGCAGTCAGGTTTGTTTCTTATTCTGTATTTAAATTTAAACATAGTTTTCTATTCTGATATGGGAAGGTGAAACATTTCCTGCTATGGATAAGCATGCCTCATTTAATGTCAGTTTACTAGTTTAGAATGAATAAGTGAGTAAAAATAATTTGACAGCAATTCAAAGTTACAAGTTCCACACAAGAGACCCTAAGTAATTCTTCTATTAAAGTCTGAGTATACTTTATATTTATTTCCTGTTCTTAATAATTAATCTAAAACAAAGTAGAAAGCATTGGTTAATCCTTTGATCTTCCTCTGTCCTAACTTGGTTCAAATTCTTCATTAATAGGGAACTGATGCATTCTCACAATCTGGACTATATTCGAATCATCAAGATATTGCCCCTCGATACTCTGTAAGTTGAGACATGCTAGTTTTTCATTATATGTTTTTACATAAACAAGAAAACATGAATTCTGTATTAATGTACTTACTGTCTCCACAGGGAATATTGCTTGGTCTATCTAACACTGCTGGGGTACTAGCTGGTGTTCTTGGGACAGCAGCAACAGGTTACATCCTACAACATGGTAAGTACTTGTCCTCATACTTTCTAAGCTACTTAGCATTATCAATCTAACAGGCTGGGCTGAAAAAACTCAAATATAATCAGGTCTAATTTTCGAGGCACGAGCCCAATCCTATATATAAATGGGCCAGTCTGAAAAAAGCCCAATTTTGAACGGGCCCAAAAAATAAGCCCTATCTTGATCGAATTTTAAACAGGCTGTGCCTAAAATTGACAATGCATGCTGCAATATAGCGTACAATCTTTTGGTTTTGATACTTTGATACATACTATTATACTGTATCTAGAATTACTTGTACTGATACTGTATATCCATTCTATTTTCCATAATTCTGTGTCTCCTTTACTTTTTCTTAGTGTGAAGGTGAGAATTGAACTTAGGTTTGACTAAGTTTGGCTTGTTTGGTTTTCCTATGAGAAGATTTCTTGCATCTAAAGTTCTAAACCACTTTTGTTGTCTTAATGCTTTGATGTAAATGTGATATTTGGGACATGAATCTGACATTGATACTGCATTATTGGTATCCTCTTCAACTACTGTCAGGTTCGTGGGACGATGTTTTCAAGGTTTCAGTTGGGCTCTACTTGGTTGGAACTGTGGTGTGGAACCTTTTTTCAACTGGTGAAAAGATCTTGGAATAACTCTTGAGATGCTTGTCACATAGCATGTGTAGATAATTCTTGAATTCCCACAGGAGAGAGGTTATGGCTGTGAGAAGGAAAGGAGGTTTAATTAGGCAGCAGCAGAAACCCTTTTTACTGAGCCTTTAGTGCCTCACAAATTGGTAAATTTTACAAATAAAGCATTGAGGGTGGGTTAGAGGAATGAAAGGTATCTTGTTCTTTCAAGATAAATAAGCATCATTATTTAAACCCTGGTAAAAAAAAAAAAAGCATTGAGGGTGGGAAATGCCTACTGTCTTCTCTTTCTGTTATTTTCCCTTTTTTGTGGGGAGATTATATATTAGATGCTTGATTTAACATCACACATGTAAATATAATATTCAATGCTAACACATTAATTTTGTGACAATGTAGCAAAGTAGTATTATACATCAAGCTTTTGTCTTGTCTTTTTAAGTAGGTAATTTTGTCTTGTCTTGTCTTAATTTCCTATCTACCCCTTTTGCTTGCATCCTTTGGTCAAATAAGTAGGTAATATTAGTCTTGACTGAATTTCATAATAATCTAGCTATTGGATGCTACTTTTTCTTTCTTTCTTTTTTGATAATTATGCACCAACTTGTATCCAGGACAAACCAATTTATGGACTTTTACCATGTACTAATTATGTCTCAATTTTTATTTCTAATTTTGGGGGAGGAAGAAAGGGGCAGAAGACTTAAAATAGAGAACTAGATTTAACTGGTTACGGTGGCAAAATCACCACAGCCACAAGCAATTCTGCAATTATAATGTAGAATCAAGGAATAGCCTGCCACTAATTCTGGAATAAATTCAGTTGTTGATCATGATAGGGCTTTCTATATTATATATATATGTATATTTCCACTGGCACTCAATATGTGCTAAAATTGTTTTTTATAAAATGTAAAAATGATATAATATAAAAAAAATGCTAAAAATCATATTCAAAAAAATTTTAAAAAATTATTTTTGGCACATTTTCTTATATCATATTATTCTTGTATTTATAAAGAATTATTTGTTTTGGTACATATTGAATGATTTAGTTTTTCAAAATTTTTCTAATAATACTAAAATCATTGGATGAGCCTTACTCAAACCCACTCCACTAAATAGGGGATAGCACTACCCCAAAATATGCACACACTCGATCCTCTTGGTATCTAAATAACAAAAACAATATTGTTTTATAAAGAAATTATGTAAATAGGGTAGTTTGAAATTTTTTTATCAATTTGAGGCAATTTTGATTAAATTAATCAGAGGATTGCAGACAAATTGTGTCATCCTATTTTGAAAGTAGCATGTTTGGTTGAGTCCCACTACATTGAAATAGCAAGACCCACCATCCTTTCGCAAGAGCATTTTCGAGAAGGTCCCGTTACTTTGTAAATAGCAGGACTCCAAGTAACACACTACAACAAAGTAGTAGATTCAATTTGAAATAATGGGAATATTTGAAAAAAGAGAGAGTCCCGCTATTTTGAAAACAATTGGACTCCTTGAATCACACTAAATCGAAGTAAAGGAACTCCTAGCAGAGTGGCGGGACTAAATGGAACCCGCTATTATTAAAGTGGCGGGACACCTTTGTCTTTTTGTTGTTGGTATGCGTGTTAACAAACTTGACATGATGTCGAGTCCCGTTATTTCAATGTATTGGGACTTAACCAAAACCGTTATTTTCTTTGTAGCGTGTCTTTCTTTGTCTGCATACAAATGATTAATTTAATCAAAATTGTCCTATTTCGTTAATAAGTTTCTAAACTACCTCATTTTTGTAAATATTTTGTCAAAGTGTATTTTTTAAGTCAATTTGCATGCACAAAGGCTTTCTTTTAAAAATAAAAATAAAAATGTTTCCTTAAAAGGTGGATTGCAGTGCATACAATTTTTCTTTTTATAATCAAGTGTATATAAAATACATTTATTTTTATTTGTAGATAGAAATGCTTTTTTGGGATTTTGGAAATAGTAAAAATTAGACACCAAATCTCTATTGTAACAAATATAAGGGTCAATAGAATTCTAAAATACACACACAAAGATCATCAAAAACCATTTAAAAATAAAATATAAAAATCAAACCAAAATTACTTCTGCCTCCCCTGTACGCCAGAATTTATCTTCCCTTGACAATTTGATAGAAAATCATGTCATCATCAGGAGAAACCAAGGTTTCAACAGATCCTCAGAAAAGTCAAGCTTCTTTCATATTACCTTCATCTTCTTTGTAGTTTTCTTTAGCAATGGAACCTCCCATATACCAACACTACAAGAAAATGGAACAACTTCAACAGCTTATTTTTTACGGCCAATAATAACTGCTGAAAAAGACTGCAAATACAACGCTTCTTAATAGCCGTCAAAAAAAGAAGATGCAACAAATAATTTTATTTTTAGAGAAATCACAATCGGGCTTTTGGGCGTCTAAGCTTGGTGCTAAAAAAAGTCCTAAATTGTCCCATTTTCGACAATTCCGTAAAAAATACACACACTTCTCTTTATTTCTTTTTATATTACTGTCGAAATATCACTCAAAAATTGTTATGAAACTCTTCCATTTATAGAGTAAGTATTTTCAATTGTTACTAAATTAATCAAGAGTTCATCTTTATTTCTGTGCCTAATGCATAAATTTTGCTGGTTCATATATATACTCTTTCTTTTATATATATGTGATGTGAATCAGCTTGCTACATGCCCTAGCCCTAGGAGTGTTCATGATCCCTTGCTTGAAGTTGGATGCCCGATGACTAGAAGCAGAGCTAAGCGAGTGAGAGAGGCGCTGTTGAGCCTAGTCCAAGACTGTGCAGACCAAGGAAAGAGCAGTTGGGCTAAGTTTAGAGTTGAGATGGATCACTTATCTGTCTCTTGTAGAAGGTGCACATGGGCCAGCTTGGAGCCCAAGTTTGGAGCAGGCCGAAAATTATGTTTAATTTAATTAGTTTTAATTAGTTTTATTTTTCGGTTTTTATGTTTATGGGCCAAAATGGGTATTAGGGTTTTATTAACATTCTTAGAGGATCCATCATAGCTTGTAGCCTCCTAGCCGAATTATCTATATAAGAAATTTGTGTATGCTTTTGCAAAACAGTTTTGAGATTAATATTATTTCGTTTTTGAATTATTGGGTTTCTCTAGATTGAGAGCTTTCCTGTTGTTCTTGGGCAAAAAACTTGAACTTGAATTTACCAAGGATTCTTCATTGTTAAGGGTTCACCCTATTGTGATAACCAAGGTCATCCCACAGTTTGGTATCTAGGCACTCCGTTTCGATCCTTCAGATGACAAGAACGCATCATTTGGTATCAGAGCTTTGGCTCCTTGGAGTTACAATTGGTATTCCTAAAACCCCCTATTATATTTTTATTTTATCTATCTTATTTGTTTGAGTCAATCATCTTCTACCCCCTTTCTATTGAGTCAGTTTTGTCTTTTATTTTTCCTATCAATTTCATTCTTCGTTGTGTTCTTTAAGTTTCTGGTCAAGTTATCCCTATTATTTTTGTTCGGATCATTGTTTGGTCGTTTTTCTTGTTTGTGTTTAATAGTCCACGTCCTAGGTTAAAATTGCCTAAAGGCAGCGGCTGTTTGGGTTGCAATAGCAAATCCTAGTTGTTAGTAGAGTCTTAGTCAATTTTTTTTTTTTTAAAAAAAAAAACAAAGAGAGACAGATTCTGCAAAACAAATGAATCAAAAAAAAAAATAAAATTAGCAAGATCTGTTCTTGCGAAAAGAAAATCAAAACGGACTATTTGGACTCACTTACTTGAAAAGGCCATAACTTTCAGCTCGTTTGGAGTTATGAAACCTATGACTTGGCGTTTCAAAGCTCATTCAGAGGCCTTCAAAGTGACAATTGAGTTTGCCCAGTTGACACCATTTTCGGGCTCAAAATCCTTCAAAAACATCTGTTTCGGGCTATTTTCTGTAATCTGTTAATTTTCTTTCAATTTGTTGCTGTTTTCTAGATTCCTTTGTTCTTTTCTTGTCTAAACCAACACCCTTGTTCATTATTTATATTCAAAAGTCTTGGTCTTTTTTTTTTTTTTATTTCTTTTTTCTTCTTGGAGTTCTTGTTTTGCTTCCTTGTCATTTTTTTTTTTCTTGATAGGTTCTTGGCAAGTTCTTGTTTAAGGGCTTCTAAGGAAATTTGAGTGGAAAAAGGCAAGAGTGGTGAGCGCATTATCTGGAAAAATCTAATTAAGTGTAAACACGAGCGAAACACGTGAGGTGAGTGTGTGCAACATGGAACAGGAAGAACCATTCACCAAAAGTCATATGGATGCATATATGAACGCAATTCAGGACCAAATTGCAGCATTGAGAATAGGCATTGATGACATATTAGAGAGGTTAAAAAACCTAGTTTCACCTAAGACAAAAACTAAAACAACTAGACCATTTCGGTATTCTGAGGAAGAGGAAGAAGACTATTCTGAGGTTGAAACCGAGACCAGAAGAGAGAGGAGGACAGCCCCTCTTCGTGATAATAACCTGGGGAGTATAAAAATGAGAATTCCTACCTTCCAAGGTAAAAGTGATCCTGAACTTTATCTAGATTGAGAGAGGAATGTGAAACATGTTTTTGAGTGCTATGAATACTCTGAAGAAAAGAAAGTGAAGCTGGCAGTAGTTGAATTAACTGATTATACTAGTATTTTGTAGGATCAGCTAGTGATTAATAGGCATAGAGATGGTGAGAGACCTATTCAATCATGGGCTGATATGAGAGCCGTGATGAGGAAACGGTTTGTACCTAGACATTACTATAGATATTGTTTTAAGAAACTGCAAGATTTGAAACAAGGATCTATGAGTGTGGCTAAGTACAACAGTAAGATGAAGATAGCCATGATGAGGGCTAGTATTGATGAGAACTGTGAAGGAACCATGACACAGTTTATTAGTGGCTTGAAGCGAGAGATTGCTGAAGTGGTGGAGATGAGTCACTATGTAGAGATGGAGTACTTGGTGCACAAAGCCGAGCATGTAGAGCGACAGTTGAAGGCTAGAGCAGCTTCTAGATTCAATATGCCTTCTAGAACTTCAACCTGGAAACCAAATTAGAAGGATAATCCTCACACAGCTCCAAAGCGGAGAGAAGACACAAGACCAAGGCCTACGGGTTCTACTCCTATTTCCCAAGGTAAAACAGACTATAACTCTTCTTCTAAGTCATGTGACATCAAATGCTACAAGTGTCAAAGGCGTAGACATATATCTTCTAAATGTCCTAATAGAAGGAAAGTTGTTATGCTTGCTACTGGTGAGTATGATAGTGAGGAGGAATCTACTGTTACACCTGGTTGTGTAAACATGCCACCCTTAGAAGATGATAGTGACGTGGAGGGAATTGATGACTCCCTTCCAGATCAATATTTGATGGTGTCCAGGCGTGTGCTTAATATACAACCGAGGGAAGATGACGTCGAAGAGCACTGCGAGCATATCTTTCAAAATTGATGCTTGGTAGGAGATAAGGTATGTAACGTTATTATTGACAATGGATCTTGTACTAATGTTGCTAGTACCTTGGCAGTAGAGAAGTTAAATTTACCTATTATTCCACACGTCTCGCCTTATAGGCTAAGGTGGTTGAATGATAGATGAGACTTATGGGTAAACAAATAGGTTAGAATTGCATTTGCCTTTAGCACTTTTAAAGATGAAGTACTGTGTGATGTGGTGCTTATGCATGCTTGTCACATTTTGTTGGGGCGACCATGACAGTTTGATAGGCGAGTGAAGTATGACAGATACAACAACACTTACACCGTCTATAAGAATGACAAAGCCACTTTGTTAAAACTTTAAAACCTGCTCTTGCATATGCAGATAAAGCAAATATTACAAAAGAATATAAAGAGAGAAAAGAAAAAACAGCCAAAGAAAAAAGTAAGGATAAAAAGAGTGATAAAAGATAAAAAGTGAGTGCTTTTGCACAAAAGAGTGAGGTAAAGAATGTTCTGTTGTCTAGGCTAACCCTTCTTGTACTTATGTACAAGGATATTTATTTTACTAACTTTCTTAACCCTTCTTTGCCTAGTATGGTTGTTTCTTTGATGCAGGAATTTGTTGATATTTTCCTTGAAGAGATACCACATGGTTTGCCTCCCTTGAGGGGCATAGAGCACTAGATTGACTTTGTTCCTGGATCGACTATTCCTAATAAACCAGCCTATCGAGCTAATCCTGATGAGACAAAGGAAATTCAAAGGCAAGTGGATGAGCTAGTACAAAAAGGATTCATGAAGGAAAGCCTAAGTCCATGTTCAGTTCCAGTTATCTTGGTGCCAGAGAAAGACGGGACATGGCGCATGTGTGTGGATTGCCGAGCCATCAACTAAATCACGGTTAAGTATAGACATTCTATCCTTAGATTAGATGACATGCTTGATGAGTTGTATGATTCTAGTGTCTTTTCTAAGATAGATTTAAAGAATGGATACTACCAAATTCGCATAAAAGAAGGAGATGAGTGAAAAACTGCATTTAAAATAAAATATGATTTGTATGAGTGGTTAGTAATGTCTTTCGGTTTAACTAATGCACTTAGCACTTTCATGAGACTAATGAATCATGTTTTGTGTGCCTTTATTGAAAAATTTGTGGTGGTTTATTTTGATGATATCCTAGTTTATTGCAAAACCCTAGATGATCATGTGTCACACTTGCATGTTGTCTTTATTGCTTTGAGAGAACATAAATTGTATGCTAATTTCAAGAAGTGTGCATTTTGTTCCTATTCTATTATATTTCTTGGGTTTGTTGTAAGTTCTAAGTGTATTAGCATGGATGAGGAGAAGGTTAAGATAATCCAAGATTGGCTTACACCTAAGAATGAAAATGAGGTAAGATCTTTCCATGACTTAGCTAGTTTTTATAAGCGGTTTGTAAAGAATTTCAGCGCCATAGCCGCACTCCTAAATGAATTAGTTAAGAAAAATGTGAGCTTTAAGTGGGGCGAGGAACAAGAGAGGGCATTTACTACTTTAAAGGAAACTTTAACTAGTGCTCCTCTTTTATGTTTGCCTAACTTTGACAGAGCTTTTGCGATTGAATGTGATGCTTCAGGTATTGGAATATGAGTTATTTTGATGCAGGATTCCAAGCCTATTGCATATTTCAGTGAGAAGCTTAATGGGACAGCATTAAATTATCCCACTTATGAAAAAGAGCTTTATGCTCTAGTGAGGACTTTCCAAACGTAGCAGCACTATCTATGGCCTCGAAAATTCATCATTCATTCAGATCATGAGAGTTTGAAGTATCTGAAATCCTAGGGTAAGTTAAATAAGAGACATGCCAAATGATTATAGTTCATTAAGACGTTTCCCTATGTTATTAAATATAAAGCTGAGAAGGAGAATGTTGTTGTTAATGCCTTGTCTGGAAGGTATACTTTAACTACTTCTTTGCATACTAAGCTATTAGGTTTTGAGTTTATCAAAGACTTGTATGAATCTGATTCTGATTTTGGTCAGCTATGAATTGCTTGTGCTAAGTATGCTAGTGATGATTATTATAGGCATGATGGATACTTGTTTAAGAAAGATAAATTATGTGTGCCTGCATGTTCTATACGTGATTTGCTTGTTAGAGAAACACATGGTGGTGGCCTAATGGGGCACTTTGGTGTTAAAAAGACTTTGGATATTTTGCATGAACATTTTTATTGACCTCACATGAAACATTATGTGCTTTCTATTTATGAAAAGTGTATTACTTGTAAACAGGCCAAGTCCAAAGTTATGCCACATGGACTTTATACACCATTGCCTATACCTAGTCAGCCTTGGATTGATATTTCTATGAATTTTGTACTAGGGCTGCCAAGGTCACCAAGTGGGAAAGATAATATCTTTGTGGTTGTTGATAGGTTTAGCAAAATGACTCACTTTATTGCTTGTGCTAAAACTAATGATGCAACACACGTTGTTGACTTGTTCTTTAAAGAAATAGTGCGCTTGCATGGTTTACCTAGAACAATAGTAAGTGATAGAGATGTGAAGTTCCTAAGTCACTTTTGGTGAACCTTATGGGGTCGGTTGGGGACTAAGCTTCTGTTTTCTACGGTTGCACATCCTCAGACGGAGAGGCAAACTGAGGTTGTTAATAGAACACTTGCTACTATATTGCGTGCTATTATGCAAAAGAATCTTAAGCGTTGGGAACAATCTTTGCCGCATGTTGAGTTTGCTTATAATCGCACTGTACACTCTACTACTTCTTATTCCCCTTTTGAGATTGTTTATGGATTTAATCCTTTAACTCCCTTGGATATTTTACCTTTGCCTACTAATGAGTTTGCTAATCTTGATGGTAAGCACAAGGCAGATTTTGTTAGAGACTTGCATTTCAAGGTTCGGGCTAATATTGAGAAGAAGAATGAGCAGTATACTAGACAAGCCAACAAGGGCCGAACTAGGGTTATATTCGAACCAAGTGATTGGGTTTGGGTACATCTTAGGAAGGGACGGTTTTCTACTCATAGGAAATCAAAGTTGCACCCTCGAGGAGATGGGCCATTTGAGGTCCTTGAGCGGATTAATGACAATGCCTACAAAATTAATCTTCCTGGTGAGTATGGTGATGTTAATGCTACTTTTAATGTTGCTGACTTAAACCTTGTTTGATGTAGGTGACGATTCAGATTTGAGGACGAATCCTTTCGAGGAGGGAGGGAATGATGCGAATCAGCTTGCTACACGCCCTAACCCTAGGAGTGTTCATGATCCTTTGCTTGGAGTTGGAGGTCCGATGACTAGAAGCAGAGCTAAGTGAGTGAGAGAGGCACTGTTGAGCCTAGTCTAAGAGGTACAAACCAAGGAAAGAGCAGCTGAGCCAAGTTCAAAGTTGAGATGAATCACTTATCTGTCTCTTGTAGAAGGTGCACATGGGCCAGCTTGGAACCCAAGTTTGGAGCAGGCCGAAAATTATGTTTAATTTAATTAGTTTTAATTAATTTTATTTTTGGGCCTTTATGTTTATGGGCCAAAACGTTTAATTAGTTTTAAATTTATTTTTAATATTTTGGGTCTTTATGTCTATGGGCCAAAATGGGTATTAGGATTTTATTAACATTCTTAGAGGATCCATCATAGCTTGTAGCCTCTTAGCCGAATTGGCTATATAAGGAATTCGTGTATGCTTTTGCAAAACAGTTTTGAGATTAATATTATTCAGTTTTTGAATTATTGAGTTTATCTGGATTGAAAGCTTCCTTGTTGTTCTTGAGCAAAGAACTTGAACTTGAACTTACCAAGAATCCTTCCTTGTTAAGGGTTCACCCTATTGCGATAACCAAGGTCATCCCACAGTTTGGTATCTAGACACTCCGTTTCGATCATTCGGGTATGCGAACGCATCAATATGCGTAAGAGGCATAAGTTAGAAATTGAAAGCAGATGTATAAGAAAAGTTGAACAACAACATAATCAAGAGTTTGCTAGATGATTTGAAAATTGTATAAGTATTATATCTTTAAAGACTACTTATACATGATGATTAATTATATGCATACTATAAGTTGTCTATATATATATCTACGTAGGTTACACAATTATACAATGAAGGAAAGTATCAAGTGACATAACATCTTTTCAATTTAGCTCGTGGTCCAACACGAGAAGCAATATGTCACAAATGATTCTTTGTGAATGATTTTGTGTTTCGAACAAAAGAATGTGATGACCATAGGAAAACTCAAGGTAGTGAAATTGTGGTAAAGGGAGATTTTGATAAAGAATATTATGAAGTCATAGATGATATTGTTCAATTAGCTTACATGGGAGATAATAAGATTGTTCTCTTCAAATGTTTGTGGTGAGATGTAGACAACTATGACAAAGGTTTTAAGGTAGATGAACATGAGATAACAATTGTGAATACAAGACAAAGATTAAACACAAATGAACCATTTGTGATGACATGCCAATCTAATCAAGTATTCTACACTGAAGATATAAATAATTCCAATTGGTTGTGTGTGGTAAAGGTAGCACCTCGAGACTATTTTGATATCCCTATAGTTGAAGATACAGAAGATGATGAAGAAATATAAGTACTTGACCCAAAACCATTCCAACATGTGTTTCAAAATATTGACAGACCATTAAGTGTTAAGTTGTGTGACACATAAATTGTCTCATCATGGAGTAGAAAGGAGAACTTAAGTAATGCTCCTTATATGAATGTGGAAGATAAAAATCTAGGCTAATAGGTAATATGCAATTAAATTTTGCTTGTTGTCCAATATTTAAGGGTTTATATAATGTGATTTATATAATTTGACATTTATATCTAATCTTCATCAGTTCTCTGTGTCTAGACATTACAAGATTGGTTTAACATGGCTGGAAATGGAAACAATGTTGTTGGTTTAAGGAAAAATGTAAAGGTTCAAAAACATGTATCAAGTGGAAATAAAGTTGTGAGAGGGACATCATCAATTCAGCACCAACATTTTAGAAAATAATCCAATTTGGGAAGAAGAAGTAGTAATCAAGATGTTATTGAATACAACAATGATGGATGTAATATTATTTATATACTATTCTTTTCACTGTATAGGCTTTACTGAATTCTCTAGTTTGTACCCACATTATAGGTTCATGTGGTGTTTAGCCAAGAAGGCAAGGATCTACTCATAATCTTCAATTGTCTAAGATGCCATCTGGAAGAAGACTTGACATCACATGGAGAATGAATTATCATGTAGGTCCAAATTTCAATTTATTCAAATTCAGATGCACAACTTTAGTCAGAGATGTGGAGAATGTACCACTAAAAGTGAATGAATGGGCTGAAATTTCTCTAGACAAAAAGCAAAAAATGTTTGACTTTTGAGAAATATGATTCATGCTTTTATTAATTTTTACAAATACTAGGATGAACTTGATGAATTTCTATTTGAGATGTAAACTTTTGTAATCAATACACTACTAGCTATTAGTAATTATTTAGTAGACAATATATTTGTCAATAGTATCTTTTGAATTTTGAGAAATATGATTCATGTTTTTATTATTTTTTTTTTTGAAAATATACTTTCAAAAACGAAAGTAAAAAATTGTTGGAAATGATTACATTTGTTTATTTTCAACGGCCATTAATTGTCAAAATAAAGGGAGGCATTTTCGATAGCCCATAACTATCGAAAAATCTATTACACCATTTTCAACAGCCACTAATTGTCGAAAAAATAATTTTTGACAGTATTTTTACTGATGGGTTCAGACGATTTGTCAAAATTTCTATTTTTGACAGTCATTTGAGGTTTTTTCAACACTAATGAGTAATGACCCTCAAAGTTGCTTGTTTTTCTTGTAGTGCAATTACATTGTTTGAACTTTAAACAAGTACCAAGTATTGAGTTTAAACCAAAGACCAATTATATTCTTTGAATTTTATTTATTTAATAGGTTTCTCAATTTTTTTTTAAATTGATTTAAAATTACATAAGCACATACAACATAATTAACTCAGAATCTCTCAAATACTTATGTTAATATAAAAATTGTACGGTGAGCTCATATTAAGCCTCATCCCATTATTCCTCGAAGTTTTGACACTAACATTGGTGTTTTAGAAATGAAAAGTTGAAATTTTAGAAATAAATTTCCCTAAATTTTGTGAAAAAGGAAAATATAGCAGAATTAATTTCACATTTATAATTATTGATAAAGCTATATCAACTTATAAATCATCAATTTTTTCTTTCTTTAAATCCCTAGAAGACCCAAAATAGGAAAAAAGAATTACATATTAGTCGAAGTTTCAAACAAATTCTTGCATACAAAGAAAATAGTATAAGTTTGTATATATGTTTTTATTAATAAACAATAAGAATATGAAAACCCACATCTTCTGATATGGTGAACAACATCAACAACAATGACACCATCTTCCTTCTGATATGGTGAACAACATCAACAACAATGACACCTTCTTCCACATACAGTTAATCAAACTGTAACTTTTCAAATTTAGCCCACCAACCAAACAAACTCACCCCAAGCAATAGTAATTATAAAATTAATTTACGAAAAAAGTAATAAACATAAATAAACCGACATATACACCATGCTTAACTTGACCATATTGCCACTGTATATTTTATCATGTATTCTTCAAACTGACGAAAATATCCCTGCTACGCGGAGGTGGCAACCTCCGGTGTCTGAAGCTTACGTGGCTGCAAGAACACCTGAAGCCCATTCTTCATGAAGAGCGTGAGTGACATCTTCTGCTCGACACGGTGACCGGGAACCAGTGATAGCCGGTAACGTAATAGTACGGCAGCAGCCACGGACTTCATTTGCAAGTAAGCCAAGTCCTTTCCCAAACAAGTTCTCGGTCCAGCATTAAAAGCTACAAACTTGTACCCATCCTTGGGTGGTTCGAACCGGTCTTCCTGAACCGATAGCCACCTCTCCGGTTTAAACTCCATGCAATCTTCTCCCCATATAGTCTTCATTCTCCCCACCGAGTAAATCGAATAAGTCACCGTCGAACCCGCCGGAACAAATGTCCCGTCCGGTAAGACATCATCGGCGACGGCGTACTTGAAGTCTTGAGGCACTGAAGGATAAAAACGCAGCGATTCGGCCAATGCAGCTTTCAGATAAACCAACCGGTCTGCTTCATCAAAATCTAATGCTTCATCAATCCATTTTTGTTGATCATCTCCACGTGTCTCCTTGAGAACCGTTGATATCTCTTTGATGATCTTGTCCTCGACGTGAGGGTGGTTCATGACAAGCCAGAAGAACCAGCTGAGCGCCACCGAGGAGGTGTCCCGGCCGGCGAGCACAAAGTTCAAGGCAATACGTTGGAGAACATGGGTTGGAATAGGGTTTCCATTTGCATCAAGCTTCTTCATGAAACGAGAGAGTAAATCATCAGAAGGGTTTTCTTTCCTAGCCGCAACGGCATCGTTCATATAGTTTTCAACGATTTGGAGGCTCTTGTTCAACCTCTTCTCAGCACCAACACCTAAAACTTTCTCCAACCTCCACAAGATACCTGGATAGAGAATCCTATGCATGGTTGCTTCCGTGGCATTATCAAAAGCAATGGCAAACGGGTTTTCGGGTAGCTCCGGTGAGAGCGTTTCCGGGTCCTTTCCAAAGGTGAGGCCACATATGTTATCAAAGGTTAAACGAAGCAAAAGCTCTTGCAAATCCACTGAGACATTCTCTTTAGCAGCTTTGTCCAAAATGCACCAAAGCCGGTTCTTGATGGTCCGGTTCACCCAACGAGCCATGGCCTGCCTTAGGGTTCGAGTTGTGAACTCTAAAGCAGCGGTTTTACGTTGCATGAGCCAGGTTTCTCCATCACTATTGAAAATTCCTTGACCTAAAAGATCATGAAAAGCGGTTTGCCATTTGGGCCCTTTCGGGTAATTATCGAACCGGGTTCGGAGAATATGTTCCATGTTTTTAGGGTGGCAAGTGACTGTGTAGAACCCGTGCTTACGTGCTAAGAAAGGAAAAGGCAGAATGCAAGTTTGGTAAGTGGCTGAACCACCGGTTGCACGGAGATTACTGGCTATCCAATCGTGGAATCGATTCCGGTTCTTGATAACATCCGGGAGGCTACCGACGACCGGCCATACTTTTGGACCGGTTAGATTTCGAGCCAGTAGATAGAACCAGAGAAAGTAGGCAGAGAAAGCAGCTGCTAGGGTAAAGAAGAGAGAGAGGGTCTCCATATGATAGAATTGAATGGCACTTTAATCACTGCGTAATTTGAACTAATTAAAGTGAAGATAGGTGTTTATATATTTATAGGATGACTTAATGAGAAAGGTTTAGGAAAGAGTTGTTGAGAAATTTTTGGCCTCATATGTCGCTGTTAGGTTGATAGGAACTGTTCGTAAGATACACAAGAAATTAAAACTAGAACTGTCTTCTGTGGGTGAATTTTATAATTAATTAATTTTGTTTTCTCAAAGTGGCATATTGGAAATTAATGGAATATATTTGAATGATGATTTTATATACTTTAATGGTAACTATTTGGCATGCGGATTTGAAATATGGTAAACCTTGTATCCAAAAATGTGCTAACATCGATCGAAAGAAGACGATTTAGTTGTCTTTTTTCTATATTAAATATGTTTATGTAGCTTCAAGCAACCCACCTAAGTACACTGCATTTACCTACTCTATTGTCTTGCATGACCGTATAATTTTCTATAATTTCTATGGTAACCTCCTTTCTTTTCTTGGTATTCTTGCGCGCACACAGTGTAGACTGTAGAGTGCACGAGAAAGAGTAGTTAGAGATGGTTTACCCGTATTGAGAAAATGAGTTTGCTGGAAGAGAAAGTACAAATATATGGATACTAGTCATCGAGAGGAAAATAAGGATAGACCTAAGAGTTTACTAATTTGACTCTTTAGAGAGGAATGGTGGAGACAGTTGAAAGCAAGGAAATTAGCATAAGAAACACACAAACGCCTCATTTGGCCCCTTTCCGAGAGGTAACCACACCAACCCATGATTTCTTAGTTAAATGGTTTTTCTAATTCTAATGTTATAACAATTTTCTTGTAGTATGTCAAAAGAAAAAGGTTCTCCTAGGAATTTTCAGTAGACTGAAGCCCTATTTGAATCAGCTTTTTTAACAAGAGCACTTTGGAAGAAAATACATACAAATTTCAGGTTAGTGCTTAATTTTGAAAGTTAAAATCTTTAACTTTTTAAAATGTATTTTTTTTAACAAGAAAAGCTCATGCAAATTGCGCACAACTTTCAAGTTAAAGAGAGCTAAAACCATTTTTTTGGTTCTATTTTGGTTCCAAAGCAGAGTAATGTTATGTCCATACTAGTTAAACTCACATTGGTTTAGTTGACTTAGCATAATTTAAACTAACTAAATGCCCTTCAATTTTATTTTGTATGGATCAAATTTGGTTAAACTCACTAGTGTGAGATAATGTAAGGATTAAGTAATGTGCAATATGCTTAAAAAAAACTAGCATGCAATAAACATTTGTCCCAAAACAAACAAATGTTTCCTTTAGCTCTTTCTTGAAATAATTACACCAATCAATTATTTTTTAAATAATGCTACTTACATAATAATTATTATCATATTGTTTCATACTATGTACACACGATAACATTTAAATTTAACTTCACTTACCTGAATTTTGACTAGACCCACATAAAATTATTTTGTATAACTCAAGGCTTATACATATTATCTCACATAACTTGTAATAATAATTTCTCTTATTTCTTATTGCGTGGTGACAAAGGTACCCCTCACTAAAATTGGGGGTAACAATTTTCCGGCCACCAAACTTTGATTTCGAGGTGCAATGAATATCTAATTAGATAAACATAAGTAACATCTTCTAGGTACTTGAGGTCACCTTCTCCAATTAAAGGTTGGCTTTCACCTTCTTCTTAAATGATTTGCCTAATTGGAATGCAAGAATTGATCTTAAAAAAAATGTTTTCTTACAATTATTATTGGCTTAAATGTAATTTTGATCTCCTATTTTGATCATATGAACATTTAGGTCTCTTAATTTTTAAACAACATTTTTTAGTCTCTTAAATTTTAAAAAATGAACGATTTGGTTCACCTCCTAACACCGTAAAAAAAAATAACGGTTTGTGCTAATGTAGCAAACATGTGGCACATGCATGAAAATGATCTGGTAGAGAAAATAAATTTTTATTCAACAATGTTTTGCCATGACTTAATGAGGGGTTTGGAATTTTTTATTTTATTAGCCATTTAATTTTGATTTCTATTTGACACCGTTCCTTCGCCGTTGACCGGTGCCGGCGTAGGTTTACCTGCGTTTGACTGCTACTGACCGGTGACCTTCTTGTTGCCTGTTGCAGAAAACCACTTGAATTGTGAAAAGGTAGAGACTTTGAGAAGACCCATTAATGGCTTCAGCTAGTAGAGCAGCAAGTTCGCTCCTCCAGGTTCACTCTTTGGCCACAAGCACAAACCATAGGAGAACCAAAAATACAAAGTCAATTAGCGAAGCAATTGCTCAGTACATTGAGCGCTTGCCTATTGAAAATTCAGAGAGGTGGGTATGTTCAACCTTTTGGGTGTATGATTGCCGTTGACGAAGCCACTTTTTGGGTTCTTGGGTACAGCAACAATGTGTGGGATTTGTTGGGTATTGCCCCCTCAATCGATGATGAATCTCGAAACAGATGATATTCTCTCAGTCTCACAAGCTAGCGGTGCGTACAATTTTGCAGTTGTAGTCTCTTCCCAGTGGAGATTTTACTTGACCAGAGCATGGTAGAAGCTTATCGACGGCAATCGCTTCGATTTGGTTTTCCATTTGGGAACAAATAGGAGGGAGGAAATCACGTGCAATGCACGTGTCATACTTAATTTTTTCCCTCCTAAAAAAACCCATAAACATCTAATTAGGTCTTAATTGTTTAATTAAATCTTAATTGCAATACTAACAACTTGTTAATTAGGGAGGGTGAATAAAATATTCTTTCTTTTACCACATCATTGCCACATATGTGTTACGTAAACATAACCATTAATTTTTTGACGTTATTAAGGAAGTGGATCAAATTGTTTATTTTATAAAATTTGAGAGATTAAAAAATATCATTTAAAATATGAGAACCAAAAGGTTCATATAATCAAAATCAAAAAAATCAAAACAACATTTAAACCATCATTATTTGGTCCTATTTTACTTCACTTTAGGGCTAATGGGATGACTTACAAATTAAAGGGCCTAAATCAACCTTTGGTCCTATTTTGAACCCAAATTCAGGTCCATGATACTTTCTATTTTCTAATAGGCTAAAGCCCACTTACCCAAAAAGTCACTCAAGAAACACACCCATCTTTAACTATAAGGGCCTACACAACATCTTGTTATGTCGTTTTAGATCCAAATTAAGGTCTGTGAGAGTTACAGCAAAGAAAGAAACAGCACACTCCCTTCTTCAAGTGGCAAGAAGCACTTCTGGGAAATGGTTTTAGTGCTACAACGTGTCAAATTAACAGCCTCAGCTGCTGCGGAGTGTGGATGAACCCTCATCTTGCCAAATCGTCCTCCTTGTGTAAAATTTTGGTTACCAAAAAAATTAAAAAATGGTCAAGATAAGACACTTGTGGAGAACTCGTGCTACTCAGTTCTCAATCACCCTTCAAAACCCAATCCAACGGCTCACATTCACTTGAAAGAAGCAGCCACAGGAGATATATTATTATCATACGCACTTGGCCTTCACTCTCCTCTATTCAATCAAAACCACCATTTCAAAGCTCTGTTTCCTTCTCAATAAACCTACAATGGCTTCCCTTATCATGTCATTTGCTCCGGCCGCCGGGGCAGTGTTCGCGGCAACCGCAGCAAAGGGTGCTGGTGGCAGCAAGGAAGAGAAAGGGCTTCTGGATTGGATTCTTGGAGGGTTACAGAAGGAAGACCAGCTACTTGAGACTGATCCTATTCTCAAGAAGGTGGAGGAAAAGAATGGAAACGGTGGCACCACCAGCGGCCGCCGTGGCACGGTGGTGGTGCCACAAAAGAAGAAGAATGGCTTTGGAGGGCTCTTTGCCAAGAACTGAAGACACACACCCTTTTTATAGTATTGAAATTTTCTCTTCAAATGCATCATCATCAATTATTGTCTTCTGTCTATTTTGATTTCCATTGACCATTGTGGAATGCTAAGTTTATGTTCACTCTTTTCTGGGTCTTTGTATTAAAGCAACCAATTTATTCATTTTGGGTCAGTTACCAACCAGTTACAATCTATTTGACAATTTGAACTCTGTTGCTATTGGTGATTTTAGTTCCTTTTACTTGTTGAGGCAACAATTAGCTGAAATTATAACTGGTTTGTGTTAATCTCATCCAAATTTTGATGGGTAATAGCAAATACTACACTTCATTTAACAAAACAGAGTATATTGCAGCCATCGCCACTTCTGAAAGGACATTCGTTATAATTGAAGCTTAACTGTGTCTCTCAGCTTTTACACGTGTTAGTGTTCTTGCCCTATGCAATGTTGGGGAAAAAAAGTTTTAACTTTGTAAGGAACTGACAATTTTATTTCCCTTGGACTTGTTTTTGGTATAATATTTAGTTGTAAGCCCGTGTCATACACGTTTACTTAGTTACACAGAGAGGAAAAAAAAATAAAAAAAGCAGAAGAGGAGAGAGCGAGTATAATAGTTTTAGATAACTTTACTCGCAAAAAAATTACTTTCTTTTAGGTATTTTAATAGATTTAGTGGTAGGATAATGTTAGTTTCATGCCTCTTAGATGTATAAACCTTGACAACTACATAGATAGGTAGCTACACTTGAATTTTTTCTTTTCAATTTAGATGCAATTACTTGTATCACTAAAAGAAAAAAAGGTTTTTTTTTCATGGAATGGAGAAAAAGTTTGTGAGAAACATCATTGTCACGAAATTTCTCACGGAACCAAAAGGCACACCCTGGCCTCGCTACAATAGGTGGCCCAACATAGTAGTGAGCTCTTCCATGGATGTGTCGGTGGCCTCAAGTATATCGACCACGGGGCGGAGGCAATGCAGCTCTTGGATCTTCTGCGTCAAGGCAGCCATCTGGGACATCATCTTTGACATCCGAGGATCCAGTTGGTGGGAGGGTTGGTGGGCTGTGAATGGGCCAAGTCCAATACACCAACCTCAGACCCCGTGCTATAAACTCGACCCTTGACATTGAACCATAGCCTGGTGTCGTCAACAGAAGACGAAGAGAACTAGGCCTAACTCTTAAACCGATGCCTCTCAAACTCAATTTGTATAGATAAAAGAATTAAGTTAGTAGAAAATACATATATATAAACCCTAATTGACATAAAGACTGAAGAAAGGGAAAAATACTTACATAAGTGGACTGAGCCCATAAATGGACCCAACCCATGCTGGAGGTGACGAAAGACTTTAGGTGCGTTGGGCTCTCTCCCCAACTCCTTCGTCTACAAAAAATTCAGCTGTTAGTAAACATAAATTTGAAACATATCTAAACTTTTACAACATTATTAAATAAGGAACTTACAAGCATCTGTTTGTGTTCGGAGACGATTATTAAGTCGCCCTTATGAAAAGCCTGCCCCTAGTCCAAAGAACAATTTTTCTTGTTCCTCTAAGAGATTGCCTTGTACTACTCATAGCCCTATTTGGCTTTGAGGGTCTCCACAACAGCATGCGACAACCATTCACCATTCGTCTTTCTGATCTTGATGTCTCGGAAAGAGGTGAGATGGTTGTCAGAACACTTTGAGAGCCAGATCTTATGAATATAGCTCTCATGTTGGGGGTCCTAGACACATCCCTTATACATTAGAAAACAGAAGATGAATGTTAATAAGTATGCATACAAACTAATTTAGAATAAAATAAAATCAAATAAGTTGAAAAATTTATCTTGAACTCTATCTACCAGAGTTCCTTCACCTCATCAGGAACTAAGATGAAGTCTAGTCACGATTGCTCATATTTTGACTTGTAAATAATCGAAAGATAGTTCACGGGCCCCTTGGAAGGAATAAAGCTGCACAAAAAGAATAATTTGTTAAGTATTAGAAATAATAAACTGTAAATCTTAAAAAAAATTCATTGTTAAGTATTAGAATTAACTTACTCCTTCTTCCCGTGTGACAGAATCCATAACCGACCATCAGCAGCTCGGGAGCTCTGCTATGGTGAGTTTGAAAGCGTTAGACTAGAATGGGACAACCCTCAAGCAGTCGATGCTGCAGAGCCTGGGGTGCTATCTCTTGAGAACCTATTGCGTGTCGCAGTGGGGTGACGGTGTGCGGGCCAACCCCAGGGTCGGCATAAACAAAGGCAAGGCCGGCTTGGTATGAGAATGTCGAGCAATAACCTTGCCTTTGTCCCTCCTGGACGGCAACCCAATTGTCAAAGATGAATGTCTTGGCTAGTCTGACATCTGTCATACAAAATATGAGTTAATTCAACATAAATTAATAACACAAACCTTAAATCCAACCCTAAATCCTATATACCCTAAAAACTCCAAACACTAAATCCCAAACTCTAAACATTAAACACTATATACCACTAAACCTCAAACACTAAACCCTTAATCTTAAACTCTAAACTCTATGTACCTTAAAATCCTATAATCCCTAACTTGATCATAACCCACAAAATCTCGAACCCCAAACTCCTAAACTCTAAACCATAACCCTCAAACCCTTAAATCCTATCGTGTAATCCTTAAACCCCAAACCACTAAATCTTAAATCCCTAACCCTAAACTAAAAATTGGATAGAGTATCCTCTAAAAATTGAACATTCCAAGAATTTAAAATTCCATACAATTAAATAGAAACACAATTAAAAAATTACAATTTATTCCAACATGAAAAATTACGTAACCGTAGAGGTAAAAACTTACACAACAATAGAAACAATTACAAAATTATTTCTACACCATTCAAAAAATTTAGAAAAAATTCCAAAACAATTCAACATCAAACATATAACAAAATTCTCTACCTAATATTGACAAATGATATATATTTCATTATCAATTTCACTATTCATCAACATACACTATTCAACTACATCTAAAACAACTTTTACACTATCTAAAATCAGCAATAAACATTTTAAAGAGCTAAATCCTATAATGTCCTTGGTAATTGAAAGAGAATTACTCATACAAAACACATAAAAATTCAGAGATAAGAGATGAGTAGAGGAACTGACCTCAATGAGTAGAAACTACGAAATTTAAACCGGTAGACTGGAAGTACAGGACATGTGATGCAAAATCCAAGCTTTGGAAGCTGAAATGGTGGTGATTTGCTCCGGGGAGAGAGAGAGAGGACAACGGAGAACGGAGGAGGGAGATACATGTTTAAACATGAAAATGGAAGCTGTGGTTGTGCGAGGGAGATAATTAATAGATTTTCTCATAGACTTTCTTACGGACTTTGTCGATGATAAAAAAACCATAAAATTCAAATTTTAAGTGAAACGGTGTGCTGAACTTTTCTCACGGCATGATAAGGCAATGAGAAAATTTGAATTTTCTCATAAACTAAGTTCGTGAGAATAATAAACACATTTATTAATACGATTGAGAGACAATTTCTCATGGATTTTCTGATGAATTTTTCTCTCGGTCAACTAAATCTGTGAGAAAGTCTGTGAAAGAATGTTAACAGTCTCATTCTGTGAGAAATGTCATGGTTTTCTCATGGATTTTTTGTCCATGAGTAAAATGATTTTTCTTGTAATGTATAATTGCATTGATTTGTATATCTAAAATCTGCGCAACTAACATTACTTTTTAAAAAAATAATAGAACTCAAGCATATGAATCTTATTCTAAAACCTTTACTCACTCAAATTAGACCCAAATTAGCACTATAATCTCATGAAAAATGGTCAATATAAACCATTTGGATTTTATGCTTGTCAAGAACCCTCAAGAAAGTAAATTGATAATTGAATTTCCAAAGACATAAGTACCTGTAATCAGTGTATTTGATGTGATGCAAATGTAGAGAAATTTTATAGCTTAATTTAGATTTCAATCTTGTTGGGATTAAGTTAGGTTTATGCAATGAGAATGAATCATTATGTTATGCAATTCAAACTACAATAGATTATCAAACAGTTTATAGTTGAATAATACTAATATTGTCTTCAAAGTTTGTGAGTTCAATATTTAAAACTATGATCGTAGCTAAAAATACTAAAAAAATAAAAAATAAAAATAAAAGAAAGAAATTGAGAATCAAACCAAACTGATTAGTCAAACTGGTCCAACCATGCGTTGAACCTTAAATCGGTTCTGTCTAATCCTCAAAAAACTGGTAAACCAACAAAGAACCGATCAAACCGATGAGGTTTTGTGGTTCAACTAGTTTAAATTTGATAAAATGGCATCATACAAAACTGTCGCGTCATAAATAATGAAGTTGCAAAGTGGGGAATCAAAATAACATTCTATCAACGAGGAACACAATACTTACCAATAGGCTACCACGTGTATTTAGATAGAAGATTGCATATTATTTATTATATTTAATATCTAGTAGAGTAATTTGCAAAATAATTATTTTTTTTTACAATTTAATTACTCGATTGACTGCTTAATATAATATTTTATCATACATATTTATATAAAAAAATATAAATGTAAAATTTTATGTTGGACCACAGTCCAACCATGGTTGAACCAATGAACTGTGAACATATTGGTTCAATGTCTAGTCCCATTTTTAGAACATTTAGACAAGTATATGAACTTATTGACCTCTTAGGCTTAGCTAAGGATTTCTTATAATCATCCGATATTCTTGTCAGCAACATAATCACATGGACACTTGCTAATTTGGCATGTGAATTGTTAAACTCAAAGTTCCATTATCATTTGTTAATACCTAGTAAACTCATTACCTCTTACTACAGTAAAAGGATCAAAGTGTCATTGCTATAGTAAAAGGATCAAAGTGTCATTGCTATAATAAAAAGACCAAAATACCCTTGCTAAGATATATACTCTCATTCACGCTCATTTTTGGATCTCACGCTCTCGAGCCCTTATCTTCTTTGAGTTTTTCTTTTCTCGGTTCATCTCCTTTTCTCCTCGTGACCAAGCTAACTTGGGTGTCGGAGGTGACATTGGAGCTTCGGCTCCAACCTCCCCTGACTGTCCCTCTATCTTTTTGCAAGTTGCTAACCTCATCTAACTCTGACAATGACATTTGGCACTATCTGTGGGAACGAGGCTTGATTCCCTTGTTCCGCCACACAAAACCCGAGCTTGCTCTCGGCAAAACCGAGAGGAGCAATTCTAACGCACTGTGAGTCCTCTATCGCTCATAGAATCAAGCAAATCACTCTATTAAACCCTAATTTCTACTTGGTCTCAATCGCCTTTGCTGCATCTTTCCATCCTTGGTTCAGTGTGCCAAGCCTCCAACTGGGAAAAAACAGCCATATACAGAGAGTTGCTTCAGAAAAACCAAACTATCACAGACAACATGATTTCAATTCTGGGTTCCTTTATCTTTATTTGCTTCATTTCTCTGTTTGTTTCCCGAGAAAATGTTGGGAAAGAAAATGACTTGGGGAAACAACCTCCAATCTGAATCATAAATTGCTCAGCACCATGGCTGCGAAAATGGTACAATTCCTTTAACTGTTGACTTCTAGGTTTACTTAAATTTTCAATTCATGTTCTTTATCGCTGAGGAAGACTTTTGTATGGTGTCACAGTAAAACTAAAAGCTCCCTTGACACTACCCCATTAGAAATGCACACACATTGTTTGTTTTAATTCTTCTGCATGCTTTAAATGATATTTGTCTTGAATCTTGATCATATGTGCATGCATAATAGTTACTTGCCAACCATTTGTTAAAATGCTTATGTGGCTGGGTACATATTCAATGTTGATATAAGCGTATTCGCCTTGAAAATTGATGCAATTTTTGGGTTTGGAATACCCAAGCTGGCAGCTGGTTTGCACCGCAATGACACACCTACACATTACTTTCACTTTGAAAATCTGTCAACTGCTATGCTGCAGCATGTTTATTTTACTTGGCCATTGACATTACAGTTGAAGGTGTTTGATCAATTTCCCAATTTAATTGCATGCCTAGCAACTAGCTATTTTCTTGACTTGTGACATCTGAGCCTCTGTGGAGGGCATTGAAGCTTGCTGCCCTAGCAGAACTTGTGATTTAGTCGCTTCTAGTCCTGAGAAGTTATAGACATGTGGATATGTGCATACAAATAATTGTGAACAAAACTAGTTGTTGGATTCTTGTGATACATATGTGATTCATAGCACACTTATATTCATACTCGCATCCCATTTTCTTTGCATTGGCAACATGAAAACTCACATGCATGGGCTGATAAACCTATGGAATTGTGGACTATTGACTGTTATATTTAGATATATACCATTTTGTTTAAATTGCTAAGTGATTTGTCCTTTGAAAGGCTCGCCCTTTATATGCTTTGGCTGTACATACTGAACCGAATTTGCACAAATATATTTTTAGCATTTGACATTTTGTCACACGCCTCACATGGTGCTCTAGGTGCAATTATTTGAATGCATAAAAGCATAGTTATCTCTACATGGCAGGTTTGATTTCATATGACTCTTAGCAAGCATACAATCATAATACATGTTCTAATATATCACTTGCCATGTACAACAGTTTATGCTGAACGCACTTTCTATAACATATCACTTTCTGGTTGAGGCTTCTACTGAGCTGATCTCAGCCCGACCTCTCTGCAGATAAGAAGTATGTAGTAGTCTAAACGGAACTATATTTTTTACTGCTTACATCCCCTAAATTTCTGCAGCTAGTTGCTGATTTGATAATTAGCCAATTTGATGCATTATTTGCATATGATATATTCATATGGCCTTTGGCATACAACTCTTGACTTAAACTTTGGTTTGCTAATTATACTCATGTAACTTCATGCGCCAGACTTAGCATGCTACACCAATTATTAAATAGAACTTGCTGCCAGTAGAATTTATGTACAAATGGAGAGCATATGGTCTTTGTTATTAAGATGCAGGGGCTACAAAGCTCGAAATAGATGAGAAGCAAGGAGCTACAGAGTTGGAAACACACAGCTTGGAACCAAAGAGCCATTAAACAACTGAGAAAATTCTCTAAAACCTGATCTAATGATGCAATTTCATAATGCTTTATTATTATATTATTCATTGTGATTATGCAAGTTCTTTAATTTGTTAGAGAATTTTTCTCAATGCTGTAAATTGCATGTTGTCATGTTAAGAGCTTGAGCTCGGTATTTTATTGGCTGCATAGTTTAGATAACTTGATGCATGATTATTTTAAATACCTACAAATCTAAGACAAATTCATAGAGCATGACAAATTCTCACTCAGAGGATACAACCCACAGTGCACACTTATTCCAAATACATTCTAATTGCATGAAATTGCATATTCAAAAGTTTTTATATCTGCTTGCCTAACAGGGCTTCAAAAGCCAAGTATGCTCACTTTACAAGACTTAAACTTTAGTCTCAATGCCTTGACTCCCTCAAGTCATTGGACTGGGGGGCAAGTGTTAATACTTAGTAAACTCATTACCCCTCTCTACAGTAAAAGGACCAAAGTGCCTTTGCTATAGTAAAAAGACCAAAATACCCCTGCTAAGATATACACTCTCATTCACACTCTGTTTTAGATCTTACGCTCTTGGGCCCTTCTCTTCTCTTCTCTTGGTTCCTCTCCTTTTCTCCCCGTGACCAAGCTAACTTGAGCGTCGGAGGTGACGTCGGAGCTCCGGCTCCGGTCTCCCCTTGACCGTCCCTCTATCTTTTTGTAGGTTGCCGACCTCACCTAACTCCGGCAACAACATCATTGTCACTGATTTTTATGTATTTTATTAAGCATTTCAAAATATATTTTAATGGGGATAATAGTTTGCTGTAATTGATTATAGATATAATAATTTGGTTCTTCCAAGAAGAGGACAATTAATTTGAAAGGTAAAGTGAAGTAACTAGAAATAGGAAAAACACATGGTTTAGAAACCAACGCCTCTTCATTCAAGTACAAACATACCATTTTGGCAAAATGAAAATCACACAATCCGAAGTCCATGAAAAGAATATACAACTGAGCTTTTTTTTTTTTTTTTTTTTNTTTTTTATAATTAGCTAAAAGAACAAAAAGCTGTATAGAACTTAACAGAGTAAACTGGTTGTACCATTGCTATTTGTTGAGCTTAAACCTTAGAAGAGTAATTTTATTCTTAAAAAACTCAGATTTTATTTCCTTACAGAATAATGTGTCATATTTGGAAAAAGCCAAGTATAACACATTAAATTTGCAAACTCTATAGATCACACATAAAATTTATGGTTGATTGGTGAGTCTTACATGATCATTCCAACACTTGAAAGAAGACATCAACTTCATACTCTTAGACCAAATGACTTGTGTCGAGTAGTACTGAGATCGTCTTCAGGACTTGTGGGTTCTATGTCGAATCCAAAGTCATTGTCAAAAAAAAAAAAAAAACTTCACACTTCTAGCATTACCTGGAATGAGAAATCAATTCTACAGTCTGTTTCAAAGTGGCTCTCTAAAGAGTATGCATTGAATCATGATAAGAAGTTGTGGAATTTGATCTAGAAAAGGAAGAGTGGATGAACTCAATGCAGTCCTCAACAGCAGCTGTCCTGTGAGAATCAACGGAGGCCCCTACTGGTCTTGATTTTCCAGAAGAGGATGAAACTTCAGGTAAGTGTCTTCGCCTAGCAGAGACCAAGTGTATAGCTTTTGTCACTCTATCTGCAACCTGCTTCAGAAATTCAATGGGAGAGAACTCAAAATACCCTGGAATCTTGAATGTGCAGCTCCTCACCAACCTGCTTCTGCCTGATCTTCTACTAGAATTAAACTTCCAGTGTAAGCATTTTTTCTCATTCAAGTAACAGCAACTGTGGCTCACTGGATCAGTTATTCTCGTTTGCATAATGATACAAAGAGAGAGACAGAGAGAAAGAGTGATGAAGAGAAAGGAAATTATAGGTGAGAGGGTCTCCTATGTTTGAGCCAGTAAACAAGTATATATTGGTATGTGTCTGATGAAGTATTGTGGAAAAATACTAGTGTTCTACACTCTTCTTTTCTCACATTTTTTAACCATTGTCGAGTTCAGGTAAATCTACACCTTCCAAATTTAACCAGTCCTGCTCAGAATTTTGTGAGATAAGTTGTGGTGCATCTACCATCTCTCTAGGAAAAATAGAGAGAAAGCTCCACAAGGAAATGCCAAAAAAGTGGTTTGAGACGGTAAGAAAAGAGCAGATACACTCGCTCTCTTTACTTTCTTCTTATGCTAGGCCGTCCTCTGACTATTGAGAGCACACTTTTATGCTTTCCATGTAGTGGATGCGGAATATAAGTTAAGTAAATTCTAAGAAACAAAGAAAGTGACCCATTTAGAAAGAGTGAAGTGGGGTAAAGCACAGACAAATTCCCCACAAGGAACAATCCTTAAAATTTTCTTATGTTAGTTAGAACAAGATTCTCTTATGAATAATGCTACTTATAAGTTCTAAAGAAAAAGTTCAAATGAAACTCCATGATCTCTTTTCAATAAATGCTGGCCAAGTCTATGGTACCCATCACAAAAATCTGGCACCATGCAGATGCTTATGTGGCACACGTAACCACAAGTTATATAGTTACATACAAATTGCATAATTAATAGAGTTTAAGTATATGTGGTCTCTTGAAATGATTTTCTGTCAATAACATTCACCTTCTCTTCCTATGTACTTGTCAGTCCGTTGAGTATTAGGGGAACCTTCATTCAAAGTGCAAGAAGACATTGTCAATCCGTTTTGCTGCTACATATTTTATATACAATCATATCAAAGAATAGGTCCAAATGTGAACAAGTTGACATGATAGGATTATTTATCAATAACAAAAATCCAAGATAATATACTAAATTAACATGCTAAATGTAAAACTCCGAAAGTTCAAAATAAAATAAGGTTCCCAGGACCTCTTTATATGAAAAGTGCGTCAGCCAGCATCTTATAAAGTTTGATGCTTTAATGAGTCCCCATCAAAATCTTACAATTTTCGACCTATTGAGATAGGCAATGATGATCCTCACTATTAATATATATTTAGTGGCAAAAAGTCCATTATTAAGACACCCAAATCAACCTATCAATACTTTATTTGGAACTTAAACGAGTTACGTTGCCCTTGAACTTAGCTCAAGGGGCGGGAATTCGTCCAACTTTAAACATATGTATCATTGCTAATTGTGGCCTCGATTGTTTAAAATTAGAACTTGATTTGTATAAAATTAAGTTAAGGCTTAAATTTTGAAGTCCATTTAAACCTAGACTTTTTAGGCAGCCCAATTCTTTTTTTTTTTTAATTGATTTTTCTCTTTTTATNTAATAATAAATATTTTATTAAAAAAATAATAAAATAATACTAATTGGGCTGCCCCGTTTATATATAAGGCCTTATAGGGCCAAGCTCATACTTCAAAAATTAAGTCCAATTAAATTCATGCTTTTTACCCCGTTTAACAATGCTAAGCATATGTGAGGTCAAGTTTCCTCTCCAAGACCTTCTCCCATCCCTAAACCCCCACTCTTGGTGTTGTCCAAAACTTACAAGAGTGATTCTTATGTCATGAACAACCTTGTGTGGTTTCTTATTTACAAGCAGCAAACACAACTTCTGATGTTAATTATCTTCATATCAGAGCAAAAGTTTAGCAAGTATTGTCATATGAGGACCACATGCCACAGGAAATTGAAAGAGTTTACTGGCTCAAGATGTAGGAGTAAGTTACTAACTTAAAGCATGGAGGTTTTACATCAGGGCATCTAAGTTCATTTTATGAAATTCAGCGTCCCTACAGTTTGATATTTTATCAGGACTTCGAAAACAGAAGCTGAAGCAGAAATTCAGATTAATCATCAGAAAATAAAGTCATTTAGTTTAACTTCAATTTCGTGAAGAACTGATGCATGTTAAGGTGAGACAGACAAGCACAACATCACTATAACTAATGAGATATTTCTAACAACTAGAATTAAAACATAGGAAGCAAACAGTGGTGAGATCATTGCCTTGTTTGCAAGAGAGTGATGAATCAAATTAAGCAATATAGAGATATTCATAATCATCTCTATAAACTTATGCATGTTCTTTCTTCTTACTTCTCAGGGGGGAAAAAAATCCAAAGGGCTATCCTGCTAATGGTGACTATTACTTATGCTCTCAAGTAAGAGGAGTAGGGTAAGGGGAAAGGAAGGGTGAGGACTTGCATCATAGACAATTAGCACATGCATACTGGACAGTTGAAATGTTTATATTTCAATATCCAACACTGGATCATTAGAAAACATATGCATAAGATCATGATCATGATGATCAAATTATAGCACAATCAATTATATCTAGGGATATATAGTTATAACAAATCTTAAGCAAGAGCAGCAAAATATTTTATAAGAAGATGCTAAGAGACATATTGGAGTCAAATATACCGCCTGCAGCATACGTGATTATTAAACAAAGACCCTAAAGTTTGCGTTTTCTATGGAGCATAATGCATAAGGAAATTATGCAGGATTCGGTAGTGTCTACAACCAAAGAACTGCTACTTCACAAGAAGCCTTTAAATGAATAAAGCCTACCTATAATATGATGAGAGCGCCCTTAAGAAAGAGGAATAGTATCAGATTAGAAGGTCTTCACCTCAACAAAATTGCAACTAAAGATACTAATTACTATACAAAGAGCCTTCAGAAGGATCTACCTCTCAATCATTTTCTAATAATCACAGCACAATTGTTACAGTCAATTTCCATGTTTCCATGTTTGCATTTGCCTGATGCTAATATACACAATAGTCTCATTTTCATTACGTCAGTCTATATACCAAGTTCTACAACTACAACAGTAGTTACAACCAGAAAGACACATAAGTCCTTAAAATATATTCTTAGATTCAGAAAATCAATCAAGAAACCCTTTCTACTGATAAGCAATGCTTCACCTTGAGAAAACTGTGAAAATATTTAACAGGTCTCACCTTACTCTTTGCCGTATGATCACATACTAGCAACTCTAACCCCATTCAGAATCCCATTCCAGGACACACACTGCAGCCTGCAGGAAAGAACGCTCTTCACATGTGAAGTACAAAGTACAGAGTACCCACTATTTCTTATCATAAAAAGATCAATCAGAAGCAACTGCCTAAATATATAGTTTCCTGTTATACAAATAAAAAATTTGAAGATACAAGGAGAAATCAGATACCCAAAAGATAAATGTAGCTATATTACCCCCAAGGAACTGTTATCAATCTTGTACTATGCATGGACAAACACAATTCAATATATGCATTCAGAAATTGGAATTACAATCATTGGAACATTTCAAGACTTTTTGTCATTCATAACAAGCAAAACCTCCCCACCCTGACCAATGATAGAATCCAAGAACTCCCTAACTTGATTTACATCTTTAAAAGGTTCCGGGGCAGCGAGATCACTGTCCAAGTTATACCAAACCCCATCTATCTTCCTCAATGTGACCCAGTGTCTACTTCTCCATAGCCCAACAAACCTTTTAACTGAGACATTAAGCACAATCCCCATCAAAATATCTCCAGGTGCATCAATATCAATTGAGGATGCTCCATTTCTACGATCATGCCACACTACATTCTTTCCTTTCTCTTCCAAAGCCGCAATGAGAACATTAATATCATAATTTCCAGTCAAAACATTGTGATGGGGCTTTAAAACAATGGATAACGGTGTCCAGGTTTCTCTGTTGGAGTCTTTAAGTAAGAGTTCTTCAGCAATTGCATTCAATCGTGCTCGAGTAAATGCATCCTTTTGCTGATTCAAGAGAAAAGATATAAACCGAAAGAAAATCAAATTATATGTGTTAAAATGAAAATTGAAATTCAAAAACAAAAACCCATCTGTGCAAATTATAAAATCGAGCATTTTTTTTGAAGTTCAAAGAATCAATGATTTGAAGTTCGACTGGAAACATTTTCTTGAGAAACGAACAAAGGAAACAGAAAGGGCAACAGCAGGAACAAGGAAAAGCACCTGAAATAGGGAGTTGAGAGAGTGTATGAGACAGTACTGCAATCTTTGCCTTTCGTGATAGATTTGGGAATTTTCGTTCGCCATCTCCTATTTCTTCTATCCCAGGGCAGCAAAACGCATCACTTTTTAGAAACTGTACAGATAAAGAGCATGAAATTTCAAGAGTTGATTATTGTTAAGTAACTGAAATAAAAAAAAATTCCTGAAAATCAAAATTGCCCTTAACGAAGAGTGAATGGTCGAAGAGGGAGTTTCCCCTTCACCCATCGGCGGCGAAAACAGAACCTGAAAGATGACCGGAAACTGCCCATGACGGTGAGTGGCTTTGCTAAAAAGGAGTGACTTCTATCCTACTTTAGTTATTCTTGTGGCAGCGCTACCCGTTCAATGAGTTTGAGTGGGACTTATTTAATAAATTTAATGTTATTATAAAAAAATTTAAAAATTGAACATATGTATATGTCACAAATTTTTTTATAAAATATAAAAATAAATCTTACTGATTTAGCTTGATAATGAAAATATAATAAATTTAATTAAATTAATTAAATATTGAATTAGAGGTTAGTTCTTAAAGAATTTTTTTTTTTAAAATGAATTAGGCTAATATGAAATGCACCTTTAAAATTACTTAAAAAGAACTTAATTTCAAAGCAAAAAAGTTAGCCTAAATATTTTTTTATTGTTAAAACAAAAAAAAAATACAAAAATGACATAATCTAAAAAAAAAAAACCAAAAAATATAACGTTTTAAATTTTTTAATATGTTTTTGCCATATTTTTTATATTGTGTCCTTGTATGTTCTGGGTTTAGGGATTTGGATCCAGTTATGTTGTTTAGATCTGAGCCGTCCATTCCATTAAAGCTCATTTCAACCATTAAATATTAATGTGTTTTAATGGTTGAAATGACCTTAAATGAAATAAACGGCTTAGATCTAAGCAACATGACTCAAATTAACATGACTAGATCTCTTCCCCGTCTAGTGACTTTAGTCTCTGTTTTAAGATTTTTACAATAATATTAAATTCATTTGATAAGTTTCACTTGAATCTGTCCAACGTGGGTAGCACTGTACCCATATTTAGTGATCTGCTACTAATTAACTCACCGGGTCCCATCTACGCGGTTAAATTTCAGTGGGGCTAGTCATTTACCAACACAGTGGCAGTGCAATTTTCAAAACATCGATAGTCTCAACACATAGCATTGTTCAGGCCAAAAAAACATGACACTGTAACGGTAAATTCAGTAGTGGCTCTAATGTTGAGGAAGGGACCAGAAAGCGGGGTTTAATGTTAGAACTTGGAAGTGGAAGCTTCACACAAGTATTTCCTCCATGGAATTTGGTCGTTCCTCAAGCTTTGGTTTACAGTTTAAACTTCCACTATTAACCAGAATACCCACCAGTATTTCCACTTGTAACTGGAGGAAGAAAAGAGTTTTCATACAAAGCTTTTCACTTTCTTACCAGAAGTTCGTCAATTTCGCTCTCGATGAAACACAACGCCATACCCATTTGGTCCCTTCACCTTTACAGGTATGGTAGTAGTAATCTCACTGTATTTTACTATTCTGAGTTTTATCCACTTTTGAAATATGGGTTCCTCTTGGAATGGTTTATTAGAGCTAGTTTTATTCCATGTCAAAATTCTTTCATGCTGAGTATGTTAAAATTAAAATTCTTGAACTAGTTATAATTATCTGTTTATTTTATACATTAATGGTTGCATGTTTGTTGATACTGAACTTCAAATCTAGTATGAGCTTTTTAAGTCAATAGAATGTTTAAGTGCAATATAGACAAATAAATAGTCCTTATGGGTTTTAGTGGTAATTTTTTGAGTACGATTTTGACAACAGATGTGAGTTCTAGCTGCAGAAATCTTGAAAGCAAATTTGGTGATGAATCTCTGCTAAATTGATCTGGGCTTTTTATATGCTCTAGACCCGCCTCCCAAAAATAAAATAAAATAAAATAAGAAAAAGAAGGAAAGGAGCAAAAATATTCTTCTTTCTTTTTTTTTATGTTCTTTTCAAATTTTATTTTTATGTTGTCTTACCAGGAAAAGTTTAATACCATGAGTTGTGAGAATGGTGAAGGAGAACTTCGTATGCTATCATTCCAAGCTGCCAAGATTAGGCTTCTGCGCAGTCTGAGTATTGAAACAGAAAAAATGCAGGTATCTTTCCCTTATTAGTTGAGACATAATATACTTTGATTTTGATAACAAACTACCCAAAACTGAGTTAAGGTCTTCTAAATCTTATTAATCTTGCCATCCGCAATGGATCAATACCATCATAGTCAAGAACATAACATCCTGGCACTGTTACACCCACAAACTTTAGCTACTCCATCTTTTGCACGGCCTAATTATCAGTACCTAGGATTGTATTATCTCCTTAAACTGTTTTGTTGTAACAAGTTGAATTTGATTAGTTTACTTGTGTTTAGAAACTTCTATCTAAGTCTGTATAGACCAGTCATCAATGAAATACAGATACAACTTTCGTGCATCCTTTTGTGCTCTTATATGGTATCAGAGCCTTACCTCTCACAAGAACAAGACCCTATGGCTGCCAATATTGAATCCAATGATCAGCCTTCGAATGGTACTCTATTGGAAGAACCCATGGTACTGTGGCAGGATATTGGCTTCTTGACCATGCTGGTGTTAATTGATTGTGGATAAGGAGTTGGCTTGGTCAGCCTGGCTACTAATATCAAGCATGATATCAATTTCATGCAGCATATATATAATTGCTTTTCATTGCTTTCTAACTACTTACACCTTTGTAGTAGCTGTAATTTCTACCAATCTTATTAAGTCATTCATTTTCCCTGATCAACGAGGAGTGTTGGGCCTCTATGTGAGACAAAGCATTTTAACATATCTAATATATGTGTCCTTCTGCATCTGTTTTCATCTGACATCTCCTTTCCTCTGGATTTCCTGTGTTGTAACCCTTACACAGTCCCTAGCCTCCATTACTGTAGTTAGCATTATACTGAGCAAAACAATTCTGTTTTCTAAATACATGTACATTATATTTCTTCAAATTCTTCTATTGTATGTGCATCTCATCTGTAAGTCAAAATATTTATTGCTATTTCTGACTGGCAATTCCTGCTTCCTTAATTTTTTCATAAAACCATTTCCACACCCTTTTATTCTGTGGCATTCCGAAGTCATAAGTACACCATTGGGAAAATAAACAGACAAAAGGTAGCTTGACCCTTTTATTCTTTTGATTACCCTCATTTGAGTCTGAGCATTAGAATTCTTTCTTGTTACTGGCCTTATCCCCATATTCCTTTCATTTCTACGAATAAAACTTTATGCCACACATTGAATCATTGACTATAGACCTAGCTTCTACCTTTGTTATTGCATTTTTCTTTCCACTTAGCCTTATTACCTTAAATATATTGTGATAACAATTTGTCATATATCTGATGCTGTGAATTGTGCTAAAATTGATAAAATTCATTGGTTTTACCAGAACGCAATTATGAAACTAAATGACTATAAAGATATTGGAGTATAACAAGTAGTTCCTTTCTAGAATCTTGTATCGATTTCATAGTTCAATGTTTCATCCACATACCATTTTCATATCAAAATACAAAGAAATCTCCCCTTCCCAGAAATATGTATATATTAAAAAAGAGAAAAAGAAAAAGCACTTATTTTCTCTGCGATCATTAATTTGCCATTTTTATTTTGAGGCATTAGCAATTTCGTATCAACAATAGACATTGATAAAACAGGATGGCAGGGGACAAGAACAGAAGATCCTAATTTTTGCTGCCTTAATGTGAACCAGGACCATTTGAATGATAAAAACTTTTAGATAAGCCCTTGCTGGAGTATTCTGCAGTCTTTCTTCCTGTCAAAAGAATCAGAATTTTATGTTTGGTTTAGATGATGGTTACTGCATCTTTTCTTGCAATAACTTTGTCTCAAACTTCTTATGCAGATTTTGGATTTTGCTGTTTTTCCAGAAGCAGAATATGATGTACCCATATTTTGTGCCAATTTTTTCACCACCAGTACATCAAACATTGTTGTGCTGTAAGATTGAATCTTCTTTTTTTGCTAGTGTAATCTTCTACTATAAACGATATTCTTCTACATTCTTAATTATAGTTAAGGAATCTACCTCCTTATTGTTGAATAGTTTGAAATATGGAATATATTCGTGTTTGCTGAACTTATCCCTAAGTCACATCTTGCTCATGGGAACTGATAAGGAACAATGCAACATTTTCCCATCCTAGAAATTTTCATCACTAAAGTTATAAATTTTCCTTGGTTTAGAATACATTTTGAAGTCAAAGTGTAATTCATTTTTAACTTTTCATTATTCCTCAGCCCTATGTAAATATTGTACTTTACTTTTAAGCTTAGATAACATATTAACATAGAAGAACTTTTAAGTCTTTTTCTGGGTGTGTTGAAAGCATATGTGTTATCTCCTGGTTATATTACCAGAATATAGTATATCAAGTAGTCTCATTAGCAGGTCTTAATTGGACTGGGTAAAGATAAATACCATTTACGCATAGATAAAAATTAGTCCTGGCATACTTTTCATAAGAGATGTCTTCAGTTTTTATGAAAGAGGCTCATTTTTNATTGTACTTCACTTTTAAGCTTAGATAACATATTAACATAGAAGAACTTTTAAGTCTTTGTCTGGGTGTGTTGAAAGCATATGTGTTATCTCCTGGTTATATTACCAGAATATAGTATATCAAGTAGTCTCATTAGCAGGTCTTGATTGGACTGGGTAAAGATAAATACCATTTACGCATAGATAAAAATTAGTCCTGGCATACTTTTCATAAGAGATGTCTTCAGTTTTTATGAAAGAGGCTCATTTTTCTTTCCGGGTTTGTTTTCAATGCAAAATATATTTATTTGCAGGGTTAGGAAGTAATAGTTGTTTATATATACTACTTTCTTTTAATGTCTAGCTCTTTATTTTACATCTCATTTCTGTCGAATCTTAAACAAGGTGACTGCCATCACAGATCTTTACAGGAAATGCTTTTTGGGTTCTTCCAGTCAGTTACATTCCTTATAGATGATAAAATATATAACTTTCTTCAATTATTTAGGGCTGCAAGTCTCATGTAAGAATGTGGTTTGGTATACTTAAGACTCTAGACCCTTAGTTCAGCTACATATATCATTTTAAGATATCACATTCCTTATAAATGGGATTTGTTTGCACTATATTTGGAAAATTCAAAATGGTGTTGAAGTGCTTAATATGAAATTGAGAACTGAAAGTATCTAAGAGTAACTATTAAATCTCATATGCTACCAAAATGACCTCTATTATGCTCATGTGTTGGTCCTTATTTTTCAATTTTTTTTATACATCATGACATTATGACCCGTAGTGTATGAGTTGAACTTGATATGCTTTAATTTAAATTTATATGCTTCTGGGCTGAATGGTTCTTTTTGACTTTTTGGTCCAATATTTGAAGTACATCTTAATACCTTCGTTGAATGAAGCCATTATATATGAAGAAAAAAGAAAGTCTTTTTCTTGATGTCTTTATTCACTCGGCTACTGTGAACATGAAAAATAGACGTGTGCAATTTGTCTACTTAATTTCATTGTCTAAAGTAGACATTGTCAACCCTCTGTCAGATTGTGATGCTTCTCAAAATTAGGTGCGAGAGCAGATATCTTATTAACTTGTACTGACACTTGGCCAAAATAAGAAATAGAAACTAGAATTTAGAACGGAAGTTTCAACCAAAGCTATGAAGAATATAAAGGACAGATTGCAATGCCCTGTTCTTCTTCCTCATACAACTGACGATGTCATTGGGCATGAAAGAGTTCTTCCCTTCAGAAACTTCTTCACAGTATGAATAGCCTTAAAAGTTTTCAACTCTTCATCACTGGTGGCATTAGTAACATCATAAGTGTATCCTTATGCAATTTACAGCTTCAAATGTTACAATCAAGTTACTGCATTTAATGTGAAGCTCTAATTCTTTTTGTCCGAAAAAAGAATGTGGAGAACTAAGTCTGAAGCATAGCATTAATGATGGCAGGGACCTTAACCCATTACATGATATCATCAATCAGTGGGATTACAAGGAAAAGTACTATAAAAGTTTAATTCCTCTTGGCCAAAAATACGCCGAGGTAAGTGCAAATTCTTTGGTATTGGTTAGCCTAGTCTGTGTGTGCTTGTTGACTATAATAGTTCTTTCTAAAAGGACTCACAGTATGGTGACTGAACACAGACTTCATGCAGCTTTTACCATGGGGAGGGAAGCTCACCAGTGAGTCTATAAGATTCTTTTCCCCAATAGTCATATGGACGAAGTTTACTTCAAGCCCGCAGAATTATGATATTCTGTACTCCGCATTCATGGATTACTATAAGGTATACACCAGCATCATGGTATACTATATGCAAAGTCAACTATGTAATCATATTTTGGTACGAATGATTTAGCAAGTTCTTTTAAAATAGATGACCCACAAAATCTTTTTTTTTGTGGCTGAGACTCTTTTATTCTTGCAGGTGTGGTTACAATTAATAGGCAAAGCAGTTGAGGAGACAGATTCATCTCAGATTTTCCACAATCGTGAAGCACAACATAAATATCTTACATGGAGGACAGAAAAGGTAATTGGCATTTGTCCTAAGTTTTCTTATATCACCAGCGATATGATTGATTATCTGGCCTTAAGAGTACTTATATAGTTATACTTGTTTAGGACATTTTAAGTCACAGAAGATCTTCCTTCATTGCAAAGGAGAAAAATAAATGAATCCATCATGCTTCTAGAAGTTGGTCATTTACCTCGGTGACCTTTGTTAAATAAATACTATGAACTTCAATTTTTGATTTGCTGCTTGAATTAAGCAAGAATAGTTGTTTGTGAGGCACTAGCATGTCAATGATGTATTCTTCATGTTTTGACATTCGTCATTATATTATTAAGAATTGTAGGTATAACCAAAAGGTGAATGTGGGATATGAGCAATTGAGCATGATAGAGTACAATGTCTAAATGGGCACATATTGAATTAGGCTAAGAATCTTCTGTGCATGTCCTCTTGCTTCATAGGAGGCAGTGAGGCACACTCTTTTTTGTGTCATGATATATGGATTCATCTCTCTGGTTGAATTTGAATTCTCAATGTATTAACTTATGAGCATCATTTAAAGTTAAAATGATTAAATTGTGGCCAAACTTGATGGTTATGCCTGTATGATGTGAGTGGCAATTTCTATGAAGAGTTAGGTAACTGTTTGATTGTTTATGGAACTTATAAAACTAATTATCTGGGATCCTAATCAGAATGCTGAAATTTAGACACAATTTTGAGAGATGAACTGTTGAGCCATGTAACCTGGCACACCTCTCTAAGAACAATTATGTAATCCATCTTTTGATGAACATGGCTCATGGAATTATTTGGAAACTAGGATCCAGGTCAAGGAGTTTTGAAGAAGCTGATTGGCGAGACGCTAGCAAAGGTAGCCTTAATTTGAGAATTGAGATTGGCAACATCATCTACAAACAACCTGTACAGTTCCTCAATTGTTTTACATCACAGGACTTGCTGAGAAGCTTTCTCTTCAATGGAGTTGATGAACTAGGAAGCAAAAAATTCCTTGATTACTTTCCAGAGTACCGTTGTGAGGATGGAACTCTGAATAAGAAGCGCAGTATTGTCGGAAAGTGTTTCGAAAATCGGCCATGGGATGCAAGAGGAGAATTCATTGGTGACAGATTCTGATATCTCGTTTTGGTAAATTGCTACTTTCTCTTCATCTCTTTTGCTTTTCCTCTCTCCTTACCTTTTTTCATATCGTTGCTTCCCCCCTCTTTCTCATCCTATTTATGTCATTCTTCATCTAATATTCATCATAAATTCATATCTGTTTTTGGACCAGTGTCTACTTTACAGAATGGCTTAGTTTGAACTAACCATTGAAGGGTTTGTAGACTAAAAATGGGACATAAAAGAAAAGGAATAAGTAGCAAGGCTCAGAGAAATAATCCTGGGAATTTTAAATGGAACTTTGAGAAGTTTTTTAGTACACCCCAGTGAGGACTGATATACAAGTCCTTGGACTTTCAGGTGAATGGCTATAGAAACTTGTTGTACACATGTTTGCATTCTCACTCATGCAAGGCACCGTGCAAGTTTTGGTCGTGGCGCCGGTGTTTCTTCAAGCACATTGAGAGCTAGGCTTGGTTTTAATCTTGGATTGCTATTGCAATTTTTGTCCGTTAACCCCCATTTGTTGTTGTTGTCACTGCTGCTGCTGTTGTTGTTGTAATGTTGTTTTCTTTTCCTTCCTTTATATTTGTTCATATGCTATCTATTTTCAAACAGAGTATTGTACGGAAAGAAATCCATTTTGGAAAGAGAACACAGTTGCTTACCATGGGTCTCTACCCTTTTTCTTTTTCCTAGGACTATAGGAATTATAACGATAATGCAAGTAACACATCTATCTTTTCATCAATTTCACTTGTGAGGTGGTTCACCCACTCTCTGACAACGCCTCGCTGGAAAAAAAATATTTGTGCTTTACGCCAAGGTGCTAGTCTCCGGTTTGATTCACCTCTAAGTTGCTCAAATTGTCAAAACTGCACAAGTTCAAGATATCATCCATCACAGCATTGGTTTCATCTTCTAAGGAAAATGAGCAACCCATGAACTTAGCTAGGGCTAGAAGTGAGTCAAGTTGGCTTGTGAGCTGCTCACGGCACAATTCGCTAATGGCTCAATAATCTAAGCTTGTGAGCTAATGAGCTGAGCTTGAGCATAAAATTTTACTTATTTATTAAATGAGCCAAGCTTGAGCTATGATATGTTTGGCTCATTAGATCTTGAGTTAACTAAGTGTGTGTGCACGCGTGTGTGTGTGTGAATTCAAAAGAAAACCTAATCAATCACTCAAACCCAATAGTCTAAGAGTAGACTTAATAATTCATACCCATCCAAGTCCTAAGTCCTAATTTAAACCTAGGTCTTCTCATCAAGTTGATTTAGCTCATGTGAGCCTAGGAAAGGCTCATTTTGCTCATTGATTTTAGTTAGCTTATTGAGCTTGAGCCAAGAAAATTGACTCGGTAAGGAAGTGAGATGAGCTTGAGCTTAGCAAATTTTAAGTGAGTTGTGCTTGAGCTAGGCTTAGCTCGACTCAGCTTGGCTCACTTCCACCTCTAAACTCAGATAGTCTTTTCAAAGTTGTTATGGGTTGATCTTTCAATTCTTCATATTTCAAAAATAAGGTTTTGTAAGGTTTTTCCAAGCTTTCCATCCAAAACATGATCCCATAAGGGTCCGCCCCCCTTGTCAAAACAAGTGAAAAGCCTCCTCAAGTGAGACTCCCCAAGCTCATAGGTCTAAGCTTGTTTATAAAATGTGCCTTTAGGATTCCTGCCCAAATAAACAATCTTACAAGCTGACTCTTTCACAGATTTTGGAAATGACCCATAGGGTATGTGGGCACCAAAGAGCCTTAGAGTGGGAAAAGAATCCAAGTCAGGAAGAACCTTGTGATTTGGGACATATAGATCAACGTCCAAGAATGGAATATAGTTTGTGGTCAAAGGGCGTTTCTAGGTGTTTGGATATTGGTTTCTATATATAGTGGGATATGCTAATGCCTTCAACCAAGTGGTGCCAGCTTTGGGGGTTGTAAAAAGAATAATATCAGTGTTAGAAGTGATTCTGGCAACCTAAAAGTCCTCGCAGCTGGGTATCTGTANACCCAATTGTTAATCGGTGAAGATCCTGAGAAACAATCGCCCACCAATTTGACAAAGCAGGGAGAAGATGAATCTGCTCGAAGCGAGGGAGAATCGAAGGTAATGGTGATGAGAAGAGTTATTGTTGTTCTTGTAATTGTTTTGAATTTGAACTTATAGTAGCGATTTTGCTATTATCTATTGAATTTGGGTACTAATTGATGAAGAAGTTTTCGAATTTGAGATGGCTTCTTCAGTTTTTTTTTTTTTTTTCTTCTCCATTTGTTGCTTGAGAATGTGTCATCATATCAACTTCTGGAGTTTTGGGTGTTATATTTTGGTTAACAATTAAAAAATTTTGTTTTTTGGTTTATTGTTAGGTTTTATTCGAAGAATGTAAGAAATGAAAACCCCTAGATCAGATTAGGATTGTCAAGGTTTATTATTTTGTGAATCTAATAGGCTCTGTCGTGTATTTTAATCCTTCCCTCAGCAGGCAAACCGGGAAAACCGACTAAACCAACCGAACTGAACCAATTCGGTTTGACTCGGTTTCATTCAAAAAATTCTAAAAAACCGAACCGAACCGAACCGAATTTTTCCGGTCCGGTTTTGGTCGGTTTGGGGTATAAACCGGACCAAACCGAACCGATTACACCCCTACCTTCAACCAAGTGGTGCCAGCTTTGGGGGTTGTAAAAAGAATAATATCAGTGTTAGAAGTGATTCTGGCAACCTAAAAGTCCTCGCAGCTGGGTATCTGTATGCACAAACCCTTGGTATTAACATAGGTGACATGCATTTTGGAGTTACCCAATACTGACCCATAATTTCTTAGGGCCCAACTAGGCCTAAAAACACAAAGCCCAAGTCAGCCTCAATGATAGAATGATCGTCATATCTTTCACCACCCCGCTATAAATAGCATTCTCTTACAACTTACAAGTATGCACACTCACATTAATTGCACTTTACCAACTCTATACAGTCAATAACTTGAGAGTTTCATAGTCTAGGCATCACCACACCCAGCCCAAGCTTACGTGCATTACTTGTGTAGATACATTGACCCGATCTTCGACCTCCAATACACCGACCCGGTCTCAATACATGCATAATCACATTCCAACCTTATTTTGTGGTCTTTCAATTCTTGGTTTATTTCATTCTTTTGCAAAAGCTTGGAAGGAGTGAAGGTAGAGCTGTTGCCATGGTATAGAATGAGAAGACTTATTTGGAGGATGGGTTGGTTCAATGGACGATTTATCATGTATATAAAAACAGAAAGCATTTGGGGAATAACAGCACAGTGCTTATTTATTACCTTTCATTTGAAAAGAAAAAAGAAAACACTTCATGGTAAGAATAGCATTTCTCATTAGTTTGTAAGATATTCAGTGGTAAGAATAGCATTTCTCTTTAGTTTACTAAAATCTAAAATCACTTCAGGGTTTGAAGGACATCCGCTCAAGGCACCTGGTAAACTAAGAATCTAAGACTAGTACTAAAATTCTTCATATGATTAGTTAGAATCCTGAACTCAACTTTTCATGGGAAAAAGAGATGGAATATTCTGATAATGTGACGCATAGTTTCCAATTGAAAAAGTTAATTGGCTATGGTCATTCCAATTCTTGATAAAATGAATCCTCCACACCCAATTCCCTAATCTGACCTCTTCACATCACCTGAAGAGAATTTTAGTATTTTCCGACATGCATGTCTCAATACATTTCCTTTTAGTTGTGTTTTTATGAAACTAAGATTAGAAACTTCAAGAATTCAAGCACATCAAATTTTACTCAGGCTATGCTTGATAGAGCTAAACGTATTAAGGTGGAAAATTTGGAATTTGTAAATTCGTTTACATGAGTTTGGTATAAGAAAAAAAGATAGTTGAAATTGAAATATGCCTTAATTTCATTTCTCATCCTCTCAACCAAGTACTGATGAGTGAACCAAAATCTTCCCATCCCTTACTCTATTTTCAACCTCATCCTTGAATTAGAACTTGATTTGTATCTCATTGATATTGCTGGAAACTAATACACAATATCAATTTCAAGTTGAAATATATATATATATATATATAAAGAAAAACATTATTAGATTGAATAATTATGAGTGAATTGTATATTTTAACATGCGTGATTAATGGGTGCTTATAGTCCTCACAGTTGGATTAGTGAAACCACATTTTTCAAATAAAATGCGATGTGAGGTTATCAGATTTCATGCTGTATCATTTGATCTTAGACCATATATATACTAGCTTTAGAATAAGTGAAGTGCCAAGAGATGCTAATAAATTCAATCTCGTGGTAGAATCAACCAGTTAAGCTACTTTCCAACCATGAGTAATTGGCATGGCCATCATGCTGAATCTGCTTCCCAGATATTAGCTTAGTCCAAACCATCAACCACGTATATAATGCACACTCCCTGCACAAGCATGCAACAAGAGAAAAGAAAAATGCACGCTCCCTACGCAGGCGTTACCCTGTTCAGGTTCGAAGGGACTATCTCAGCCTGATCTGCTAGCATGCTAGCTTAATAGCCAGAGCTCGTGCAGATGAAGGCACCCCTGGTGCATCTTGAAGTTAATTAAATAGTCCAAAGAAGAAAGACAGAACAGATCATGAAAATAGAGCAATTTATTACTGAAGATCGGAGAACACCAGACAACTATAATAAAGATACAGTTCTAAAAAGTTGTCAACAAACTGAACTTTGTACTCTCCTACAGCTTGAAAATGCTTCACCATCGTGGTAAGCCAGTTATGCAGCTAGCTCCAAGCTTTCTCGAATGGTTACTCCCATTATATGGTCCTGCAAGAGAAGTTTCGCAAGATATCTCATCTCAACTGAAAGAGGCCTATGAAATTCAAATTGCAGACAAACTCTTTTAATATAAAATTGAGGCAGTAAAGTGGCTATACTTACTCGGAAAGAGAAAGGTAACACAATAAATTGTTGAGAAATTTCTTCCTTTTTATTATGATAGAACTTAGTTATGCAAGCATACTAATTCAAAAGCAAGTCCTAGAATATTGTGATAAACATCGAACACAAGGAAAATTCAGCTTCATATAGTCTTATGAGAGTAATTAGCATCAATTTATCTTCTAGTATTAGGCTCTGCTTGAGGCATAAGAATGATACTATATAGGATGCTACCCAAATTTAAGCACTCACTCAAGGTGACCCATTGCTAATGGAATAATATGGTATATTCAATGACATGTTCTAGTCAATATTTTAAGTGTTTAAATCAGCAAAATATATACACTAGATTCACAGTTTGTCTTATTCTCCAAGTTGAACAAGGACATCATATTGGAATAATATCCAAAATATTTAACTTCACCTCTCCTGAGAACTTAAGTAAGTTGCTGGCAAGTAAATCTCTCCACCAGCTTCACCATGTTGTTCCCCGCTGATAGTTTTCTTGGCAGCTTGAAATTCTGCACTCATAGCATCCATTCCATGCTTCAACGCTTCCTCAGCATTCCCATAGCCATGTTCCTCAGCATACTTCCGGACATCCTCTGTTATCTTCATGGAGCAGAATTTTGGTCCACACATAGAGCAGAAATGAGCAACCTTAGCACCTTCTGATGGCAATGTTTCATCATGGAAGGACATGGCAGTCATTGGGTCCAGTGATAAAGCAAACTGATCCATCCATCGGAATTCAAATCTTGCCTTGCTTAATGCATCATCCCAGGCTTGAGCATGTGGATGACCCTTGGCTAAATCAGCTGCATGAGCAGATATCTTGTAAGCTATGACTCCAGTCTTCACATCATCCCGATTTGGCAACCCAAGATGTTCTTTTGGAGTTACATAACAGAGAAGAGCAGTACCCAGTGCGCCAATATTGGCAGCACCAATTGCAGAGGTGATGTGATCATAACCAGGAGCAATATCAGTTGTTAAAGGACCAAGGGTGTAAAAAGGCGCTTCATTACACCATTCAAGTTGTTTCTGCATGTTTTCAGGAATCTTGTGCATTGGAATATGTCCAGGTCCTTCATTCATCACCTGCAAAGTGTAAATTTGCTTTTTTTTGTAAGTAAACGAAAGTGTTTACTTTCTCCAAGGAAATATTGAAGGTAGTGATATTGCATCAGCTAATGAAAGGTTAATATCTTATGAAATAGATAGTGTAACCCTATAGCAAATTGTATTTGAAACACAATGCACTATGTTTTACTTTGATGAGAAGGCCAACAAGTAACTCCACCAACCATCATAGTACTGTTAAATTCAGCAGCAGTTGCAATACCATTCCCATAAATTAAGATTATAAAGTTCACTAGACTGATGGTCTGTTCCTATCTAAGTGTATGATAGTAGTAAGACCTACCTAGATTCTTCCTAAGAAAATTCCTAATTGATTACTCCTAAAAATTAAAAAAAAAAAAAAAAAGAAGAAAAAAAGGAAAGAAATGCAGTCACTAGACATATGTAGACATTGTGAGGTCAATATGAAGACTTCTAAAGACTAAGTTACTTCATCTAGCCATATCAGCACCACACTATCAAGAAACTTAGATGATTCATTACCTGTACATCCTTTTCCCATGCCCTGCGGGTCAGTTCTCCCTGTGTCAAGAGCTCAGCAAACTGAGCAGTGTCATTTGCATCATAAATGGACCCAGGTCGTAGCCCATCACCTATGGACAGGGCCACATCATACTGATTGCAGATGTCAAGTATGTCATCCCAGTGCTCATAAGCAAAATTCTCCTTGTGATAAGCCAAGCACCACTTTGCATGAATGGATCCACCTCGGGAGACAATTCCGGTCATTCGCTTTGCTGTTAATGGAATATATCTCAGAAGAACTCCAGCATGGATTGTGAAGTAATCAACACCCTGCTCAGCTTGTTCAATCAGGGTATCCCTGAAAACCTCCCAGCTAAGATTTTCAGCAATTCCATTAACTTTTTCAAGTGCTTGATAAATGGGGACAGTACCAACTGGTACAGCCGAGTTACGTAGGATCCACTCTCGAGTTTCATGGATGTGGCGACCAGTTGAGAGATCCATGACTGTATCAGCTCCCCACATGGTTGCCCATTGGACCTTGTAAACTTCCTCTTCTATAGAGCTTGCAACTGCAGAATTTCCAATGTTTGCATTTACTTTCACCAGAAAGTTTCTTCCAACTATCATGGGCTCTAGTTCCAAGTGCTTCTTGTTGGAAGGGATGATAGCCCGTCCACGAGCAACTTCTGATCTCACAAACTCTGGGTCAAGCTTCTCGCGAGTGGCACAATAAAGCATCTCCTCAGTAATGATTCCCTGCTTAGCATAGTACATCTGAGTGAATCTTGGTCCACCTATTTTCTCTCGCCGATCAACCCAGTCTTTGCGCAGTTTTGGGAGCCCTGATTAAAAGATCCATCAAAACAAACCAAGTAAATGGTGTATATTCCCTAAAGCTCAGTCTGATAATATATAAACAACCAAAACAAAATTACTAATCTCATTTCATCCTTTCTTTTTTCTCCTTCAATAAAAGTAATAGAAGTAGGGATAAAAAGAAGAATACATAAAGATTAAAATTGTAATATGTCTAACTTTCAACTGTTAACATTATATTGCGAAACAACACATTAAGATACATATTAATGAGTAAGGCATGTCAATTCTCCATGTCTGATAAAAAGTATGGCCTTAATGATATTACTGTGTGTAGTGTACTTATTAATGGAAACAAAGTAGTACAAAAATCATTGAGCAACATAAGGATAATTGTAGCAAATTAGGGAGCCTAAAAAATTAATATAGCAGATTGAAAACGAAAATTACAAGCTCACAAATGACTTGTTAATGAAATTCCCTGAACGGGTATTGCTAAATGGAAGAAAGTCAGAAAAGATTTAAGTGGCTACAGATTAAAGTTATTTGCACAGATTCCCACAGAACATTTTGAACCCCCTTGGAAAGTCAACAGACAGAACAAACAATTGAAGAAATGACAATAATTTGTTGGCTATATAGTACCAAACATATATAGAGAAAGGAATTTTATAGGTGACTTATGTGCAAGCCAGTGTAAATATTTAAATATACAATTACAATGCATTGCAGCCAGGAGGATATCAATAGGAGCTGAAAAATGCAGAAAAACAAAGACACAAAGGGATATGGAAAACGTGACAAAAGGAAGTGGAGTTGATTGATTCAGCTCCCCCTCCCCTCCAAGAAAAGGTAGTCCTTATTAACTCAACATTAGACACAAGAAAAATGCATACCAATTCTGGGGCTGATCTTCTGGGGACCACTAGTGTCGTAGGTATCAAAGTGTGGTTCATCCCCAGCCAAGTGAACTCTTCGAAAGGGAACCTTGAGCATATGACGAGTTTCTTCATGAATAACTTCTCTGTGAAAATGATAATATAGATACAGTAGTGAGCTATCTGGGGAGATCTTCTGTGCATATCAATCTGAATCAAGTTAACTAAGAAAAATGGGGAATCTATTACAAAGGCCATAAATCATACAACCCAAAACAATTTAATTACATAAAGTAATGAGAGAAGACTGCAAGTGCACCTGTTTTCTTTTGTACTCTTTGGAAAACATTGTTCAAAGGAAGGAAGAGGCAGAAAATCTGGAGAAGCAGGGTCGACAGTGTGCCTCTTTTGTTTGGTTTTGTCTGAATTAGTACTTGGAGGATCAAATGTTAATGTCGCTCTAGGACCCAATGCCATGGAAGATGGGACAGGTTCCTTCTTGCAAGCAGTTGAAACACGCCCAACAATATCAAACCCAGGCAAGAATGCAGAACTTGGGAACTTTGATTGAGAAGCATAGTTGCCATTCTTGCAAACTGATGTCACATTAGCATGGATTGACGCCATCTTGACGAACAACTACAGAATGTTCAAGTTCTGAAGGTTATTTATTTCTTACTTGAAATACAACACATATGTTATTAGCAGAAAACAACAAAAGAAAGAAAGAAATTCAACACATATGCATGTTCACTGTGTAAAGATATATATGTATACATACACACTTGAGAGAAAGAGATTCCGTTTTAGAACATTAATTTCCAATAGAAAATCTCACTTTCACTAATCAGTTTATTAGTTAATCTAATGCTGATGCTCTTCCCTTTCTACTTCAAATTAACTAGCTACCTAGGCATGGAATCTTGAAGAGGAGTGCAAAAACTACAAACAAATTTCATATCAAAATTCCTTACAAAGGTTTTCATTTTGTATAAATTTTTAAAACATTCACATCAAACAATGAGAACATATATTTCTACATGCAAGGAAACGGAAGCAGGATCAGAAGATGGCTTTGATCATATCATTGTCCCAAGTCTCAATTATATAGAAAGAGCACAATTAAAAATGAATAAATTACCCAAACAAAATAAAAATTGGGATGCTTTTTTGAAATTTGAAACTGAAAGGGAAACAGGTATAAAATACTGTTGCTGAAACCAAATGCTTCCTGGGTTTTTCCTCATAAGAGCTTTGTCTTGAACAACAACAGATACGCCATTTATAATTTGAGAGCAACAACAAACGGATATTTAACATATACTAAATTGTATCAGAAACTGCATAGCTTAATTAAGCAATCAAATAGAAATGCTTTGGTTTTCTCCATTTAATGCCAAAAAAAAAATATCTTTGCTTTTCTGTGGAATCATAACAATTTCATAGCTTAATTAAGCAATCAAATAGAAATGCTTTGGTTTTCTCCATTCAGTGCCCAAAAACAAAAAAATCTTTTCTTTTCTATGGAATCATAACAACACACACAAGCCATGTATAATTTAATCTGCAATTAATGTGCACAAATTAAAGAAGTATAGATCAAAAGAAAAATTTTCATCACTCAAACCCTTGGAAAACCCAGAAAACATATTACCCAGATAAGAAGCAGACCAGCTCAAGTGATGCACACAATATATTAAATCAGAGGCCAATATAAAGTATAAACCTCATAACCCAGGAAGTTAAAGTATACTTCAAGAGGCAATAGCCTTAAACACTATTTGGATCATTAACGTAGAGTCGAAAGTTTTCAACTTTCTATTCAAATCAAAATCACAAGTGGGGTGAGATTTTTCGCTCAGACAGCAGAGCAACACAAAACAAATAAATTTAAAACTATTTGATGTTCCATGCGTTTCCATTTTAACGCCAACCAAACATGGCAGTAAGGTGAGCAAGTTAAAGAAAATTCTCACAAGAGAAATAAACAAACAAATATCTAAATAACGCTTCAGGTTCAGGCTCTGCAAATGCGATTATAAACGTCAAGAAAAAAACTGCATCTTAGATAGGAAGCGAAAGAGGTAGAGAGAGAATGACGAACCAGGGTGAGAGAGAGAGAGGAGAGAGAAGCAGAAGCAAAGGGAATTGCTTGGTCTATTCTTATCTGGTTTGACACACTCTCAGTGACTGAGAGAGAGACGTGAGAGATGATTCTACGGGCTGTATAGCAAAGTGAGGACACCTCCATGATCCCAAAAGGTCCCAAAAAAGGGAACCATGACGTGGCCCCCGTGACTCCCTACTTGGCTAGATAGTTGGTTGGATATTTCTACAAGAAACTTACCAAATGCCTTTGCAGTTTGCATGGACCCATAAACTAAAAAAATGTGTGCCTAATGGTTGAGAAATTATACTTGCACATTTTAAGTTAATTAATGTGGGCTTAATTAAAATTTAAATGAGTTATATATTATAAATTTATATTTATTTTTAAGAAATGCTCCTGTAGAGCAAAATAAATATTTAAATTATTAATAATATTATTATAATAATATTACAACTACGGTAAAGTAGACAAGTCAAAACTTGATCTAAGGTTTTGAGAATTTTTTAAACTTTAAAAGTTAAGTATATGATCATTTAAGTTACTACTTGATGTTAAAATTTAAATGCGTTTAGTTAAATTCAAATGTTATTATAGAATATGTGTATACAAGTATAGAATATGTGTGTTTAAAGTGAGCAAGAAGCATAACTCTTCTGTTTTAGTCTTTAGAAAACGTATAAGGATGAGTTGTGTTGTTCATATTTACACATACAAACTTTCTCTATATCTATACTTGAATTTATCTGAATTTACTTAAATTTAATTAAATATTCACTAAACCCACTTAAACTTCTTTTTGTACATCGTAAAAAAAATTTCACATTATCCACCTAAATGTGCAATAATCATTTTCTCTATTAAAATAACCAGTTAATCTTATAATAACTAACAACATCTATTCTAAAGAAGAAGAAAAATTGTCAATGAACTATGGTTAGAAATTAGAATAGAGAAGAGAAATTTAATATTCTAGTCACTAGAAAAAAACAATATTTCTTAATTTTGTCTCTATTCTTAATTTGGTTTATGGAATACCTTAAATGCTTCAAATATAGAATTATAGATGAACTAAAATAAGAAATGTTGTATGTTGTTATTAAGTGACACCTCAATAGTTGAGCATTGGGTGTTTTATCTTAAAGGCACATGTTAAAATTTTATTAAAGTGAAATTATAATAGAGAATGTATCAATCTATTATAAGCATAAGAGTAAACCTACATTTGAGTCCTCGAAAGATTGAACTTTCAACAAAATCGTCTTTCAAAGATGGAAAACAACAAATTGGTCCTCGAAAAATAAGATATTCATAACAAAATGGTCCTCCGTCAGTGAGGGTTGGTAACAAGTAACAAAATTGCTGATGTGACACTATTAAATGCTGAGGTGACACGTTAAATGCTTAAGTGACATTTTTAATTTCCAACATCAGAATATGATGTAGATTTATTAAGAAAAGAAACTTGAAAAATGCACAATTGGTTCAATGCAGCGTTGTTTGCTGTGTTTTTTTGAATTCTCATTTGAGCTGGGNTCTTTCAAAGATGGAAAACAACAAATTGGTCCTCGAAAGATAAGACATTCATAACAAAATGGTCCTCCATCAGTGAGGGTTGGTAACAAGTAACAAAATTGCTGATGTGACACTGTTAAATGCTGAGGTGGCACGTTAAATGCTTAAGTGACATTTTTAATTTCCAACATCAGAATATGATGTAGATTTATTAAGAAAAGAAACTTGAAAAATGCACAATTGGTTCAATGCAGCGTTGTTTGCTGTGTTTTTTTGAATTCTCATTTGAGCTGGGTAACATCTTCCTCCCTTGCTTCGAACCCTAGCCCCAAAAAAAATACACTCTCACAACCTCAAATTAAAGTTATCATTCATTATTGGGTCGCAACAATAATTGGGAAGTGCCAAGTAAATTATCACAACAATAATCAAAGAAACCTTACTGGGTCGCAGGTGTGATTGGGAAGTGCCAACAGGTCATAACATTACGGATTTGAAATCATTGCTTCGTGGGTATAACAAAGATTGGGAAAGCAAAAAAGGAAAAGGAGAAACATATGGGATTTTGTTTAATTCATAAGCTAAAGGGCAGTAACAAGGATTGAAAATATAAACCAGAAGGTATAACAAAATCAATTCGAACAGAACCTGCAAAGAGTATCTTCCAAGGACGCAACTGTGGTGGGGCTTCGGTTGGTCTTCAGAAGTTCTTCAATTTGGGGCTAGGGTTCGGAGCAAGGGAGGAAGATGTTGCCCAGCTCAAATGAGAATTCAGAAAAACACAGCCAAACGACATCGCATTGAACCAATTGTGTATTTTTCAATTTTTTTTTTTAATAAATCCATGTTATATGCTGATGTTGGAAATTAAAAATGCCACCTAAGCATTTAACGTGCCATATCAGCATTTAATGGTGTCACATCAGCAATTCTGTTACCTATTACTAGTCCTCATTAATGGAGAACCATTTTGTTATGAATGTCTTATCTTTCGATGACTAATTTGTTGTTTTTCATCTTTGAAGAACAATTTTGTTGAAAGTCCAATCTTTCGAGGACTCAAATGTAGGTTTACTCTAAGCATAAGTATACACAACACTATTAGTTTAAAAATATATAAAAAAAAAAAAAAAAAGTTGAGGTGACACATTCAAATTTTTATATATTATTGAATACGAAACCCTCAAACATTGAGAACGACCTCAATGTCATTCGACCACATGAGTTAACTTTTACAAGAGTTGATAAGTTCAAACAGATTCCTACCAAAACTCAGAAGATCGGTCATACCTTGGCTCCATACTTAAGAAGGAAACCGTCCCATTACGCAAGACATGCACAACCATAACCTTCCATCTTCTCCGAAGATGATGCTCATATTGGACACAAATTTTATTTGGAAAGCTTTCCTTCATTTTCGGCTTTCTAAATTCAGTAAAAGTTAACAAATATAGCCACGTTTGGTACATGTTGGAATGAAAATACATAGATTCGAAATGGAAATAGAATATGAATAGTATGGATAGAACATGCTAGAATGGATTCATTCCAAAGTTTGATTTTGATAATTTTACGGAATTAATGCGAAATAAAATTAAAATAATTAATAAAAGAAATAAATATCCCTTATTAGAAATATAATTTTATTAGTAATTACATAAGTTGTATTTAAAAGAGGCAATCGCTATCCTACTCTATGTAGATATGACATAATGTCACATTGGATGATTTTTTATATTGTTTTGATTCAAATTATATCACACTAGTATAGTTGATATAATTAAATTTGTATTGAATTTTTAATTAAGTTATACAAAATAAATTTTGAATAAATTCAATAAAATTTAAATTATACCCGCTATGTCAATATCAAGCAATTTAAACCAAAATTGTACAAAAAACTACCCAATATAGCATAAGTCACATTATCTGTGTAGTAGCATAGAGCGCATCTTAAAAATGGTAGTTTAGATCATTTAGAATGCATTAATTGCAGGAAATGGAGCATAGAATAGGCAATCATACATCTCAAAGTGAGAATGCTAATTCCCACTTCTATTGAATCACCATTGCTTACATTTTTTTTTTTTGCTACTAAACATAGGAATACCCATTTCATGAAATAGAGCATAAAATAAAATTATTATTTCATGTACCAAATTAGCCCTAAGTTTGAGAACCTAAGAAGGAGCTGAATTGCCTTTCAAAGTAAAATAGGGAATTGGTAACTTGTACCTCATAGTTTGTGCGGTATGAAATATGAATCGAGAAAATCCTCTTACAGTTGTTTCCCTTTTTTTTTTCTCTGTAAAAAGAAAATTGTTCAGATACTAAAATGGTTATAAGAACACAATTAAATTATTTAGCAGGGCCATGAACAAAATAATATCTTAATTGAAACCAACCACCTAAACTGACAACAGCACACAAACTAAGAAAAGACATGGAAGCCAACATCAACCAAGCAGCCAGTACACCTAATAAACAAAAGTTCAACTTTTTTTTTTTTTAAATTTAAATCAGTGCAATTAAATTTAGATATTATTATATGTAAAAATGTAACAGATGTACAAAATTACACATGTAAAAAAAATACAAATATGTAGTTAAATGATAATGAAATCGTTCTCAANAGAGAGGGGAAGAAAATGGGGTTTGATGCCCACGCTTCCGCAAGGAAGAAAGGAACGGCGCCGATTTTAAGAATGACCCCTGAATATTACACTAATTTGTAATTGTCAGTCCCAACAGATTTATCAAAGCCATTGAATTAGTATATACAATAGTATAGTATAGGCATAATATATTGTCTTTGAATCAATGTTTAAGTTATACTCAACAAAATTTAAGTAAATTTTTTAAAATTTAAATTATATTAGGATGTTTCTTAGATAAAAATAATTAATATGTAAATAATATGTGTACAAATTAATTATTTTTAAGTTTGTTTAAGAAAATAAAATAAATTAATTTTATATCAAATAAAATATAAAAATTACATATACTTANCAGTGTAGTATAACATACACATATAGTATCATAGAATTCCCAAAAAAAAAAATCCTATAAACCATTCCTTGGGAGTTGAGTTGTTTGTTATGTAACATTTTCCTTTCTTCTTTAGTGAAGGTATGCAGCTGCACTTAATTAATTATTATAAAAAGATAAATCAAACAAAAGTCAACATTGTCTCCTATGGCATTTTCTACAGCATAAATAGACATGAATAGACACGAATAGACATGGTAATTTTCAAGAGAAACTCACCGACATAGGACTGTGGTCCACCTTAAGCATATTGCAGGTTAGCATGCTATCGTTCTTTCTCCAACGAAAGGACAAAAATTATGTTGCACTCTGAAACCAACGCTGATATTTGTTCTCCCTTCAAAATATCAGAACTTCTACATAAATATCAAAATCATCTTTGTGCACCATTAATTGAGATGACGGATGGATGGTTTGTACATTTTACTAATAAAGGAAAAGATTATTCTATAGTATTAAGACAAGGCATAAGTCACATTTCACTTTTAATTTTATTGTTTTGATTTTATATTATATCATGTTATCACAATTAGTATAATTTAAATTTTATTAGATTTACTTAAATTTTTTTAATATAGCCTAAACATTAATTTGTGCCAATATAATACTGCGTAAAACTAAAATAATACAAAAAACAAAAAGAGTGGAATGTGACTTATTTCTTGTTCTCGTCGTGTAGAATAATAATACCCCCATAGTGAATGCTTGTTAGATTATATCACATAAGAGTCTCTCGAGTGAGAGTAGTGGCCAATCTTGTAAGTTGGGCCAAGTGAAAAGTGAGGGAGAAAACCGAGGCTAATTGACTGAAATAATATATTTTTGTAAACTATTTATATAAATGAGACAATTTTTAAATTATTTACCTAAAATGGACATTTTGAAATATTTTATTAATTTTTCAACGAAAGTAAAATGTGAAAAAAATCAGCAGTGAATACACTTTAAAGATAAAACATATTCACAAAAAACACGCTTTAAAGGAGGAACACGCTTTAGAGATAAAGCGTGTTCACAAGGAACACGCTTTTAAAGGTAAAACGTGTTCATAAAGAACACGCTTTAGAGATAAAACATGTTCTAAAGGAACATGTTTTACCTCTAAAGCGTGTTTACTACTTGACTTTTTTCATGTCTCACTTTCGTTAAAATATTCAACTTTATCTTTAAAGCATGTTTACTGCTTGACTTTTTTCATGTCTCACTTTNAGACATTTTAAAATATTTTATTAATTTTTCAACGAAAGTAAAATGTGAAAAAAATCAGTAGTGAATACACTTTAGAGATAAAACATATTCACAAAAAATACGCTTTAAAGGAGGAACACGCTTTAGAGATAAAGCGTGTTCACAAAGAACACGCTTTTAAAGGTAAAACGTGTTCATAAAGAACACGCTTTAGAGATAAAATTTATCTCTAAAGCGTGTTTACTGCTTGACTTTTTTCATGTCTCACTTTCGTTAAAATATTCAACTTTACCTCTAAAGCGTGTTTACTGCCTGACTTTTTTCATGTCTCACTTTCGTTAAAATATTCAGAAGTGTCATTTTTAGGTAAATAGTTTAAAAACTGTCCCATTTGTGTAAATAATTTGACAATGTGTATTATTTATGTAAAATTGCTGAGAACCGAAGGAGTATTTCTTACTCCACTAGTTGATAGTCAATCCGAGTCTATCTTAGTCCGCTAGTTGATATTCATTCCGAGTAGCAAAATCGCTAATGTTCTAAGAAAAAAAAAATCAAAATCATCACTATCCATTCACGTCTGGACAAAGGATTAGAAACAGATTACTCTAGTCACTTCATACTATACAGGGTTGATTCCCCTTCCCCACAGTCACCACATTATCCCCCCATCTTCTCCCATCTCCTGTAACAGAAAAGTCCTTTCAGCTTAAACATGCTAAAACATAAATCTTTGGAACAATTACTGTTGATTGATGGGCGTGATTTGGTAGGGAGAACAAGGTCACCATTTGGAAACAAACTTGATTGTTTTTTTTTTTTTTTGAACCAGGGAAGAAAATGAGGAGACAAGCCTTATGACTAGGAGCACACTCCACAAATAATTGCAATTCTTATAAAATATTTGGACTAACATATGGTAGAATACTGTATATTTCACCGAACCATAACATATACAACTGTCTAACAATTACATTTGGAGACAGCCAAGTATCATATGACTGAAATAATAGGCAGTATACAACATATTTCGAATACCAGCACCTATTTAAGGAAGTTAAAGTGGTGGCAGTTATGGAACAATTGAAGAGGCACTGATGTATGTTTCTCCAGCTTTCCTTTTCTTCTGTGGCTTTGGTTCAGTGAGTTGTGAGTTAACACAAATAACAGGCTGGCTACGTGTTAAAAATGAAGCCAAAATTTACCTTACAGGAATATACAAAGTTGTAAGGTGAGCTCATACTAAGTGGGAGATAACTTCACTGGCTTTGGCCGCATGGGTGTCAAAAACACACCCCAAGTTCTGCTCCACATTGCAGGCACAATAGGCAATTCTAGCTCTTCAAGGACCTGTATGCAATGGGAGAAGAGACTTTTGCTTGCCTTCGATGAAGATTGCAAGCTCTGTTGGCGCAACCACTGATCTTAACCATTTTTGTAGCTCTTCACCCTCTACTTTCTCTTTTTCTGTGAAATAAGCAAGTATCAGAATACCACGACTAAGCCCAAGCAGAGAGATTCAACATCATCAGTGTCTATATATGCAGTGGGGGGGCACAATGTTCAAATTTCAAGTTCATTAGGAGTCTCTTCACACAAGTGTTATATCATATTGAGTTACGGTATACATTTTGGGAGGAGAAAGGCTTACTTGGATATGAAAGTTCAAAACCCGATTCTACATTCTACTCTTATAGGCTTTATTACATCCACAATTTTTGTCTAAGGGTGTGGTACTGTAAATAAATAACAAACAGAAACAAGACATGCTTGTCTGCACCATAGATAGAAATTATCCTCTTTAAATTATTCCAGAGAATTCAAAATACAGTCAGATGAAAATTTTTGGAAAAAAATTCAATTTGTACATCAAATCAATGATGAACTTTTAACAAGTCCTTATTGGATGGAAAGCATATGCCTATAAGGATAAATTATCTCTCACCTGTAAGTAAAAGCTAACTAAACAAGGCATAAATAGCTATGCAATCCAAGTATATACTAACATACACAAAGGCTTAACCCGAAAATCGAGAAAAATGAAATTTCCAACTAAGTCTAAAAAACCATACAAGTAGCAGAAAAAAGGAAACCAGCTGTTGCCAGTAGAAAACTAATAAATATAGCAGACACATGGTCATCTACTACTTCAATCAAGTAGCGAGGTGTCAAGCACAGAATCACAACCAGTGTAGTCATGGACAAAAATGAAAATGTTTGACCATCACAACTTTTACAAATCATACTTGAAATTATAATTTTTTGGTAATCCATTTCCAAAGGAAATAGTTCTTCAGGCAATTCTCCAGGTATAAATATATTTTTAAAATATAACACCTCCAACCTCCCCAGTCCCTACAAGCACGCATGAGGGCAGGGACCCTTTCACTATTTTCAGGTTCTATCTTACACAATCACCAGTGTTATGAACTTCAAAATTCAAGGATAAGAGCTTTTCTACAGCATTTACACATCATCAATTTATCCACATAAACCACCAACTGTTAACGGCAGCCAGCACAAAAAGATAAAATATCACATATTACCTTCTAAATGAGCACCAAGACCCTCCAAAACTGCAGGGTTAGCTCGAACAATGCAAAGTGCTACTTCCAGAGCAGACTGCAACAGTGCCTTCACCTCTCTTTGAACAAGATCGACAAGGTGCCCCTGTTGTGTTCAGAGTAAAATCAGCATATGGAAGAAATCGTATAGGAGGAAGAAAGAAGTTAACAAACAGCAGGACCTGATCCCTTCCCCATGGAACTGATCCACCAGACTCATCAATTCCACCATTAGAAAGAGTGGCTATTGACACAGGGCCTATGGTCTGATTAAGACCATATTCAGCTATGGCCTTGTATGCCATGTCAGTTGCTCGCCGTATGTCATCAAGTGCACCTGTTGACACTCGACCTGAATAAACAACTTCTTCTGCTGCACGTCCTCCAAGAAGAGTAACCAGACGGCCATGCAACTCATCAATGAATAGCAAGTACCGATCCTCATTTGTTGGTGTATAAGTAAATCCCAAAGCCCCTCCTGACCTTGGCAATATGCTTAGTTTCTGATAACATACACAAGATAGTAAGCACCGAATCATCCATAACAAGCATTTATTGACACACAGAAGATTGAAATAGATATACCCTCAAACAATGACTTTAAACTGGAGCTTGTTTAGGTTTGTTTAAGCTCATATTCATAAACAAGATGAGCTTGAGCATAGATTTAGGCTCGTTTATTATGCAAGCCCAGCTTGAACAACTTGGTGCCAGTATAGAGGTAGTTGGGATATTCTGAGGATTCAATTTTAGCATTGCCAGCGGAAGTATTCATACACTGATAAAATGATAATCTACAAACAAAATGAAATGCAACCCCTGACTATATGTAATCCATACTTAGAGAAGTAAGCATACAGCCAAGGCATTTCATAACATAATGAAGCATAGTCTACAAGATGCTTCCCTTGCAAAAGTTTCATATCTTTTTCTTACATATTGTGTTAGGATACCAGAAAATAAACTAGTAATTCCAGAGTTAGAGAACCAGAGAATCAAATAAAAGACTTAGGAGTATTATTCAATTCAATAGATTTCCTACAATGGCCCAGAGCAATAGCTCCTCAGAGAAAGGATTCTCTGCCCAAGTCTAACAGAAAATTTACTCACCCCCTCCTCCAACAGATTCTCCCCATTATAACTACCAGAACCGTACCCTCTCTTTCCTCTAACCAACTGCCACTAATCTAAATATCTCTAACAGAATTCCCTTCTGCCCCTCCCTTCTTTCTCCTAGTGTAAACCCTCCATACTTTGGGCTTTGCATCTGACTGAATACACCTAGGCCCAACCACTGAACCATGGACTCTATCATATTGTCTTGTATTTTTTAACTGCCATGCATATAAATTTATACATCATCCATCAAACCTGGCTCTAACTCATATACAAACTAACCCATTCCTAAAAACCAAAAGACAACTGAAACAAAACAATTTCTTGTCACAGGCCCAATAATACAAATCTCAAAGCCAATATTAACTGGAAGTGATCAATCATCAGAGTAATTTTGAGAATAAGAAAAGTTCTAAATTAGGTGTTAACTCACAAAAAATAAAGTAGAAAAGTACATGTGATAAAAGCACAATCTAGATATCTGTTATGGAAACTTTGAGTAGCCAACAACTTGCATCTTGCTTCTTGATAACAAGAAAAAGGTAATGAGCAAAAAATGAGAATATTCCAGGATTACCTCAACACGTGGCTGTCCAGGAAGAAGACTTGCAACTGCAGTACCTACTACAGCATGACCAGCTTCATGTCGTGCAACTACAGCCTTCTCACTTCCCTGCAACTTGGCGCTCTTCTTCTCTATGCCCTGAAACAAGTAATTTGATTCATTTTCTCCACTCAGGCACCAACTCACATAAGCCAAATTGAAAGATTTGCTACGTTGCAATTGAACATCATGGCCTTTGACAGATAGAAAATTCTGACCTTACCGCAAAAAGTCAAGTGTGCGAACAACTAGAACACATAAAGGAACATTCGAGAAAGACCAAAAGAACTGTAGCTAAAAACATGTTTAAATTGTTAATGGAATATTAGTAAAGTTAGAAAATCTACTGCAGAAAACTTTTGGCCATACATCCTATTCGCAGTAGTGCAAGTGTGATGATAAAGCCTGCCTAATACATCAATTATGCACCCTCTGAACCTCAAGCTGTCTTACAACTGCTACTGTTGTGCAGTAAATATTTCCATGAGAACTTGAGAATTTATTTTGGGAATGAGTTTCACATGCAACAACTCTTTGATTCACCACAACCAAGACACCCATCGCACTCACAGTTATTTTTGTCACAATAATCCTATCATCTGGAATATCACATCTTGGAAAGACTGCATAGAGGTAACTTCTAGATCAAGTTGAATCATATATCTCCCATGTCTTGAAAAGTACTTAATCACAATGGCTCAGATTCTCAACATAAACATTGTCCATAAAGGATTGGAACAGCCATGTATTTTCCATCAATGATGAGGCCTTATATACAGCTATGTCATTCAACCATGTATCCTAATTCTTATGGTTGTATCTTTTTGAACAAATTCTAGTTAACATATCTGTATAGTCTTGATTCAGTTCTATGTTGCTTTTCCTACTCAATTTTCACCTTACTGATACCCATGTGTCACTGAAAATACAAACTCTCTGAAGTGATTTCCTCATTTTAACCTCAACTGATGTTATTCAATCTCTAACCAGATAAGATCAACCTTAGGATTTCTTATCTATCACAGCCACAGAGCCACCTTCACAATTCCTATTAGTCTCTCCTAGTCCTTCCAACAAAATTGTATAGGCATAGAAGGTTAAAGATGCCTAGAGACTTATTTCTCTTGCACCTTTCAAGTATACAGAAGTATACAGAAACATATGGACTCTGGGTGAATCTGAGACATCAATATTGACTTTTAGCAGCATGGCGTTATGTTATTCTCTTGCTAATAGAACCAATGTTGTTAACAAACTAATTTCAACTTGGGCTCCAAACTTTCCAAACCCCTGATTGAAACCATGGAGCCCAGTTAGTGCCACATGTTTATAGCATTCAATGTAGGATATTAATGCATGCTGTGTATATTTTAGCACAAAATCAAAATGAATCCTGTGTACCGTCTCAATTATCTAAATTTCCATAACCCCCATGCAAGTGTGTCAGTAATACATCGTCACCTAAAATCCAGCCATCCCTTGGTTTTTATGATAAAAAGAAGATTTCATTATGATAGAAAGAAATTACAAGGTCAGAGGGCAAGAAATCCTCAGATAAACAGAAACAAAGAAAAGAAGACTAAATCATATAACAAGATAAATCAGGTCAAAAGAACTTTCCAATCCCTTAGTATATCTGTTAAAGAAAGGCCGAGCGGCTCCTCTATCAAGGCCAATTGGACCTCAAGTGGGTCCAATTCGGTTATCTAGTTAAAAATAAAAGAGTTTTCTGGGAAAAATAATTTTAAAAGCGAAGAAAGAAAGAAATTTCGAAAAACTTGGATTTTAAGAAAGAGGCTGATAGTCTTCAATCAATCAAAACTTTGAACGGCCATAACTTTTACGAGATCTTTTTTTTTTTTTTTTTTTTTTTTTTTTTTTTNTTTTTTTTTTTTTTTTTCATGTCACGTAACTTTTTGAGATCTACATGCTGCAAACAGCCTAAAGACCGCTAAAGAATCCATGTGGTGAGACCCATAGGGAGGCTGTAATGACAGCCCTATCCCAAAGATGCCATAAAGATTAAAATCTGTGACTAAAGAGACAAGAGCTATACTCAAGCCCAAACGCTACAAAACCCTGCAAAAAAAGCAGAATTCTATAAAGCCTTTTGCTCCTTCTGTCTACCAAAACCTTGCAAAATAACTGCAAAGGACGTGCTTCAAGGTACCTGGGCAAGCCACTGCTAATCAATGATTGTAAAGGTTTATCCCAATCTGCCAGGCTACCTTGCAACGTAGGAAAAATGGATTACTAATCTCTGAACTCCGAAAACACAACATTAATATCAGGGAGTCTTATGTAGCCTACACACCAGAAGCATATTATTTGTGCCAATCCTATTTAGCACTGCAATCCAATGAAAGCTTCAACATCAGAGGACCAGATTTTAAGTAGTAAATTCCAATAAGATGTTGGAAGAAGCTTTTACAAGTACAGGTACCAGAAGGGTCAAACAACCAAAATTTTCTATCTAGTAGAAAGGAATCTAGAAAAGGCAATGCAAATTCCAGTAAAGATGGGAAGTTTTGTATGGCAAAGAAGCTAGAGATGGAAGCATGATGCAAAGCTAAGAGGCGATAAAGGTGATAAATTTCTAGGGAATAGCAAGTATAGCATTGACCATAGACTTAGCATCTCAAACGTTTAGGTGCAAACAATGCTTCTAATCACTTAGTGCCAAAGGGAGAAAACTTTCAAGGGGGAACACCCTAGCCATTAAGAAACAACAACGATGTGCTTAGACACCAAATTCCAAAGACCCAGGCCTCCCTCCTTATGGGGCTTGCAACAAATATTCTAGCTAACCAAATGATCCTGCTTGACATCCCTAGTACTTGTCTAAAAAAATCTCTCATAATCTTTCCAAGTCTATTAATCCCAATTGGGAACCTAAACAAGGAGAAGTAGTAGAGAGAGATGATAGAGAGATGGGACATAATTAAAGTAACCTCACCACCAAAAGCAAAGAAAGCACCTCGCCAACTACACAGCCTTTCCTTGCTTAGTTACATGTCTCCCATAACACCTTCATTAAGTATGCTAAGTAATCAGCATGACCAAAATAGGGTAGGATAAGAAGCTTCCTTTACTGAAGAGACTACTTTAAAGGTATTGCCTTGATCCTGTAGTCCCCCAAATTGAAAATAAACAACAACATAGCTGCATGGAAATAAAAAAAGTCCAGCACCCAGGGCCCATGCGTAGTCATTGGATTCTCCATAATGACAAGGCTAATCACCAAGCCCAGAGACAGGCCAGATGGCTCTGCATTTCCTGGAGGTTCTTGCTCAATGATTCAACAAAGACAGTTGCCATAATGATAACATGATAGATCCAGAAATAACCAACAGAATTTTGAAATTTAGAGTGTGAAATATAAATAAACTTGAACCATCACAATGTGAGCCAAAAGCTTGCAAAGGTGCTTGTAAGGCTTATCCTGAACATGGGGAACTAATATTGCCCAGCAAGCAGCAACTCGAAGTCCATATCTTGCCTTATTGACATAAACCACAAAAGAAACAACAGTTCATAGAAAAAGCCAAAAAGAGAGAATATAAAGAAAAAGAAACTAAGCAGACAGAGATAGACTCTGCCCCCGCCCCTGTGAAAAAGACAGACACGAGTATGCACACACATTGCAGCCACACTGAGAGAAGAGAGAGTGACTTACAGCTATTGATCTCTCCACCGCTTGAATGAAATCAATTTTCTCCACAACCATTTTGTTTTGTCTTCCAGCCAGTAAAGCAGCTTCGTTTACCAGGTTTGCAAGATCTGCCCTGAAATGATGCGTAACATGTGTTAGATCATTCCAATCTCAATGTACTAGGGGGGGAAAAAGAAAGAGAATATGGAGGAAACAGAAAAATTACCCAGTAAAACCAGTGGTCATGGAAGCAATGTCACCCAGGTCAACATCCTTGGTTAAAGGAAGTTCTTTCTTGGAAACATGAACTTTTAGGATGGATTCTCTTCCAATCCTATCTGGTGTTTCCACCTAAAAGAATTTATGAGGAAATAAATGAGAGGTAATTTTGCTGAAAGATATGCAAAGTCAAGAGCTGGCTGGATCTCAGCATTGAAATCCAAAGGAGGTATTAAAACTAGAACACAGACCATAACTACACGATCAAATCTTCCTGGTCGGCGAAGTGCAGGGTCTAAGACATCTGATCGATTAGTTGCTCCAAGAACAATCACAGCAGAACTACTGTCAAACCCATCCATCTCCTGCAATGCAATGCTAATAGATTAGCATAAGTGGAACACTAATTTTTCTGCTGTCATAAGACAGAAACAATGTCACAAGAATGCTAACTGTGAGCAACTGGTTCAAGGTTTGCTCTCGCTCATCGTTGCTGACAATCCGAAATTTACCATCACGACTTTTAGCCACAGCATCTATCTGCACAAGAAAAAGAAGCTCTGATTTGTTGAATATTGATAAGCAGCTGTTAAACCAAATCATCCTACTCAACAAGAAAGTGCATATTCTTACCTCATCAATAAATATTATAGATGGTGCTTCCTTCTTTGCCCGTGCAAAGAGATCTCTCACACGGGAGGCACCCATACCAACATACAACTCTACAAACTCACTCGCAGAACAACTTATAAATGGCACATCAGCTTCGCCAGCAACAGCCTTTGCTAGTAGAGTCTTACCTGTCCCAGGGAGACCCACCTGTAAGATAAACCAACTAGTATTTACTACCTATGTGTCAAAAAAAAATGCTATAGCCATTTCATGATCCACAAGCAGAAACATGGAGGAAAGGAGAAAATGAGAATTATTCAAGGATTAATCTCTAGAAACCACCAGTGTCAATCATCAGTTCACTCATACACCATGTCCAGTTTATAACAAATTAATAATTATGTAAAGAATAAAAAGCACTGTCCATATATCATACAGCAGACAATTCTACTGAATTTTGGTATATGGGATCACCAAGAGACATTTCACATAGTTGACAATTATTTACAACTACAAAGTCTTTGCTTATAGACCATCATTTATTTCACTTCTAGATCCTTAGGCCATTATTTATCAGATATATCCAGCCAGGACTCACCAAAAGAACACCTCGCGGAGGACGTGCACCAAGTCTTGTATATCTGTCTGGATTTCGCAGGAATTCCTGGAAATTGAACATCAGTAAAATCAGAATTATTTCCCTATATCACCGGAGAAGAAGATTAAGCCGTAGAAAAGAAAAGCCTCTAAACCACCCTACAGATTGTAAGTGCTGAAAGTGAGCTGAATAAAGTCCAGCCTACCACAATCTCTTCTAGCTCCTCCTTAGCCTCATCAACACCAGCAACATCAGCAAAAGTGATTGTTTCACCTTGTTCAGAAGACTTTGCACCAGTTGAAGTGCCGGATTTGCGGTTTCTAATCTGACCAGTTGTATGCTGTACATATAGCATTTTAAATTGTAGGAGACAAAAATTGAATTAACAGCCCCCAAAATAATTAAAAAAGAAAAAAGAAAGCAAACAATCTCACACCTGAGAAAAGCTCACAGGGAATCGGTGGAGAAGTCCTGCAACCACAGCAACATAAAACAAGGATATCTGTGTACAGGAGAATGAAGTCAGGATGTCATATGCCTCCATGCCCCAGGAAATATGTAATAAATTGGAAAGAAAAGTGAAGAGGACAAAGAAGGGGGTGCAACATTTTAAACCACTGAGAAAAAAAACTTATAGGAAATATTAAAAGGCAGGTTTCTTATTTATTTTGCATTTATAATATGATAGAAGCAAAAAAGAAAGCAATCTGATCATAAACTACCACAAGGCATATTAGAAAAATGTGAAGCTAAGGTAAAAATAAGCTTCTATTAAATGTTTAAATGTATTTAACTCTTTTGGGATTAAATTATTTTAAATCCTTGAGGTACAAAATCTATGGTATCTAAACTATTTTGTTAAATCATGTAAATTTGCATTCATCCAGCCCCCCTGTTTTAACCTTAACTATGCCTCAGATAAGATGTTTAGAACTAAAACTTCCACTAGTAATGCTGAATGAGCCACAATAGAACACCAATAGTTTACCATCATAGTTCCAGTAAGGATCAAGGCTGTGTTCCCAGGCCACAAAAGTCAAAGAGTACATGGAGAAAACAGAAAGGGAAACTAGGATTTCAGATGAAATATTATCTGTCTCTGAAAAATATTGTTCTTAAATGGTATAAGGATTTGAAAAGAATGGGAGACGATGTTAAAGTTTTCACTGCTCCTTCAAAATGTAGTAAAACTAGAGGAAAAGCCTTTAATCCTGCATCATAGCTATTGAACATTCACATAATTTTCAATGATTTGTTAAAAAGATTGCAGTTGCAGAAATAACCATAACCTTTATTCCTCTTTTGGATGTCCAAAGAAGTTTGCTCCAGGTAAATGAATATATTGAAATAAGTAAATTAAACTTCAAAGTTCAAAACCCGCCACTCCCAAAATAGGGGAAGAGGGCAGAGAAAGAAAAGAGGCTACACATATGGTGAGATTCTTTCCACTGTCAGCATCAACCTCCTCATTATCAAAATCTAAGTGACCTCATCTTAGATTAGAGCTCAGTTGATGTATAATTCATTAAGACCATGATCAGGTAATAGTGCAACTTACTTAAGTGCTATTGATTAGCTTTTTATGTAAGACCCCAAACTTACTTAACTGCAACTTGCTTACCAGTGCAGAGTTGAAGAATCCCCCAGAACGCTTATCTGGTGACCCAAACTCCACCTCATTTTCCAGCATCTTTTCATATGGAGTTTTTATATCACTTGGCCTTGTTGTAGTGTAAACTATTCTCTTTGTTGGTGTTACACTCTTAATCAAAGACTCTGATTCTTGCAACTTACTTGTCCCTGCAGCAACTTCACTATCCTGACTTGCTACAGCATCAGACTTCAATTTAAACATGATATGGACACCATCAACCTCAACCTTGTGTACTTGATTAATGTTGATTTTACTCAAGAACTCACTGTATGGCACACTAACAAACGTCGTTGGCGTCCTCGGCTCCGACCCGGGTAGGGGAATCCCCGGCCGAAGCAACCGCATAACAAAAATCACAATCCCCAATTGCAAAAGCAAGACCCCAATTTCTTGCGCTTGCACTATTGGCTGCCATCGCCACTTGCCTCCCTTTGAACCCCACCACCACCCACCTCTCCCTTGCTTCTCCCTCCTCCGGTTCGAACCTGAATTCGGCGTATTCTTATTCACCCCTTGATTTTCACTCGCTTCCCTGTTCTCGCTGGAACTCGAACCCGCCGCTGAATCGCTTTCTTGCCCACTAGCCAAAGTCCTACCACTACCACCCTTTCTCAGTCCATGGTTCCTCACAAAACCTCCCCACAAATTGAACCTCTCTGAATCTCTTGACAAAGTTGCTTGCCTGCACAATCTAATTGAAGAAGCTGACACCGAATTGGGAACGAAACGACTTGAATTTTGGTGAAAAACCCTAGATTTCTCGCGGAAAAAGCCCCACCCTTGCCAGTGATAGAAATTCGAATTCGAATTTATATAAATTTTGCTGTGAGTCAAGGGAGATAGATACTCCACCGCTGACATTCCGAACGACCTAAAAGCGGAAAAGATCAAAACTCAAATATCTCTGTTTACGTACATAGATATAGCTATATATATATGGGTGAAGCTTCAGAGATAATTTCAGAGCACCAATGGTTGCCAAGGTTGGAACTTGGACGAGAGCGACCCAGAAAAAGAGAGAGAGACAAGGTGATCCGACAGCGAATACGAGCCGTTGGATTAAGGGGACGATGATCTCAACCGTCGACCTTCCGTTTTGGACTGTGATCTTTTTTCGGTATGGACCTCAGGGTGTGGGATGGGGAGTTATCCGGTGTGTCTCTATGAAGAGATTGTGTTTACCATATGGGCGGCTAGGGGACACGTGTTCGAAAATAAGAGGAAGATGTGGAATCTTCTAATGATTCTGTCGCCATTTCGCGCGCAAATTAGCGACACACGTTCGTACGTGAGCGGGGGCCACTTACTAGTTACCAGTTAAATTCTGAACTGAAATTTCTAACAATGGAAGATCCAACGAACCCACTCGTGAGGTCCAATATGATATTTTCTCGAAGAGTAATATTTTTCTAATATAAATACACGTATAAAAATATACCAAAAATAAACAAATACACACATAAAACAGTTTGAATATAGATCACATAATTCGAATGCGCGAGTGTGGTGCAAGTATATATGAGTGGGGATGTGTCAATTTCTTTTGTATAATTTCAATTTTTACATTTCTCTTTCTCAAATTGCATTGTCTTTATTATTATTATTATTATTATTATTATTATTATTATAGTCATAATATATAATTGAGTTTAGATTCATGCAATGTACAGAAGGGGGTTCTCTATCACTCATGAGAAATTATTTTTGCACAACTTGAATATAAAAATTAAGGAAATTTGAGCCGAAGGAAAAATATGGAACAATTATTTGTAGGTGACTCAAATAATTATATTTTTTAGTAGGTGACACAAAATTATTTTTTAATGGGCAACACTTGCAAATTTGATGAATTTTCAAAATTGCACATTTGCTCTAAATAATCATCATGTATTTTTTAGTGGTCATTGTAAGTAATAATATTTTTTTTTGCCTCATAACCAGTGGTCATCATTGTTTGAGAAAGAGAAGAAAACTAAGAGTATGATACAATAGCACAACTACCAATGGTCATTGAGCGCACCGGTATTCATTTTGTGTTTGCTGACAATAACCACTCTAAGAGAATGGGCAAGTTTGGAAGTTCATCTATATCACAACATTACAAGTGCCACACACTAGGAAATGTTATTATTTGAAACATTAACACAATGACTATTAATAATTCTAGCAAAATTTTAGATATGTCGTATAGATCTTATTAAAATTTAAATGAATCCAATTAACTTTTAATACTATTGAGTGTGCAGATGTAAAAAAAAAAAAAACGAATGTATAGGTGGATAAGATGCAAAATCTTATCTTCTCTTCCTAAATGGAAAGCAGCTTTCACAATCAAAGTAACAAGAGCTTCCGTCCAACTTTTCATCTATAAATGAAGACACTTAACAAATTGTGCCAACTTCCAAATCATGTGCAAAATCATTGGGTTGTCCCATTTTGACCCGAAAAAAAAAGTAGAGCTGAATTCTAAATATCTCAATTCAAATAGAACTAGGTCAATTTGGCCAGACCCACTTTTTTTTTTTTTTAGAAAAGATTACCAAATCATATTAGTATATTTTTTTAACTTTAAACTTTAAAATATGTACTATTATAATTTTTTTTAGTTATTTATATATCTTTATTTTAAATTTACACGTATATGCATTTCTTATACATATTTGATTCTTTGTTTTAATTTTATTTATTACTTTATACATATTTTGTTTTGTTCAATTAGATTCATTAGTAATTTAATTAAAATCACTAAAGAAAAAAATTTAAATTTTTGTTAGATTTTAGCCTAATTATAAATAAAAATAGTGGGCCGACCCCTTTAGGNAAAAATAGTGGGCCGACTTCTTGAATTGACATGTGAAAGTAGTGAAGATATTTATTTGTTTAGTTGGCAAAAAAAGACTTACGGAAGGCTTTTAAATTTGGTGGAGTTTTTGTTTCAAAAGAGTTTTAAAAATTGTCAATACTTTAATTGAAACCATTTTTAAATTGGAATCCTTTTTGTTTCATAAATAATCCAACGCTGACATTGGAAGTGCCAAGTATAGGCTCGTAAAACCCTAGGCAATACTACCGATGNATTTTATCATGTTTAAAATTTATTTTATTCAAATCTTACTTGCAAATATGAAGAGTAAGTAGGAAAGTGAGATTTACTCTCTTCAATTTTTTAACTTATTTTTCACACTATTCTTCTTCACTCATATTAATCTATTTATTAATGTATATTTTAAAATTTTATCATGCTTAAAATTTTATTTTAAATTGTGAATATTTATGTATAAATTTGAATATAAATCTTTTTAAAAAAATTCATAAATTTGTTTGTGAAAAATATGTAAATGTAGAGGAATATCATATTTTGTGTACTCTGAACTTTAACATAAATTGTTATTTTAAGTGGGGTGCTAACATAATTTTAATTAAATTAATGGGTCACATTAATATTGTCACACAAGTTGAGAAATGACCAACTGAACAAGTAATCACAACTAAATATCCACCATTGGATGAGGCACATAACATAAGAAACGGTGATAATTGTGTCACCTAGAATGAGGTTATATAATCCCATAATTCTGCCTGGGGTAAATTAAAGGCCCCTTTTTAAATTTGAATCCATTTTGTTTCATAAATAATCCAACGCTGACATTGGAAGTGCCAAGTATAGGCTCGTAAAACCCTAGGCAATACTACCGATGTCTTACTTGAAATTAGTAGTTATTGATCTGATTTACTAGACTAGACACAAGTGAAACTTCTTGACTTCAAACATCCGCACTAAATGGTAAACCCCTGTGAACTTTTCTTTTGGGATTTGGCTTTTAAGATAGTTTGTTTGTTTTTCTCACTATGATGGTGACATTGGATATTTATGCTTCAGAATTATAAGTATTTAAACAAGAGAAATGTTATTCATATAAATTAAATTCACACCATTTCACATGTTATAGGTTCTCAATTCAATTTACACATTAGAGGTTTAACCAAACCTACTCAAAACTTTTTTTTTTTGAATGGCCCTAATTCAATTAAGGCCCACAATGTATAAAATGATAAAAATTTGAGGCGTATAAATAACATTTTTTTTTTAAAACACTCTTTTCCTTATTATTTATTTTAGAATGAGAATGTTGGATATTGTAGTATCCATAGTAAAAATAAGAGAAGAGGCGTGGAGCTCTCCAGTCTTAAAAGGCTATCCCTCACCCCCTTCCCCAAGTTCGATTCTCCCTAACTATAAAATGCCAGTTTTGGCGAAATTGCCATCTAACTCAAACAAAAAAACAGATAGAAAAAATCTATCCAAATGGCCCAATATATTGAGTCCACACTAATCGGTTACAAGTTGCCTCTTAACTAGCAACAAATATACTAGACCTCCACCTATAAATAGGATCTTTCATTCAGAGTAATGAGAACTTTTTGACACCTTTCACTCTACTTACTGACTTGTTCCGTCTTTGGAGCTTTGGTTCATGGAGGTTTCGTCCTTAAGGAAATTTGAACTCTCATTAGTCATTATGGGTATTTTCGATTTTTCATACATATTTTTGGGTTTTGCGCATTAAGTTATGTCAAGTTCAGTTAAAATTAGGTTTATGGGTTGTGTGTTTTTGAAATATAAGGGAGGTTCATGTATGTTTTTTGAAAATGGAAAATAAGTCCGTGCAAAAACAAGAAAATGTAGGAGAAGTCAAAGTAATTTACTCTACAGATAGAGTAGATAATATGCTAACTTCAGTCATTGAAACTCGAAAGACATTGTACCTGGCATTAGTTTCCTTTTCTATCTTTTAAGTTGAAAACATTCTTTTCGGCACTTCCTAATTAAAGAGTTGTAGGATCAACTCTTCGTTATGGCCAACATTTTGCCATACAGTATTTAACACATTATTTTTTTTGGTGTTTGAGGCTTTAAAAAGAATGTCTATTAGTATGGGGCAAAGATGAGGAAGTGCTGAGAAAATATTGAATAATATCGGTAGAATCAATCATCAAGAAACAAGCATATGGATGACTATCGGAAATTGTCTTCAATGATTTCTTTGTTAAGCAAATACAGAAGAAGGAACAGGTGTCACTACTTGACAAAGGCTAGGCAGTTACTTTAGATAGTTATAGGCAGTTAGATTAGTTAGGACAGCTGTTATTTAAGCTGAGCTGATATGCCAACTGTATAAGCTTATTCTGTTACTATTTCGCTTATATAAACTGTAACCTTTACTGAATTCAATCAATGAGAAAATATTTCAGATTCACTTTCTTCCTGCCTTCTTCTCTACTTCTTTTCTCTGTACTTCTTCTCCTCTACATCTCTCTGGCTTAAGTGCTTAACTGCACTACTTAGCATGTATAACTGCTACACAAAACGCTTCATGATATCAGAGCTCTCATCAATGGCACATCACACTTCAACCTCTGTGCCACCATTGAGGGAAATCGCAAATCTTCCAACATTTGGACAATCGCTTACTATCAAACTTGACCGGAGCAATTTTTTGATTTGGCGAAACCCTACAAAGTCATCTGCAGACTTTTGAGAGGCATTGGAAAGACAAAAAACGGTTGATGAACAAGTCCTGATCTAAGCAAATGCAGCCATGTTCAATCATGATAAAGGAAAGAAGAAATTTTATAATTTTCACTCTAATTCTAGAAATGGAGCTTCAAACTCAATCATCCCAATACCTCTCACTCTTGTTCATTCTTTGGTCAAGGAAATCAATTTGGCAAGAATAAGACTGGTCATGGCAATAAGTTCAACTCTAAGCTACAATGTCAAACCTGCCTTAAACTTGGCCACATGGCTTCAGAATGCTGGCATAGATTTGACAACAGTTTCCAACCAAGAATGGCAACAAATAGTTCCACCTCAAGGCCAGAATCCTCAAGCGATGGTTGCTACTACTGGGCTACTTGGGGATACACCATGGTTTCTAGATATCAGGGCAACACATCATGTCACTATTGAATTGGACAACCTTTCTCTGTATAATTCCTTTACTAGAAATGACAAGGTCATAGTTGAGAATGGTAAGGGTCTTTCTGTGCTTAATATTGGTACTGCTTCAATTGCAACTGCTAATAGACCTTTATTTGCTCAAGAATATCTTACATGTCCCTAAGATTACTACTAACTTGGTTAGTGTTCAAAGACTTTGTCAAGATAACCATGCTTATGTGAGTTCTACCCTTGTTTTCTTGTGAAGGACCAAAAATCTCAAGAGATCATGCTTCAAGGAAAGCTTGATCGTGGTTTGTATAAAGTGATGACCAATCTTGCAACTAGCAACTCTAGCACTAGGTCTGCTATTGCTTTTCAGTTGTTTGGCTCCAATTCTCAAAACCATAGTACTAGTTCGCAGCTTTGGCATAATCGCCTTGGCCATCCTTCTCTTGAGATTGTAAATAGAGTCATGAGAAATGCTCATTTACCTTATTTTAATTCAAATAATAGGCCAATTTGTAGTTCCTATCAGTTAGCTAAAAGCCATAAGCTTCCTTTTGTAAACTCAATTTCTAGAGCAATAAAACCATTTGTATTGATTCATGTTGATCTATGGGGTTCTCCCTATTGTTCTTTTGTCAATGGTGCCTACTGCTTCTTATTATTAATTGATGATTTTAGTAGGTTCTCATGGCTTTATCTGCTACAGTCTAAGAGTGAAACTTTATCTATGTTTCAACGCTTTAATGCTATGGTAGAAAGACAAATTGAGGGTAAAATTCAATGTGTTCAATCTGACTTTGGTGGTGAATTTGAGGCATTTGCTCATATGGTTAATAAACTGGGCATAGATCATAGGTTTTCCTGCCCTCATACCCCAGAACAAAATGGCAGAGTTGAAAGAAAGAACAGGCAAGTAGTTGAGGTTGGATTGTCTCTTCTCATTACTACAGGGATGTCAACTAAGTATTGGAGATTTTCATTTCAGACTGTTGTGTACGTGATAAACATATTGCCTACTTCTGCTCTTAATTTTGCTTCTCCTTACAATGTCTTGTATCATAAACCACCAGATATCTCTCAGATTAAAACTTTTGGGTGTTTATGCTTCCCTTATCTTAGATCTTATAACGCTTATAAGCTTGAGAATAGGTATACTCTCTACTGTTTCTTGGGCTAGAACAACAAACACAAGGGGTTTTAGTGTCTTGACATGGATTCAAAAAAGATTTATATGTCTAGACATGTGGTGTTCTCAAAAGATCATTTTCCATTTCAATCTAAGGAAGTCATTTCTCCTTCACCTAGCTCCACTGACTGTCACCTTTATTTGCCACCACTAACTTTACCAGCTGCCTCTTCACCCTTACCAAAAATGCCTCCATTTGATATATCAGTGTTAGAATTGCCCTCAACTACTACACCAGTGGATTCACTAGTCTTATCTGCTTCATTAGGACACTCACTAGAGTTGCATTCTAGCTTGCCTCCATCACCTCCTCCTGCTACTCGCATGATTACTCATAGTTAGAATGGGATTTTTAAGCTAAAAGGCTTTCTTTGCTGCTACTGCTTTGTGTCTGAGCCTTCCACTTACAAGCAAGCTGTTAAGGTTGTGGCTTGGCAAGATGTCATGGCTGCTAAGTTCCAAGCTTTACACCGCAATCACACTTGGGAATTGGTTCCATGTCCTCCTCATAAGAATGTTGTAGGTTGCAGATGGGTGTATAAGCTTAAATATAAGTCTGATGGTTCTATAGACAGGTATAAGGCTAGATTAGTAGCTCAAGGCTACACTCAAACTGATGACATTGATTACTTTGAAACATTTAGTCCAATGGTTAAACTTGCTACAATTCGTGTTGTCCTCACCCTTGCTTTGTCTTATGGTTGGCCAGTACAACAACTAGATGTGAACAATGCATTCCTTAATGGTGACTTAGCAGAAGAAGTATATATGAGGCAACCTCAAGGTTTTGAAAATCCTTAATTTTCTCACCATATGTGGAGATTAAAAAAGGCTCTTTATTGTCTAAAACAAGCCCCTCGAGCTTGGTTTACCAAACTCAAAACTACATTGGTTAATTAGGGTTTTATCTATGCTATTTCTAACAACTCTCTCTTTGTGTTCAAATATGCCAACGATATTTTTTATCTACTGGTCTATGTGGATGATATCATCCTCACTGGATCAAGTTTGCAACTTATTCAATTCCTCACTACCTCACTGAATTCTCAATTCTCTCTCAAAGATCTAGGTAAGCTGCATTATTTTCTGCGTATAGAAACTACCTGGTTTCCTAAGCTCCTCCATCTGTCTAAAGGTAAGTATATCACTGATTTGATTCACAAGGCTAGTCTCTCTGAATCCAAACCAATTCCTACTCCTATGATAAGTTCTCATGTTTTGTCTATTCATCATTGAGTTCCTCTTCAAGTTCCCTCTCTCTATCGAAGTCTGGTTGGTGCATTGCAGTACTACACCATTACTAGACCAAACATATCATACTCAATCAACAAATTATGCCAATTTCTCAATTGTCCTACTGATGAACATTTTAAGGCAGTTAAGTGAGTGCTAAGGTATCTGAATGGCACTATGCATTTTGGCCTTTCTTTAACACTTGTTGTTGCTCTTCCTTTAATTGCATATTCAGATTCTGACTGGGCTGGTTGTCCTGATGACAGGCACAACACCAGTGGACATGCCATTTTCTTTTGCCATAACCTTGTGTCTTGGTGCTCAAGTAAGCAAAATGTGGTCTCTAAATCTAGTACAAAGGTAGAATATCGTGCCTTGGCCAAGGTAGCTTCAAAAATTCAGTGGCTTCAATTCCTTCTTAAAGAATTACATTGCCACTTAGGCAATGTTCCTTTACTGCTTTGTGACAATCTTAGTGCCACCTTCTTAGCTGGTAATCCTGTCATGCATGCTCGCACCAAACATATTAAAATTGACTACCATTTTATTAGAGAAAAGGTTCTCAACTGGTCTCTTGCTCTTTGCCATATTCCCTCTGCTGATCAAGCAGCTAATGTTCTCACTAAGCCTTTATCCACTGCTAATTTCCTTTCCAATAGGTCCAAACATACAGTTCTTCCTCACCCTGTCAGTTTGCGGGGGATGTTAAGCAAATACAGAAGAAGGAACAGGTGTCGTTACTTGATAAAGAATAGGCAGTTACTTTAGATAGTTATAGGCAGTTAGATTAGTTAGGACAACTGTCATTTAAGCTGAGTTGATATGCCAGCTGTATAAGCTTATTCTGTTAAGTATTTATGTTACTACTTCGCTTATATAAACTGTAACCTTTACTGAATTCAATCAATGAGAAAATATTTCAGATTCACTTTTTTTCCTGCCTTCTTCTCTACTTCTTCTTCTCCTCTGCATCTCTCTGGCTTAAGTACTTAACTGCACTACTTAGCATTGTATAACTGCTACACAAAATGCTTCATTCTTATCATGATTTTCTTGCTCAACTTGTACCTCTTAAAATTAATGAGAGAATTAAAAAAGTTTGTACGTAATTAACATAAACACATATGACACAAGTCTATTGAACCAATCAGATTTAAGCTTAAGATAACTAACTCTAACTGAATCAGTTATTTGACTTGTTGTACACATGCACACAACTAACTTCTTATACTAGCTGGAATTAACTTCCTATACAAGCTGTCTAATACTCCCCCTCAAGGTGGGAGATAGATGTCTAATACTCCCATCTTGGACAAGAGATAGCGAAACTGAGTTGCAGGGATGGTTTTGGTTAACAAATCAGCGAGCTGGTGTTGAGAGGTTACATGGACAAGCTTGAGAAAACCAGAATGGACATGTTCACGAATGAAGTGACAGTCAATGTCCACATGTTTGGACCTTTCATGAGATATGGGATTGGAAGCCAAATGAATGGCAGATTGATTATCACAAAACACCATGACAGAAGGAACTTGAAGCTCAAAAATTCTGCAGAGTTGTCTGAGCCACAGGAGCTCACTGGTTACATTGGCCAAGGCACGATATTCAGCTTCTGCAGAAGACCTAGAGATAGTAGGTTGCCGTTTTGATTTCCAAGTTATTGGAGAATGACCAATGAAAACACAGTAACCCGTGGTTGATCTGCTTGTATCAACCCAACTCCCCCAATCAGCATCAGCAAAAGCTGTGATTTTCAGGGAGGAAGAGGCAGAAAAAAAAATTCCTTGACCTGGGCAGGACTTGAGATACTGCAGGAGATGGTGGACTGCATTCAAGTGTGGAGTGTGAGGACAAGACATATATTGACTGAGCTTATTGACAGTGTAGCTAATGTCAGGCCTGGATATGGTGAGGTACATGAGACGGCCAATTAACCTCCTATACAAAGAGGTATCTGGTAACAAGTCACCATCTGTCTTATTGAGTTTTAAGTGAGGATCTATAGGAATTTGAATTGGTTTGGAGGCTGAAAAACCAGTATCTTCCAATAGTTGCAGTGTGTATTTCCTCTGAGAGAGAGATATGCCTTTGACAGAATGAGCAATCTCTAATCCAAGGAAATATTTCAAGTCACCAAGAACTTTTAACTTGAATAACTTCTGCAGTAGGAGTTGGATATGATGGACATGCTTGGCAGAAGGGCCTGCAAGAATTATGTCATCGACATATACAAGGAGAAGGACCAGTGTGTCACCTTTGCCAATGGTAAACAAGGAATAATCACTGTGAGATTGGGAGAAGCCATTGTGAATCAAGGTGGTAGAGAACTTTTGGAACCACTTCCTTGAGCCTTGGCGAAGTCCATAGAGGGATTTGTTAAGTTTGCACACCATGTGCTCCCCTTTAGCTTGATAACCCAAAGGCAACTGCATATAGACTTCCTCAAAGAGATCCCCATTGAGAAATGCATTGTCCATATCGAGCTAAAGCATGGTCCATTGTTTGACAACTGCAACTGAGAGCAATAATCTGACAGTAGTGATTTTGGCCACAGGGGAAAAGGTGTCCAGAAAGTCAATGCCAGCCTGCTGTGTATAACCCTTGGCAACCAGCCTAGCTTTATATCTGTCCAGCTGACCATTGACATGATATTTGACTTTATAGAGCCATCTGCACCCTATAGTATGTCTGTCTTTAGGGAGGGGAACTACTGTCCAAGTATTATTAGCTTCGAGGGCATTTAATTCTTCTTGCATGGCTGCCCTCCACTCAGGAAACTTGATGGCCTGATGATAAAATTGAGGCTCATAGATGTGGGACATGTGCAAGATGTAGTCTTTGTAGGAAGTAGATAATCTGTCATAAGTGACCACCTTCTGAATTGGATAAGGGATGGTGGTATCTGCTAGTGAACAGACATAATCCTGTAAATAAGAAGGATTTCTGACTGTTCTACTCGTTCTTCGAGGGTGTGCAAGCTCAGGGACTGTGACAAGAGCAGGAGCTGGGACTGAAGCATTAGTGGGAATAATAGGAGCAGCAGGGCTATGAGGAGCTGTGACTAAAGTATCAGGAGGGACAATATGAGCAATATGACTATCAGGTTGAGGGTTGGGGATGACCACATCATGGAACATATCAGGTGTCTCAGTAGTGTGTGGTAGAGCTTGAAATGGGAAGACAATTTCATGGAAAGTGACATCACGGGAGATGAAAAACTGTCTGGTTTGAATGTTGTACAATCTGTAGCCCTTGTAACCTAAAGGGTATCCTATGAATATAGCAGGTATTGCTCTGGGGGAAAATTTATTCTTGACATGTAATGGAGTGGAAGCAAAACAAAGACAGCCAAAGACCTTTAAGGCATCATAAACAGGTTCCTTGTTGTAAAGAAGCTGATAAGGAGATTGATGCTTGAGGAGTGGGGATGGAGTTCTGTTAATGAGGAAAACTGCAGTGGCTATGCACTCACCCCAAAATTTCAAAGGGATATTGGACTGGAACATTAAGGCTCGTGCCACGTTTAACAAGTATTGATGCTTTCTTTCAACCACTGAATTCTGCTCAGGTCGATAGGGACAAGAAAACTGGTGAAGAGTTCCTTCTTTTTGCAAAAAATTGGTCAAAGCCAACTCTTTGGCATTATCTGTCCTGATCTGTTTGATAGTCTTACCAAACTGAGTTTTAACCATAGCAAAGAAAGTGATAATGGAATTGGTAGCTTCTGACTTATGCTTGAGTAGATAAAGCCAAGTGAACCTTGTGCAATCATCAACAATGGTAAGGAAATATTGCTTACCAGCATGAGTGGGATGATGAAAGGGACCCCAGATGTCACAGTGAATGAGATCAAATGAAGTAGGAGACATATTGTGTGAGGAAATGAATGATAATCTGCGAAGCTTGGAAAGGGGACAAACTTGACAAGTGTGTGAAGAATAATGCATTGGATATGAAAAAGGAATTTTATTACTGATGAGTTTTAACACTTTATCAGACAAATGTCCTAAGCGTGCATGCCATAAGTGAGCATGACTGAAACTATGAACTTCTGAAATACAATTGGAAGAATTGGAAACAAAATCACTAGATTGACCGTTTACAATGGAATTGTGAGAAGACTCTTGAACAGCATGTATCCTGTCTATATCAGCACCAACTAGTTGAAATCCCAAGGGCATGTGGTAAATGTATAAGCCTTTACACAGATCACCCCTGCCAATCATCCTCGATCTTTTGGGATCCTGGATTTGGAAGGAATCATTGTGGAAAGTAATAGTTAAAGAAGAATGTTTCAACAAGGTAGTGACTGATATGAGATTGACATGAAAATCTGGTATATATAGGACATTATGCAATATGAGATTAGGTGACAATTTGACCGTGCCAATAGCAGAAACTGAGACTTGTGATTTGTTTGGAAGTGTAACAAAATGATTACGCAAATGCTTGTAAGAATTGAAGAATTTTATAGAATGACAAACGTGTGAGGTTGCTCCAGAATCAATGATCCAAGAGGTGGAATTGACAACTGAATTATCATTAACAATGGAAAGAATCATACCAGTGGGGATTGATTCTTCAGAAGTGTCCACATCAGGGATCGCAGCCTGTGACAATTGGCTCTGAAGTAAATGAATCAATTGCTGGTACTGCTGTGACGACATTTCCAGAGAAGAATCCATGGATTGATTTTGATTGACATGGGAAAGCTGATTCACATTGCCTGCCTGTCTGCCTTTTTTGTATCCTGGGGTATACCCTGGTGGGTAACCATGAAGCTTGTAACATTTATCTTTCGTGTGACCAAGAAGACCACAGTGAGCACACATTGGTCGATCTTTCTTGATAAATCTTTGCTTTCCATCAGGATTGTTTCTGCCATGTGTGACTGCATAGGTAGCTTGGACATCAGGAGGAGTCAACAAATTTCCAACTTCCTTTTGCTTCTCTTCTTGAACAACTAGAGAAAAAACTTTATTTATTGGGGGAAAAGGATCCATTAAGAGAAGTTGTCCTCTGATATGGGAAAAAGAATCGTTTAACCCCATTAAGAAACATAATACATGTTCTTGGAGTAGGTGCTCAACAACTGGCCTTGCACCTCCACAAGTGCAGTTGCAAGTTGGACGATATTCTCCAAGTTCCTCCCAGATTCCTTTGAGTTTAGTAAAATACTGTCCCACTGTCATTGAGCCCTGGGAAAGATTAACCAATTCTTTCTTCAGTTGGAAAATTCGAGGGCCATTTTGTTGCTGGTACCTTTCTTGAAGATCCTTCCAAATGTCTACAGCTGTGGCAGAATAGATCACACTGGAAGTGATCTCCTTGGACACCGAGTTTAATAGCCAAGAAGCAACAATGTTATTATTTCTATTCCAAGCCAATGAGAGTTGAACATCGCTGGCCTCAGGGACCTGGATTGATCCATCGACGAAGCCAAGCTTATTCTTGGCCAGCAATGCCATGCGCATGGCTCTGCACCAGGAATTGTAATTGTTGCCTGTAAGCACCTGGGAGACGAGATGCAGCCCTGGTGAATCTGAAGGATGAAGATACATTGGATTTGAAGCATCATCAATGGAGGAATTCACCATCAATGAGTGTGAAAGAGAGAAAAAAAATTGGTGAAGATGATAGAATTTATCTTCAATGCACAAAAACAGAAGAGCAGTTGCGCTCTGATACCATATTGAACCAGAAGAGATCAGAAATGATTAAGAAGAATCAGAGAGAAAACTGATCAAATGTGGAAAGAATATCATTTGTATTTCTGAATTAATGAATTACAGAATACATCAGCAATATATATACACCTATAGCTGATGTGTAAAATAATCTACAACCAATCAAATTTAAGCTTAAGATAACTAACTCTAACTGAATCAGTTATTTGACTTGTTGTACACATGCACACAACTAACTTCTTATACTAGCTGGAATTAACTTCCTATACAAGCTGTCTAATAAAGTCATCCAGAAATCTTTCAGTTTGAATCTCCAGATTACATATTTCCAATTAGAAAATCTAGTTGTATTTATNTAGAAAATCTATCTGTATTTATTTATAAAAAAAAAATTATATGTAACCAAACAGAATAAGAAAAGTATTATAGCGTGCATGTATAGCAAATGGATTTCGAGAAATTCAAAGTTTAATGCAATTGTTTTGTTTAGTGACACTGTCTTAAAGGTAAAGAATTTAAGTTCACCCCAAAAAAAGGGTAAATAATTTAATTAAACTTATATGGTATGTTAATATTAAATTTATTTTATTTTTGGTTAACAATCTCGATTTTAGTATAATATTGGTTGTCTTGAAACACTCAAAGTTTAATGCAATTGCAAGTTTTAATAACCCTACACCAGGGCATAAGTTAAATAAATATTTCATAATGAAATAAAGTTACGAAAGTTATTTTTGTTTTCTTAAATCTGTATTTATCAAGTAAAAGGAAGCTCATGGCGTGGGTTTTTGGTTTTAATAGGCAAAATCAAATTTTGCTCTTTCTTTTATATGTCTCGAATAATTTTATAATCACTTTAGGAAGATTCGCAAATGCAAAAAAGAGAAAAAAGTTGCGTTGGGACAACAAGAAGTTCTACTTGTTTCATGTGTGAGTTGACAAGGTTTTCATGCGCGAGGTTACTTTGGTCCCCTTTGTGACGTCTCTCGAATAGTTTCAGTTAGAGTTGTTGGCTGATTCGACCTCTCAGTCTCCTTTGTTAGGCTATAGATTTTTCATCTTATTCTCTTATGTACCAAGAAAAAAAAAGATAATCTAATTGAAATAAGCATATTTATAAGTCGAAAATAAAGCCCATCCGAGATGAATAACCAAAAGGTGAATACATCCTCTATATATATATATATCATAAAATTACAGACACCAACACCTGGGCAGAGTTAAATAGTAGCCATTAAGTATAGGAGAGAGGGTGCTTATTGAAATTGATTTCTAATTTGAAATATTGAAAGCTTATCAACCACGTTGATATTCCATCACACTCTTGTTGTATTATAATGCAGGACAATTCAAGCTTCATCTTCATGCATAGAATATTGCATATAATTTTCCTTTGGAGTTTCGTTTTGCTTTTCTGCATCTCTGTACCGAAATAAAGATAATACCAAAAAAGTATTGAATGATTCATCATTTAAACATGAATATTAAATTCTGTGAATAACTATATATTTAGAATATATTGTTGAAGAAACACTGGAAAGTGTTGAAGAAACATTTCACCTTTGAGCTACTTTAAATAATCTCAAGTAAGAGTATATGTAAATAGGAATTATATACCAGGTTTTGTATTGCTGTCTTGTATGAAATTAAAATGTCTGATACTGTCCAACTTTTAATCTTATGTTGAATTGCATTTTTTAAATTATTTTTACTATTAAAAGGCAGGCATGTCCCCAAAAGAAGGGAATAGATGAAAAGTCATCAAATTTTCTACTTTCTACTAATTGAGTTAAAATTATCAAAACTCTGTGAAACTTCTAATATATATAAATTATATAATTAGAATAAAAACCAGACATATGATTACATAATTATTAGCGTGAAAGGAACAAAATATTTCAGGGATGGTGAAAAATAACAGCTTTTACTCATCCCTTTTTAGGACACATTACTTGGATCGCTAGCTTTTTATTACAATGCATGCATGCATTAATTTCAAACAGTTCATGAATAAAAAGTAATATATAGTAATTAATCATGATAATCTAGAAATAAAGAAAAATACAATGAAAAGTGCTTGATAATTGTCAAGAACCAACTCATTCCACAAGCTTAAACTGTTAAGTGAAGACCTATAAATGATTTTATATTTAAAACACTCTCGAATCTGAAAATCTTTTGGTTTTGAAGCGTGGACAAAACATTATATCTTTTCACCTTTTGGTCAAATAGGCTCTAATACTNACGCTCTCGAATCTGAAAGTCTTTTGGTTTTGAAGCGTGGACAAAACATTATATCTTTTCACCTTTTGGTCAAATAGGTTCTAATACTATGTTAAGAATCGATTCAACTCAAAAGTTTAAATTTTTAGGTGAAGGTCTTGGAATAATTTTATATTTAACAATAATATAGGTAAAATATCAGAGATATCACTTAAACATATTCACTGAAAAATTACTAACCTAATATCCTCCTCATGATGTTCTTTTCTTTTTCCTTTTAAGACAATCTCTTTAATTGACATTTACGTATACATTTGACGAAAGAAGATCCTTGGTATGACCAACATTTTGCCATACACTCCTTTTTACATTCTATTTCCTCATCAGGTGTTTGAGGCTTAGAAGAAAAATTTTGAGATGGGGGCGAAGGTAAGGATGTGTTTGGATAAAATTGAATAACATCTTTAGATTCAATTGTCAAGAGCATAAGTATATGGGTAATTATCACAAGTTGTCTTAGATTTTTGTACCCATAACTTTCTTGTTCAATTCATAACTCTAATATAAATCTTAATACGCGAGACTTAAAAAGCATCCTTATATACCTAAAAGAAAAAATAAATTATACATGCATGCATTGCAAAACAAGTTTACAAGTTTAATGCAATTTCGTGTTAGGAGAAGAAATTAGAGAAGAATACATACAGCTATAGGAGAAGAAATTAGAGAAGAATATGTACAGCTAAGTATATACTTCATTGAAACTTACAGAGCATCTTTACCTTCTAAAATATTCAAAGCTTAATGCAATTTCATATTTTATAAAGACCATGCAATTGGGCATAAATTAATTTAAAGAATTTATTTCGTAAACAATAGTGTCTTGAAAGTTATAAGTTTTTTTTTTTTTTTTTCCTTATTTTCCAATTTGTCAAGTAAAATTGAATACATTGCTCGATTGGAGACGGTTGTGCAGAAGCTATAGCTAGAACATTGCATATTTAATTATATTTCTCTCTTACTTATTTGCTTTTAATAATATTGAAGAGTGAGATTTTCGTTGATAGCAATTTCAGATTGTTTTTCCTAACTATTTTGTCCTCACGATTACAGCTTTTTTCAGAAGTTATATATATATATATATATTTATTTATTTATTTTTTTATTTTTTTATTTGCGTGATTTGAACTTTGAAAAATAAGAATATGTGTTTTGGCCTTTGAAAAATAAGAACATATTTTGAATGAAAATATGGTTGCTTACTGAGGGCTCGTTGAGACCAACAACTTATTGATGTTAAGGTGTGGGTGGAGGATGCAGAGACATATACCTTTTCCTGATTCTTATGTGGGTTAATTGATTGCTATCTTTTCACTCAAAAGAAAAACAGTATTAGTATTATTTTGTTTTTGGTACAAAAATGTTTAGGGTAAGGGCAAATTATCTCTATTCTAAGGTTAAGACATACTACAAGTCTCAACGAAAGTTTACATGATACTTATAGATTGCTTATTAAAGAGGGATTGATAACAATGAAATTTAAACCTAACCTTACAAAAAAAGTACTATGATATTTACCAACTGAACCAACCCCTCTAGAAGTATTACATTTTATTGCGTAGGTGATTGTTGACACATTGCATGACTCTTCGAAAATTGAAAGATTAAACAGAATAGCCCTTTCCAAATGCCTGAGCTAATCTATGACATGTACATCCCATCCCATGACTCGAAATTCAATCATCTTGTAAGGGATTAAAATCCCAAAAAATGAATTTCAAGTTTGTCTTTCAATTCAAAGAAGAATGAAGTTGATCAGCTGCAGACATGAACCTAAGTAACATAAAACAACTGCTGATGATCTTACTTATGCTCATACTCCTAAAAATACAAGTTGAGGGTTTCGTGGGAATCTCTCATCAATACAAAAGACCAGAAGAAATAGAATGTCAAAAGGAGTGCATCCACAAATGTTGGCCATACTGAAGAGAAGCTTAGACAAAGTGTATGAAGAACTGCTTGAGACAAAGTGTATGAAGAACTGCTTGAGACAATGTTTGAAGGATAAAAGGATTTTAAATGATAAGGAGAATTGATGTAAGCTTTAGATTTGTCTTCTCTCTCTCGAAGCTCTCAGGGGCCAACCACCGTTACAGCGTTTAGATTTGTCATCTTTTGGTTTCTAAGTAGCTCAGTTTTGTCTTTCCCTTTCAGTTGTGTCCTATTTTGTGTGGTGCTGTTTGCTCAGCTCCAGTTTTGCTGTCTTGGTTTCAAAGCTTGGTTTCTCAGGCCCCTAATCAGTCCTATTTCCCCTATTAGGCTTCAAATCCTTGGATTTCTCATCTGATTTTCTAGCTTACTTTATGGGAAGTAAACGTTTCTGTGTTTGCTAGTGAACAACATCTTTGCTCGCGTGCTCACGTTTCCACCACTATGGCTTTAGGCTCAAAGAAAGGATTTCTTGCTCAGGGCCCAAGCTTCATCAGTGAGAAGGAGGTGCGCCTGTAGAAGGAAAAAGCACCCAAACGGCCTTGCCATTCCGGCTGCGATTGTTCGTCTTCTCCGCAAGGTGTGGCTAGTTGGTCTGCTGAAAATTCTTTGGAGAAAATCTGGTCCTCAGTTCTAGCCGATCCTCAGGATTGGGCTTTAGTTTGTACCAGCTAGGATATTGTCTATGCCACATATGCACACCATTTAACACATCAGTAACTCACTAATAGAGTTATAATTGAGATTGACGGCAATGACTTAGTTTTATCAAATTAAAAGTCTAATAAGGACCCTTTAGATGGAATTGAATTGTAAGAACCTACTTAAATTTTGGCTAAAATTATAAGGACCCAAAGCATAACTAAACCATATTCTAAAAGTAGAGATATTTAGCTTGCATATTTGCTGAGAATGTCAATTGGCATAAGGATATGTTGCATAAGAGACAATTGTGGCAATAAGGAGCATTTTTTTCATTGATAATTTTTTTGGTATACATAAAATTTAGGAAATGGTTAGGTTGCGCACCAAAACCAAAGGCAGAACTCACACACGTGGGATGCTTTATCAATGAATTTCCTCGCGAATTAAAGCTGTTGAGCAAAGAGTCACAGTCCAAGTTCCTTAAAAGTAATTTCCAGGATTTCAATGTATGAGTCCTTAACTAAACCCAATATCCATAAGATTATTATGATTTTGGGTGGATTTTAAATATTATATGAACGAAACATGAATCGACTCAAGGAAACAAAATTCAATATGAACAAAATAGAAATTGAATTTATGGAAATCAAGTTCTCAAAGATATATACTTGAGCCAAATACTTTATCACTCAATCTCTTGGAATTATATAATTCTCCATTAACATTTTCATCCTTATCTTGATTAATAACTATCTCAGACAATATGTCTAAGTATTATAGAAAGTGAGAAGTGATAATTCCATAAAATAGAATTATTATAGCTCTAATTATGCTTGATCCGGCCAGTTCTTAAGTTATTTTGCATGAATGTGTGCCATATTATCTAGATATTTAGTAATCTTAGTTAGTGTCAATGTTATTGGTTTTATTTAATTTCCTAGCATGTTTTTAGCTCATTCATAGTTCATTTGGATTGCTCTTGAAGGTTAGAGCATTAGGAGGTTGAAGAGGGAACTAAACGTGACAAATCAAGTGCTTGAATAGTTCTTTGGAAAGCTAGCGACAAGCACATAGCTTCCCAGTGACCCAACGCCCAGCGCCAGCCCTCCAGCACCCAGCGTCAGAACAGCTGAGAAACCCCATTGAACCAGCGCCTAACGCCAGCCTTCCAGCATTGCAGCACCCGTGTCTTCATTAGCCAGCGCCTAGCGCTAGCATAAGTGCTGATGTATCTTTCCACCTATCTCTTGGAGCTAACCTACCTATAAAAGGAATAAGAGGGAGGAAATTAGAGAACACGCAGAGGAGAGCCGTCAAGAACAAGAAGAGGAAAGGGCTAGAACACGAATTGGAGGATTCTACTCGGATTTCACCTAGTTTTTCTTTTTTTTTTTTTCTCTTTTAATGAACTCTGTTTATCTTTATTCCTCTGTTTTAGCTATGAATAGCTAAACCCCCTTAATTAGGGGTTTGATGTAGCTAGGGTTGGATGAAGTTTTACTATTGAAGAATATTATTTTGATGCAATTCTGATTGTTGAAGTGGTTGTTACCGTTCTTAATGCTTTTGAATGCTTAGCTACCATTTGAATGGTTTATTGGCTCATGTTGATGCTAGGAATAGTAAAATATGAGCATGCTCTTGTAATTTCTACCATAAATCAAGTTAACCTAGGAATAGATAATTTAGTTTATGTGGTCTTGAATTAATTTCCTAGAGCTTAATCACCTAGACAACTAATTGTGCCAAGGAATTGGGCAATTAATTAGAATAGGGAGTATTGTTTCTGCAAGGAATTAGGTTCAATCAAAATAGGGAAATTGGCCATTAACAAAGGATTTGTCTTTATAATAATGTATTCTTCAGTGATTCAAATGGTATTTTGTCTATGAGATAACCGAAATCCAAAACCAAGTGAAATTAACCCCTAACTTTCTTTAGTTCTTTGTTAATCTCTTCAACCATAATTTCTGTCAAGTTGTTGAGATTTATTATCTAGCTTTAGTGAATTGATTGTTCATAATCATTTAGATATATCTTTCTCCAAATCAAAACATTTATCTTTTCAAATAGAATTATTGTTAGTGAAATTAGTAATTGCTAACGTCAATCCTTGAGGACGATACTCAACTCATTATTATACTACTTGTGTGGCCTAATATACTTGCCGGTAGCAAAAACCACATCAAGAAGCCACAAGGAACACTTTTAATATTTTTGTTTCATAAGGGATGACAGATAGCTTGTTTGTGTTCATATATTCTCGTGCTAAAGACTATACATACCAAGAAATGGCCTAAGGTTGGTTGTTCATTTTGTGAATTTCAATATGACATAAGCATTTTAGATGCTTCTTTTTCTTTTTGCTATTTACTGGGGTTGGTGGATTTGTTTTGACGTGTTACTTGCCAAAGGCTAGCTATGAAAAATGTATGGCAAGCTTGGTTTGATATCCCAATCCCAATTTAAGTGGTTAGGGTTAATGTGAGTCAGTCCCATTACAGGATACAAGAGTTTATTTATTTATTTTTTTTTAAAACTTTTGACTATAACTCTAGATTCGAATATAGAACCTTTAATTCTTATGAATAACCTTAATATTACTTGACCATAGTTAGACCATTTTTTTAAAATACATTAGTAACATTGAAAAAAAAATTAATTACACAACTTTATAACAGTAAATTAATTGTAGAAACATGAAAATCCAAACTTTATCAATAAGTTAATTATAAATTTACGTATTATAAATACTAAAATTTCAAACCTTTCATTTTATTTATATTTTTAATTGTTATTTTAAAAAATATATGTATTACTAAATATTGAAAAATTCTTATGTAATAATTAATAAATTTTCAAAAATTTACAAATGAATAAATGTATGATATGATTTTCATATTCTCTTCAACAAATTGTTGCTACTGTATAAAACAAAAAGTTATAGCCCTGTGGTTGACTCAATATCATCTTAATTAAATTTAGATTGGGATAACAGATCAAGCTCGTCAAACTTTCCGCAACTAGCCTCTAGAAAGCTACCAACTCCAAGTGTCATATATAAAAGGAAAATAATAAAAAAAAAGCCTCAAGTTTGTCCAAGACTTCAATAATGTATTTTTCACTCTTAATTCTATGAATACACATTTAAAACAATTTCTTTCACTACTGGTAGTTTTATATTTTTTTTGTTTTGTGGGCCACATATAGTATCACAATTTGCTATTTCGACACAAAGAAAGTGTCACAAAATGGCAAATTGCAGCACTCTTGTGGACTTGAAAAGAGGAAGTTGCAACCCCCTTTGGGACTTGGAAAACGGGAAGTTGCAGCACTGTGTAGTGCCGCAATTCCCCAATTTGTGGAACTAAACAGTCCCGTAATTTGGGAAATTGCGGCACTACACATTGACGCAACTCCCCCCTCCCAACATTAATTCTGCTGAAACAGAGCATGAACAAGTTTTAGGAAAACTTGTTGGCCAAAATTGCAGACCAGACTGAACAAATTCAGACTGAACTTGTTAGAAGAGCAGAGAACATAGTAACTATGAAAGATCAAATCTAAGTAATCATATCAAACCATTAACAAATCAGTTCAAATGAGAGAGCACCAACGAACAAGATAAACAATTGAAACACAATACAATCAAATAACCAGAAACAAGATGAAGTTAAACCAGATAACACAAAGCCAAGATCAATGACAGAAACTTAAACCATATAAAGAAATAAAAGAGTAGTAGCAGAAATATTAGTGCAGAAATTAAGGAGTACAGTGAAAGAGAGAGATCCAATGATTACTTAGAAAAACCTGTCATATACACCACAAACTCACAAAACTTGGTTAAGGGGTTAGTGTAATCCAGTATAATAAACCATAAACCTTGAGTAATTTTTAGAATTAAAATAGGTTATGAAACCTTGAGGCTAACATGTAGGGTCCCTTCTCTATTGATCTTATGTTTCCTTTCCTTTTATGATTTATTCTGTGCTAAAACTATGCTCTATGGTAGCAAAAGCTAACTGTTCTTTTTTTTTTTTTTTATTAGAGCAATGAGCTCTTTGCTCTCTTTTTGGATGAAACAATGACATACTCATGTGCAAGTATTTAAGGTCAGGATCATGACTTTCTGATGCTTGACTCCAAGTTATATGTGAAACCGAAAGTGATATTCCTCCTTCAATTTCTCTAGAGGCACTGGTTTATGCTCTATTTTCTTTCTTTGTTGGATTATGTGACAGAATGAAACAGAAGATTTGAAAGATGCAAAGATGAAAAAAATCTCTCTTCTGATTGAAAAAGTGAATCTCTTCTATTGCAGATGAAAAAATCTATTTTTTCTTCTCTCCACCATGCAGGACTCGGACCATGCATGGAGAATCTTTGCGTTGTGCAGTGTTTAGGTAGGTTTAAAGGAAGCTTTTCTTGATGTGCTAAAGAAGGTAAAGATCTAAGGTAAATAATTCGTATTGACTACCAGCCCTAGCAAGAAAGTTTGTGGTTATGAATTTGACTAAGGTCCTGGTCACATAATTCATGCAATGGACAGATGATACACTTCCATCCATATTTCAAGGAAATCACATAAGGAGTGCATGGCTTCAGAGAAAGGCACAAAATCAGCAGGCCAAGTCTTATAGATATACCTCTCATCTTCCTCAGCACTCACATCAAAAAGTTGTTCAAACAAGTTTTCATTCAAAGTAATATCAACACCAATCACATATGATTTTAAATATATGCTACCAGAATCTACACCTTTTAAAGGTTGAAGATGAGCATAAAATAATTTTACTGGTTCTTCTATCTCCAGAAGCTGCTTCTATCCCATCGCAACAACTGCTTCATCAATGGCCTTTGTGGTCTCTATGTCCATTTCACCATAGAGCCTGGAACAACTTTTCTCAAGAAAATTTCTTCTGAAAATGCTTCTCAATCTCTCTGTATTAAAAGAGATTTCATGGAGCTCAAGGTGTAGCAAGCTTAGGCACTAAAACTTGTTTGCGTGCTATCATATTTGTTTTTACAACCTTTGGCGTGCTGGATTTAGTAGGAATTTCCTCTGGTCTATCAGGAGAGTCAAGAGGAATGGATAGTGGATTTTTGGGGTTTCTGGAATAAAGGCATTCTCAGGTTCATGCCAACTCATATATAGCATTGCAAGTGGTTCTTCTAGAAGCTTGAAGCTTCCAACAGATTTAAGAGGAACCAGTTCTTCCTCCTCTGCATTTGGGTTTGACTGAGCTTCCTATGGGTCAGCCATGGGAGTATCTTGGTCCGCATGCATAAGTTCCTTGCCCTTGGCACTAGGGCCACCAACCTTGGAACTTCTCTGCATAGCTTGCTAGAAAGAATCAGTAGTCTTTGCGGTTTCTAGTGTGTTGTTGGAAGTTTATTTTCCTTTTCTTCTCATTCACTGAAAGCATTTAAGGCAGTTTTTGAATCTCATTGTCTCTGAAACTTACTTTATGGACATGTTTAGAGAGGTTAGAGGCGGTTTATAGGACGGATTGAAATTTGTTTAAGGAGAGTTGTAAGAAATCAGGAGATAAAGAGCTCGGTAGTGGGGTTAATGGTGAAAATCTAGGAATTTTGTAGAACTGGTTTAGGAAAGAAGATGAATCAGGAAATTGAAGGGTCAACTGGAAAAATGCTGCGTTTTACGCACATGGGAAACTGAGGTTTTAATGAAATGGGGCGTTTTGGTTTAATGGATCAGTAGAAATATGGAGGCTCAGCAGAGCAAAGCCCATAAGGATTTAAAACAGATTCAACTTTTAACAAATAAGCAGACCTAATAACAATGATCCAACTTTTAACAAAGAAGGCCCAATCTTCATAGATCCAACTTGATTTCATATAAAGAGTGTGAGAGAAGATGAGAACTAGCTTGCAAACCAGCTTTGGTGTAAAAATCAACACAATTTTCAAAAAACTTTTTAGCTCATAGATTTAAATTAATTTGACAAGAGAATTTAGTCCTCAAGGTCATGCAGCTTATGATATGATATGCGAATACCTAGGACAAATTTATCATCCCAAGTTCATGTCTTAGATAACATAACCTCTCTTCTACCAATGCCTTAATGAAGATATCAACAAGCTGTTCTTCGGTATTTATAAAAGCTAGTTCAATATCACATTTTAAAGCATGATCTCAAAGGAAATGATGCTTAATATTTATATGCTTTGTTCTAGAATGCTGAACATGATTTTTAGCAATATTTATGGCACTAGTATTATCACATAGCATAGGAATTTTAGTTAGAGAAATACCATAATCGGCAAGTTGTTGCTTCGTCCAAAGGATTTGAGAGTAACAATTTCCAACTGCCATATATTTAGCTTCAGCAGTGAATTGAGCTATAGCATACTGCTTCTTACACTGCTAGGATATTAGAACATTTCCCAAGAATTGACATCCTCCACTGATACTTTTTCAATTTTTGGTACATCCAGCATAATTTGAATTTGTATAGGCAATCAACTCGAAAGAACCAGTTTTGTTGTACCAAATTCCCACATTATAAGTAGCTACCAAATATTTGAATATTTTTTTCACAGAAGGTGGGATTCCTTTGGTGTAACTTGATATCTAGCACATGAGCAAACATTGAACATAATATCTAGTCTACTAGCAATGAAATATAATAGAGAACTAATCATGCCTTTGTACTTTTTCTCACAAACTGATTTTCCTTTTTCATCCAAATTCAGCTTTGTAGATGGACTCATAGGAGTAGCTATTCCTTTTGCATTTCCCATTCCAAACTTCTTTAGTAGCTCCTTTGTATACTTGGATTGGTTAAGGAATATGCCATCATGCTCATTTCAAATTCTCCTTTCATAAGCTTATCAAAACTCTTGAACAACAACTCATTAGTAGATCCAAAAATGATATCATTAACGTAAATTTGTACTATGAGTATGTCATGCTTAACATACTTAGTGAAAAGATTAGTATCCACTTGTCCTCTTTTAAAATCATTTTTCAAAAGAAACTCACTAAGTCTATCATACTAAGCTCTTGGAGCTTGTTTAAGACCATAAAGAGTTTTAGAGAGTTTATAAACATGGTTTGGATACTTTAAGCTTTCAAAACTGGGAGGTTGCATTACATATACTTCCTCACTAGTAAAACTATTTAAGAAAGAACTTTTCACATCCATTTGAAATAGTTTGAAATCTTTATAGCATGCAAAAACAAGTAGCATTCTAATAGCTTCTAATCTAGCTACTGGAGCAAACATTTTTTTCGAAATCAATACCTTCTTGCTAGTTATAACCTTGTGCTACCAATCTAGCTTTATTTCTTACAACTTTACCATCTTCATCCAGTTTGTTTCTAAAGACCCACTTTGTACCAATGATGCTAAGATCATCTGAATATGGTAAAAGTGTCCAAACTTGGTTCCTTTCAAACTAGTTTAGCTCATCTTGTATTGTTACTATCCAAGCTTCATCTTGTAAAGTTTCTTTGATTTTGGATGGCTCTATGAATGAAAGGAAGGCTATATTTACATGAAAATCTCTGAATGACGCACGAGTGCTTATTCCTCTGTTTGGATCTCCAAAATCTTTGTCAATTGGATGATTCTTGGTAGTTTTGGTCTCTTTTAGGAGTAGCTCTCTAGCGTTCTGTTGTGGAGCTTCTTCCGAAACTACTTCTTTCTGATCAATTTCATCTTTGTTTTCTGCTTGAGTAGGTATTGAAATTTCTTCCTACACTATTTTATCATTCTTAAGAGCAGGAGTACTCAAGGGAATGTTAGGTTCATAAAAAATAACATGCATAGATTCTTCAGCACAAAGAGTTTTTCTATTGAATATTCTATAAGCTTTGCTGGTTGTAGAATAACCTAAAAAAAATCCCTTCATTGGATTTTGCATCAAATTTACCTAAATGCTCCTTATCATTATTCAAAATAAAGCACTTACAGCCAAAAGCATGGAAGTAACTCACACTAGGTTTTCTCCCTTTCCACAGCTCACAATGAGTTTTCCTCAAAACTTGTCTTATTAAGCATCTATTCAAAATATAGTAAGTTGTATTTACAGCTTCTGCTCAAAAATATTTTGGAAGATCATTTTCAAACAACATGGTTCTGCCCATTTCTATCAGTGTCCTATTTTCCCTCTCAACTACCTGTTTTGTTGGGGAGTCCTAGGACATGAGAAATTATGGTGGATGCCATAGTTTTCACATTTCGAAAAACTGGTTTTTAAATTCTCCACCATGATCATTTCTTATGGAAGAGATGGTACTGCCTTTTTCATTTTGGACTTTCCTACAAAACCTTTCAAAAATAGTAAAAGTTTCATCCTTATAAGAGAGAAAGTATACCCATGTGAATCTCGAATAATCATCAACTATTACAAATCCATATTTCTTACCATTCAAGATAGATGTGGATGTAGGTCCAAAGAGATCAATATGAAGCAACTATAGTGGCCTAGAAGTAGAAAGCTCTTTCTTGGCTTTGAAGGATTACTTAATTTGCTTGTCTTGCTGATAGGCTGAGTAGATATTGTCTTTTTGAAAAACTAGTTTCAGTAATCCAGAAACGAGTTCTTCCTTAGCCAGTTTAGAAATCAGCTTATGGTTTATATGACCAAGCCTTCTATGCCATATCCAGGCACTACTGCTTTGGGATGAAAAACAAGTTTCATGTTTGAAATCCAGTCTTTCTTTAGATACTACATACACATTCGCGCTTCTATGACCCACAAGTAGCACTTTATCACTATGCAATTCATAAATAATACAATGCGATGATTCAAAAATAATCTTGTGACCTTTGTCACATAGTTGACTAATGCTTAACAAGTTATTCATTAAACCATATACTAAATAAACATTATCAAGAGTAAAAGAAGTGCTCATAGCTATTTTACCAACTCCAACAATTATCCCTTTGCCATTATCTCCAAAAGTGACATCTTCCATGTCTTTCTTTTTAATGGAAGTGAACTTGGTTGGATCTTTAGTCATATGTTTGGAGCAACTGCTGTCCAAGTACCAAAAGTCACTCTTGGTTTTGAAGCACACTTGCAAAGGAGTTTAGGAGGTCTTAGGTACCCAAACTATTTTGGGTCCTTGGTTGTTAGTGTCATAGGTATTTCTAGTATTTCTTAAATTCATAGTCAAACAAAAGATGTCAAGTATTTCCATAGTAAAAGCATGTTTTCCTTGAAGAAGAGTGAGAAGCTGTGGCTTTAACAAAGAAGTTTCTGTAAGAAGCTAGTTCTTTAACAAAGAAGTTTCTAGATAACTTTGCTGGTTATGGTTCATTATAACCCAAACCCACTTTGTCATTTCCAGCTCTCTGTCTCCCTAGCAAACCATTCAAGTTCCCACGCCCTTGAACAAATTTTGCTAGATCCTTTTGACAGCTCACTAACTTTCTTTTTCAAATCATTGTTTTCTTTAAGAATAGAAGGAATGAGAAGTTGGTTTTTCTTGAGAGAGTCATTTTTTAGTTTCTAATACTTTAAACCATTGAGCTAATACATAACTTTCTTTCTTGAGCAAATCAATTTCCTTAATCTATTTTTTTACTATTTTCTTAAGAGCTTTTATCTTTTCTACCCTATTTTCATAGTCAAAAGCTAGATCTTCAAAGACTTGATTTAGCTCTTCATAAGAAGGAGGATAATCCAGCTCAATTTTAGAATCACTTACGTCTTTGTTGCTTTCTATGTTTGCCATGAAACAGAAGTTCACCAAGTTCTCTTAATCCGACTCATCACTGTTTGAAGATGAATCAACATCACTCTATGAAGCAATCATAGCCTTCTTCTTATCCCTTCTATAGAATTCTTCTTTTTGAGGTTGGGACAATCCGTCTTGATGTGTCCAAGCTTCTTGCATTCATAGCATATGACTAGTTCTTTGCTGCTTTTAGGTGGAAATTTCCTTTTGTCATTACACCTTTTCATTTAGTGAAGAAATTTCCTTGACACCAGAGCTACATTTTCATCACTGGAAACTAGTTCTCTTAAAGTATAACTAGTTTCTTGAGTGGTGCTGGTTAGGGCCAAACTCTTTTTCTTGTGATCTTCTAGACGGTTTTTCTTTTTAAATAGGATCATTCGATCGGTCTTTAATTGCCCTCTCAACTGATCCATGGTCATTTCATTTGTTTCAATATATTGGAGGAAAATCGTGACCTTTGTTTTCCATTTTTCTGTCAAGCACCTAAGCAGCTTATTTACTTGCTCCTTTTGAGTGTATTCTCTCCCGAGACTCTTGAGATTGTTTATGATTCCAAGAAACTGAAATAAAAAGGACTCCAGACCTTCATCCTTCTCCACGTGGAACAACCCATATTGTGAACCAAATATATCAATCTTGGCTTCCTTTGCATGATTGTTTTTTCATGTAGTGCTTTGAGTCGATCCCACATCTCTTTTGCTGAGTTGCATGAAGCTATGTGTTCATACTTCTTTGGAGAAACAACATAGACAATGTTGTATCTAGCTTTAGAGTTCAAAGTGTATGAAAGTTGGTCCTCGGTTGTGAACTCGCTTTCTTCCTTTGGAACTTCTACTCCATAAACTAGTTTCATTAGTGGTGTCATCCCATTTCTCACAATGGCCCAAACCTTGTAGTTTATTGATTCAAGCTACATCTCCATTCTTTCCTTTTAGTACTTTTAGTTGTCACCATTGAAATATGGTGGCTTGTGGGAAGAATGAGCTGAGCTGAACTTTGTGAGTTCATGTTACCTACAAAATATGAAACTTTTAGATCTTTAACTCAAGGTTGTTAGACCAAATAATAGAGCATCGAGCTCTAATACCAATTAAGAGTGTATGTATGCTCCTAGAGGGGGCTGAATAGGAGATTAAAACAATAATGATGCGGAATTACAAATTAAAAACTATTTTTGGAATAAACATTTTATATTCAAAACTTGTTTTAGAGCTGGTTATTTAAAAACCCATAAATAACTTAGTAAAGATTAATGATTGAAATCAGAATATGAAAACTCAGAACATAAACCAGATAGCCATTCAAACAGAAGAGATAGATTCTTGCATATATGAATATAACAATTTATAAGACAAGAATCACTAAGCTTAACAAGAACAGAACATTAGAGCTAGTTATGCAGCCATAGATCATATAAAGCAAAACATTAGAGAGATTGTTACGTAAAAAGTGTACGCAAGTGCACGTGTCGTAATCAAGAAGTGAGATAAAGTATCGTCCCATGAAGACTGTGGCTACTAAGTACCAAAATTATGTGTATTCTAATTTTATCTAGACAATGAATAAGTGAATTATGGTGATAATTAAATGCAAGTTGTAAATAAAGAATAATTACTGTAAAATGAGTAAGAATATGGTGAGAGAGTATCGAGGGTTTCGATTTCACCATAGCTAGTCCGGATCTTTATTCCTAATTTATTAACCAACAACAATCTTCCTAATTACTAGCTAAAAACCTTAAGTTATTTATTAGCCTTTCCTAAGGTTAAACAAATATATTCTCAACTATGAACCCACTATATTCCTATGTGAATTGCGAATAATCTAGGAATTCAATTAGTTCTATGGTTATTTTTAATGGCTATATAAACCATAAAAGGTATATTCTTATCCCTTATGCAATTTCTGTTCTTAATCACTATGGTCTTCAATTACAATTAACTTCCCAGTATCATTGTAATTACCAAATCATCTAAATTGATGGCCAGTCAAATAGAAGCTGTAAGTATGGAGATTAAGAAGACAACTAGTTTGATAGTATTTTGATTAATTCAATCCAAATTACAATCCGTCCTAAGCTAGGCTACATCTCCACCCTAGATGGTGGAATTAGTTCATAATGAATGCAAAAAACATAATCACAACTAGATTACACATTGGAAATAGGAAAGAGGAAGAAATAAACTCTTGGAGATGACGATTCGATGCCGAAACCCCGATCTTCAAGCTTTTTCCCTATTCTCTTCTTGCCTCTTGTCTAAAAAGTGTGGAACCCTAATTTAGAATTTAAGAGTCCTATTTATATGTCCTAGGAAGTTTAGGAGAAAAATGAATTAAAATAAAGAAAGCGTCCTAATGAAATTAGGGAGTTTGAAAGTCAAATCCCGAGTTGACCTCGGGGGGCTGTAGCCTTGGGTTTGGGCGTTGCAGCCTCTAATTCTATGCTTGGAGGGTGCTGCGACCTCCTGATAAGGGGTTGCGACCTCTGAGTTTCTACCTGGAGGGGGCTGCGGTGCCCTAGCTTTCTGTCTGATCTTTGGTTTTCTTCGCAAATAGGGGGTTGCGGCGCCTAAGTTGCTGCCTTTATCCCAAATTTGCTCTTTTTGACCCCGAGAAACACCAAAGTGACTTCCAAAGATTTCTGACATAAAAACCTATAAAAGAAACATTAATTCATAAGAATCAAACTCAAAATACCCTAGAACAAACAATTAACAAGGTAAATAAATACAAGATAAGTGGTGTAAAACCAACTTATCAGAGATTGAGCCCATAATTTTTCTAGTAGTTCAGCTAATAATAGAGCCTATGTCCACTCTCCCAAGACTAGGGTTCTACTATCAAGGTTATTTATCTGAGCTTCTCCAAGCTTCGTAACAGTATTGGTTTTATAAGGAGTTTAACCAAAAAACTCTTTCTAGTTTTCTTATAGAGCTCACTATAAACTCTCTCATTCTGTTAAACAAAGACATAAGTTACTCCCTAGATTTCTCAATGAAATCTGTTACAAATTCCCGAAAGAATATGACACCTACAAATTTTGAACTCTCCCAAAGAATTAACACATAAAAAGTACAGAGTTGGTAGAAGAGATAGATAACTAGTTTCTAACACAAAGCTTTTTCTTTGAGTGATTTAATAGATTATCTTCTCTTGTTTTCCAAGCCTTGGGTCTTCAAATTTTATAGCATAAGGTTGAAGATGACTGTTGCCTTGGTTGGGCTTCTGCTTCCTTGATTTAAGGTCTTGATGACTTGATTTGAGATCATATCTTTTATTGAGAAATAGTCNAAAACTAGGGTTCTATTATCAAGGTTATTTATATGAGCTTCTCCAAGCTTCGTAACAGTATTGGTTTTATAAGGAGTTTAACCAAAAAACTCTCTCTAGTTTTTTTATAGAGCTCACTAGAAACTTTCTCATTCTGTTAAACAAAGACATAAGTTACTCCCCAGATTTCTCAATGAAATCTGTTACAAATTCCCGAAAGAATATGGCACCTACAAATTTTCAACTCTCCCAAAGAATTAACATATAAAAAGTACAGAGTTGGTAGAAGAGATAGATAACTAGTTTCTAACACAAAGCTTTTTCTTTGAGTGATTTAATGGATTATCTTCTCTTGTTTTCCAAGCCTTGGGTCTTCAAATTTTATAGCATAAGGTTGAAGATGACTGTTGCCTTGGTTGGGCTTCTGCTTCCTTGATTTAAGGTCTTGATGACTTGATTTGAGATCATATCTTTTATTGAGAAATAGTCTCATCATTTCAAATAATTTCCTTATATAACACTTGTTTCCTTTCTTGTTGCTGATTCCTCTCTAATTCAATTTTTTTAAATGGACTTCCTTCCGACGTTTTTAAGGTCGACGTTTTTAAGGTCCAATAATTGGTCTAAACAAATTGGGCTTCAGTCTTGGTTAGTCCACAAATTTTAAGTCTTTCATATAAGCACGTAGATCCAGTTCTTGAACTTAGAGTTGGTTCTTTAAACTAGGAAACTTGCTTCAGACACAAGATTATCACATTAACCTGTTCACTTAGAATAAACACTTAAACAAACATATTAAGGTTAGTGATAAGCAAAACTATTTGTTATCATAAAAACTAGGGTTGGAGAACCATGGGGCCAACAAACTGTACATAAATTCTACCTAGAAATTGTTCTCTATACAAGGAAAGAGCAATAATCAAGTTATTTTACCATTGATACTCATCAAGAATATGACCATTTGACACCTGCCCTCAAACTAATGCTGGTGAATCTACCATAAGCAACTCGCTAACCAGGAATTGATGTTTGTCAAGAGAAAGTGGCTTTGTTAAAATATCTGCAACTTGTGAATGTGATGATACATGGGGAAGACTAATAGCAGCCTTGTCATAATGTTCTCAAATGAAATGGCATTCCACCTCAATATGCTTTGTGAGCTCCTGGTCGACTGAATTTGCAACAATTTTAGTAGCACTAAGGTTATTAGCATGCAAAGGAGTTGGCAGAGACTGACGAAATCTTAACTCTGAAAGAAGTCTGTAGACATACTATCTTTGAACATGCAGAGGACATTGTTTGACATTCAGCTTGAGTAGAGGACTTGGATTTGGGTATGCATTCTTGTTTCCTACATGTCCATAAGACGAAAGCATCACCTAAGAACATGGACCTTCCTGTTTTGGACTGCTGAGCATCTAAACAACAACTGCGATTTGCATCAGATTTTAAATCCAATCTAGAGTTTCAAGTAAGTAGCAAATAATTTCATGCGAAAAACCCTTTTTTCTTGCAGTATGCAAGGCTGTGTTTTCTCAGTTGGGATAAACAATAGTTTATAAATTAAGTGACAAAAGCAGAAGAATATGTTTGTTAAAAATATCTAACTGAAAACAAAAATAATTTTTGAAAATTTTATTTCCAGAAAATTTATTCATTTTCTGTTGGCTTGAATTAACCTCATTAGCTAGAACCATATCTTTCATAACATATCCAATTCAACTCTATTTTCGTGATGGACGTAGTATTAAAATTTAAGTTTCAGAAAAGCAATTTAAATGAATTTAGTTAAAACTTAAATAATGGAGGCAGTTTACATAGTTTTCCTTAGTTCAAGCAGGGTTAAGCTCATTTTAGTCCAAGTCAAGTTAGGACTTTTGGGTTATAAAAGGTGACGATGCCTGAGTTACAGGTCGGGTTACGTCACGCGGAACGCGGAGGTGCTCAAGAACTTTGAAGATAGAGGTGATCTCCGAGGTCGGTATGTCTCAAGGTCGGTATGTCTCGAGGTCACACCGAGGTCACCTGAAATAGAAAAGGTGGGCCGGACTCTTATTTCCGATCTTCGAAGGTCAAGTTAGTATGTTCCAATCTTGACAGTATAAATTAAGTAAATTTCTCCCTCTTACCTTTGATAGCAGGGGCTATTTATAGAAGAAAACTTGGGTCTTCTGGCGGTTTACCCGGGACGAGCTGGCGGGTCACCTGAAATGGGCCAACGGGTCGCCTGGTGCCTTCAATGTATTATTGGGCCTCTGTCTTATTGGGCCATTATTTTATTGGGCCACTGATTTATTGGGCTTCTAGAATGGTCTACCACACTTGCCCCTCGAGAGCTCAGATTTCGGAACCACGATCTCCGAGTTATGGGTTGGGGTAAAAATGACTTCTTTCCGATGACTTTTCATTTTCTTCTAGTTTGCCACGTGTTTGATTTTGACCGGTAGTAGGTTTGAGGGTAATGATGGCTGCAGGAAATCGTGCATCTCAAGGCAAAAAAAGGTTGTCGCTGATATGACGTTTGTACTTCCCGAGTTAACAATGGCGATTCCCTGGCCGTTGGATTCAAATGATTCTGGACGGGTGGATGAAAAGTCCTTTTATTATAAATAGGGAAGTTTATGATTTCGCCCAAGTTTTTTGAAAAAGACATTTTAAAAGTTTCGCTAAGTTGGAGAGAACTAGAGAACTCTTAAGAACTCTCATTTCAGCGAACCGAAGCTTAGAAATTGTTATAAAACAGGTAGACCTCTCTACCTATAACTTTTACTAGACCTTTCTTGGTGGGTTGTTTTCTTGAAGATATGGGATCTTCTGATAAATCTCCTCAAGATATTCCTGGGTGTTCTCGGGGAGACAACACCGGGGTTTCATTGTTTTGGAACCGAGGTTGGGACATCAGCTCTGAATTTTTGCAAATATCCCCTTCGGAGCAGATCCTTGATGAGATTACAGAGATGTCTGCAATCGTCCGTACTACGGCCTCGGCCTTGGTGGAAAGAGCAATACTTTTCCTTGTCCGCACCTTCGTCCCCTTTTGGCTGTGGGAGCTGGGCTAACTTTGTCTAACATATCTCCTCCAGTACCCGAGTTTTAGATTGATTGAGAGGGGTAAAGGATTCGTACCGAGGGCGAACAGGGGACTTGTCTCTCCGACCTGCTTTGCGGTCTTCCAATGGTTTTTTATCTTTTTTATTTTTCTCCGATTCCCTTAGCACTTCTTCTAGGTTAATATTCTTAGAGGTCATAGTTAGGAGTTCGGGCAAGCTTTCAGGAGGGTTGAGGGTTAATTTTTCATGAAGACGACCGGGTCGGAGTCCTGCCTGGATGGCGTGCATTGCCACTGAATCGGTTAAGTCCCGAATTTGTGAAGAGAGCTTGGTGTAGCGATTCATGTAGTCTTTTAAAGGTTTCGCTTCCCCTTGCTTGAGGGTGGCTAATATAGCGGATAAACGCTGATGGGTGACACTGGTGGAAAAACGGGCTAGCAGAAGTTTGGACATTTGACTAAAGCTAGAAATGCTGTTTGGAGGGAGGTTTGAGAACCACTGAAGGGCCGCCTGATGTAGAATAGTGGGAAAGGCTCGACACATGACCTCTTCTGGTGAACCACTTAGGAGCATGATAGAATTAAAGTTTTCTAAATGTTCCCTAGGATCAGAGGAGCCGTCAAAAGGCTTGAGCTGGGGTAATCGGAAACCAGTTGGTACTTGGTAGTCCATAATAGGTTGAGTGAACGGATGTCGGCCTACTCTCCTGGATTTTTTAGGGCTGGCCTGGGATAGTTTGGGAGAGCCTTCGAGGTGGGAGAGACTATCCCTGTATGTGTGGAATAAGGTTTCTGGGCCACTAAGGCGTATTCCTGGTTGGCTACTCGCGAAGTTTGACTCGCTGGCTATTATCTCGGCAGACGGTTAGTAGAGCGGTGTCTCTTTTGTTTGTGCGATTTTGGAGGGATCCTATTTTTTCCTGAAATCAGCAATCTCGGCGTTATCTTCCGCTATCTCTCGCTTTAGGGTTTGAATTTCTTGCAGAAGGTATTGCAAAGTGTTGCCGATTTGCTCAAGGCGGGATTCCTGTAAGGGAGTCTCACAAATCGTCTCCAAGTGGCTCACAGGCTGCTTGTCCCTGGAGGGCGAGGCTAGGCTCTGTCTGATAGGAGGAGGTGGGATAACGGGGGTTAGTGGGGCATCTGTACTCATAATGTCGGACTCAGGATCAGCCAATGAGATTTGTAGGTGTTGAGAAAAAACTTCGTTTCCCACAGACGGCGCCAAATGACGATGCCTGAGTTACAGGTTGGGTTACGTCATGTGGAACTCGGAGGTGCTCAAGACCTTTGAAGATAGAGGTGATCTCCGAGGTCGGTATGTCAAAAGGTCACACCGAGGTCACCTGAAATAGAAAAGGTGGGCTGGACTCTTATTTCCGGTCTCCGAATGTCAAGTTAGTATGTTCCGATCTTGACAGTATATATTAAGTAAATTTCTCCCTCTTACCTTTGATAGCATGGGCTATTTATAGAAGAAAACTTGGGTCTTCTGGCGGTTTACCTGGGACGAGTTGGCGGGTCACCTGAAATGGGCCAACGGGTCGCCTGGTGCCTTCAATGTATTATTGGGCCTCTGTCTTATTGGGCCACTATTTTATTGGGCTTCTAGAATGGTCCACCACAAAAGGGTTAAAGTTCTGGTCAGTAAAGTGTTGAAGTGTTGATTTGTTTTAACAAATTGTGAATTCTTGGGTTCCGGTTTAGATTCCTATTGCGAGGAGCTTTCAAGAGCATTGTAGTTGTTCAATCCTCCATATAGTAGACCTCTACACTATCTCTCCCATGAACATAGATCACATTGACAGAACAGCATATATATATTTCTATGTCATGTTTGTCTGCTATTATTCTGTGGTTTACTACTGTTAAAAATTTAGAAATGGCAGAGGCAGCATTGCATTCATAGTTAAATAGTTTACAAGTGCATTGATACACTTGGGAGGGAGACCCTTTTTATGTGAGGGTGAAACCTCTTCATTTGAGGGAACCCCTCTACATGTGGGAAACTCCACCTAGCTTACAATATAATGAGTCTATTTATAGACTCTTCTTCCATCGACCCTAACATCTAGAGTCTCTAGATTTTTCTCTTTTACCTCCTCTAGTTCTTCTTCAATNTATATTTCTATGTCATGTTTGTCTGCTATTATTCTGTGGTTTACTACTGTTAAAATTTTAGAAATGGCAGAGGCAGCATTGCATTCATAGTTAAATAGTTTACAAGTGCATTGATATACTTGGGAGGGAGACCCTTTTTATGTGAGGGTGAAACCTCTTCATTTGAGGGAACCCCTCTACATGTGGGAAACTCCACCTAGCTTACAATATAATGAGTCTATTTATAGACTCTTCTTCCATCGACCCTAACATCTAGAGTCTCTAGATTTTTCTCTTTTACCTCCTCTAGTTCTTCTTCAATCTTCTACACTTTTCTTTGACTTTTGTTCTGATATTTTCTTCTGCACAACCGGACTTCTTCTTTCTCTAGCAATCTATAATATTCTAGATATTTTTTACTTTTCTCTTTCTTTATTTTTCTAGATTACATTTCCAACAACTACTACTCTCTGTCGATCTGCATATAATCCATAAAGTCCTCATAGCACTTGGGGGTTTATCTCATAACAAGCATTACCAGAGAGATACCAGGTTGTAACGAAATTTCTATGATTATATATTAGATTATTTTTTGGGCCTAGATTATACATTAGCTTGGAATTTATAAACAGAATCAAATGACCACTTTGCTTTGCCTATGATATGTCTTGACTTTAGAATGAGATAGTTTCCTCTCACCTTAAACTTATTTTCTAAACAAAAAATGCAACCGTTTGCTTATTTTTTTAGTATTAAAATCAATCACTTACTATCTTTTCCATATATCCTTGTTGGTGATTGGTGAATTATTTAATAGAACAACCCATATATCTACCACATTTCCTTGTATAAAATCACAAGCACACACACACACACACACACACACACACACACATATATATATACATACATACATATTTGAGCTATATAATACCAATTATTACACACTTTTTTATTTGGTTATATAGGATCATAATACATTGAGAAAAGGAGCACGCAACAAGCATTGAGGAAAAATAAAACACACTAATTTTTATGTCTAGAGAATATGCCATTGAACCCATAAGTTATTGGCACTTATTACACACCTATATTACATGCAAGGCAAGGTGATATAATCACATCAATCGAGTGAAATACAACTAGATGATTCTAATTAAGGTGTTAGGAGGTCTTCGTTTTTGATCCTCAGAGGCTCTAAGTTTGACTTCCCATTGAGTTTACGTGAGAAGAAATCTTTGACATATTTTTCCATTCCAATCCTTTGGAATAGAGGGGGATGATTTTGGGGGTCTGTCAGACTAAGGACAGGCCCAAACTCTGATTCCAATTTGGGGTTGAAGAACATAGCAATTGACATTCTTTCTTTGTCTGAGTTTACTGTTACCCTGTGCTCCACACTTTTGTATGCTCCATTGCTCATAATCTACAAGACCAAGCAGGTTAGAGGAGAGGAGATAAAAAAAAAATTAAATATTTTTTCTGGTTTGCATCTTTCTTTCTTTCTATTTTGAGTTGAATGATTTTTGTTTTCATAGTGAAAAAAGATGTCATATATTAATGGCAAGCTTTTTCATATTCATGAAGAGATCTTCTTTTTCTTCTTCAGGCTCCATTTGGATGCTAAAACATTTTCTTCTTAGTTTTTCATAAATAAAATCTACAGAAAAATAAAGTATACATTTTAAGCCAATGGTTGTAGGCCAGTCATGAAAGTTTTGCGAAATTGACAAGATGTTTTACATTGGAACTCTCTATTGTCATGTATCAAAAATAAAATAAATTATATATTTTCTTTTTCTTATATTATAAATTATATATTTTCTGACTTAGTTAATTGCCATGCGATTTCCAAATTTCTAATTGGTTTATTTCATATGTACAAACTTGAAATTCAAATGCTGAATAATAATTTTCATAATTTTGAAGTGTTTCTTTGTATTTTAATTTTATAATATTTTTCACTTTGATTATTTAGTACTTTACTCTTAATACATGATAAATGTCCCGTTTAAAGTTAGAGTCCTATTCACAGTANCCCGTTTAAAGTTGAAGTCCTATTCACAGTACAACAAAAATATATGATAAATGTTTTTTTCCTATTTTAAAAACATTCAAATTAAAGTATATAATAATTTTTTTTTTCTTCTGCGTTAATATATGATTATTAGTACTTTTTTTTTTTCCCCTTTTCTCTTTCTCTAAAACAAGAGAGGAAGGGAGAGAGGACACAACAAACCTCTAAAATGTCCCCGATGTTCACAATGAGGGCATCAAAGAGAACATTCACTGGAATCCAAATCCCTTCTTTCTTTATTTGAAGGCCTTGCACTCCATTGACTTGGTTAAGGATGGTGATCCCGGAACCATCTGAATGAGCAGTAAACCCCCTAACCTGATCTGGTTGAGGGCATGGAGGATAGTATGTGATCCTCATAGATTGCATCCCATCCTCAAACAACTCCATCTCCCTCTTGTCTATCTTTAGGGTTTGTGCCAGCAATCCCAGAAGTGTCATGGCAATGTTTTGCACTTCTAGTATGTATGAGTCCAATATTGTCCTGCAATGATAGACACAGTAAAATGCATGAGACACATGTGGGTGTGTGTGTGTGTGTGAGAGAGAGAGAGAGAGAGAGAGTATTTCTGTGTGATTTTCTTTCTGTTTTCTAAGTAATTAATTTAAGGCCTTTATTTGTGAAATACACAAGTAGCACACTGGTGTGTACTATTGTATTGTTTCTTGATACTTTAGCTATGACTCCATTTAAGCTATAGTGATGGGTCTTTAATGTTTCAGTCGGATTTTACTATTTATTTTTTTAAATGAAGATACTTATGTTAGTGTGCACTTAAATAGTGTGTAAATAGAGAGACAAATATGTGGATGCCCTAATTTCTCCCATCCCTTACACTTGCATTACGCCCAAGTGGTGTGTATCTTTGTGTGTGCGCGAAGAAATGATTATTGTGCCCTTAATAGTATTCACACAATATCATACTAGTTGAGTTAAAAAAATTTAAGTCATACAGAAAAAAGCTTCAATGAGTCTACTTAAGTTGTGTTTGTTGAGAGAGAGAGAGAGAGAGACCTAAATGATGATGGGAGCTCTGGGAATAGAAATCGTTTTCTTTTATTAACAGGGTTGGTTGTCATGTAGAATCTATCACCCCAATCAAGCTTTTCATTGTCCGATCTCATTACAACTCCATAGCCTTCAGAATCACCCGGCCTTATCTTAAACTTCATCTTCTCTTGCACGGAAAGATTGAAGAACTCTTGAACATCATCTTTTAGTTTCTCAAGCATTGGTGGGCTGAGTCCATGGTTCACCAACTACACAAATAATTAATTTATAAATGAAGAAAAATGAGGCAATAAAAGAAGCTGCAACATGATTGTAATTCTTGTGCATTCTTACTAAAATAACAAAGGATACAAGAAAAAATTGAAGTTATCACTATAGAAGAGTATAAAGGCCAATTGTGAAACCTGAAAGAAACCCCAATCTGTGCAAGCTGAATGCAATTTCTCCATCTCAGAATCTGTGGCTTTCTCCAAAACCAATTTTTTCATGTCAATGATGGGTAATTTCACAGAATAAAGGGTTTCATTTTGGATAATTGGTTCATGATCATCTAGACAAACGAAAGATTGAGGAACCGAGGCTAAGGGCTTCTTGACAAGCTCCTTAACACTTTGAAATGAATCAGAGCTATCATAGTTTGTTAGCAGATGAGATGCCATGGTTGTTCTAGTTCTAAGCACACTTAAACAAAAAAGGTATTGATGGGAATTTATAGAAGCATGCATGCGCATATTTCTTTTGAGAAAGGGAGATGCTATTTTTCCAATGACGCAATGGAATATGTCATAGTGATCACGGAGTCAGTGACCTTCATAGTTCCAATGTGTTAGTGCTTGAATTTCAAGCACGTGCAGATATGGAAAATTTTGATATTCTTTTATAAAATCATGCCAAACACTTCAATTTGAACTTTCTTTACGTAAATTTATAATGAAATTTATTATTTCAGGAAAAATGATAGATACACAATCATAGTGTAAGAACAAACTATGATATGTTATAATCCAAGTTTGACATTAAAAAATTTGAAATTGGACCCATCAAATTTAAAATTTACCACATATATAGCACAATTTATTAGATTTTGTAGCAAAAGGTTCATATGTAAAGTATATATCATTTTTTATTTTATTACAATTGCATAATTAGTTATACATCTTCTAGAAAAGGGTGGGGGGGGGGGGGGGTGGGGNTACCCTTGTTTTGGAGTTAAACTGAAAATAGAGGGAAAGGAATAAGCTATAAATGCAGATTTTTAATATAGGCTTTATGTTTTAAATTTGAAAAAAAAATCTTAAGAGTTATGTTAGTACTTTTATAATTTTTATTAAAAAAATGTTTCATTCAATTACCTTCACCCAATTAGCAAAAAGAAATTTGGAGGTTCGAGGGAGAATGAGTGGAATTGGGTCCCTTTCCATTCTATTAATTCCCCTTATTTAAAAATCTTTCAAACAATAATAGGTTGCTTTTTTTTTTCTCTTCCATTCCATCTCTTCCCCTTTTGTTCTATTCATCCAAATATAGCATTATAAATTTTTCTTGGCAAAAAAATAAACTTGTGATTATGTATTTTGCAGTGGTTCGTGGAAAAAAATCACGAGCATGCATGGGAAATGGAACAGTTACAGTACATAATAAAATTACTAGAAATTAGTTTATAAAATTTTCCTATATTAGAGTCACGCCTCCTTCCCTTTATCATTCCTTCAAGTCAGGTTGCAATTTGTGACTTGATTTAGCTGTAGGCATAGAAAGTCACCTCTATATTATCGTCTTCCTTTGCACCTTCTTCTTACAACATCTACCAATACTTGACGATCGCATGTAACTAGCCTAGAGAAATCCTAAAGACAGCAACACCACACTAGAAAAATCCTAGCACAAGGAGCACTAGGGAAATCCTAGAGACATAAAGTGCATAATAATACTACTTAACTAGAGAAAATTTACCAAACGACCTGTGGAAAAAAAAAAATGATAGAATTTTCCCAGAACTAAAATGTGGTTATTAGATGAAACAAAATAAAATTTATAAATTATTCACTGGTGGTTATAGCTTATAAGTTCACATCAATAATAATGCTAACAGTTGACTTCTTGCTATCTAGCTAGCGTTTTCTTAAAGCGTTCTAATTAATCTGGTGAACATGTCCACCCTCCCTCGTTGTTTATGGCTTTTGATTTCAGTACGTTAGTTCCGTGGTAGGGACGACATGAAGCTTCGTAATCCTTTACATCAAGAAAAACGTGCTTAATGAGCAATTACTTTATTGATGCAGTCGACATACATAGCTTGCACCAGCAATAGATGCATCGAAAGAGATAGTTTGTCCAACTTGAGATTCCTCACTTTAAAATTTCAAAACATAAATCACGTGTTGCATTAGGAAATATAAATTATTTGGCAGTGAGGTCATGTTTGGGTTTGAGTCAGAATATGTATACATATTCAGTGACGGTTAGTTCTAAATTTCTAATGTTAAATAATCCAATCAGAAGAAAATGGGTATTTGATATAAAGACTCAATCTCCACGTATATCTATACATATTTGGTAGGGTTCAAAATGATGCTTCTATATCTTAGTACTGATTCCAATACACAAGAATCACATTTATCTCTTAGGAAGGCAGAAATTGTTCTTCTAAACTAGCTGCGTGATTAAGATAACTATTACAATTCTATCTCATGTTGATTCTTTATACTTATAATTCTTGGGGAGGAGAAAATGGTTATTCTCTATCTCTCTCTCTCTTTTTTTTTTTTTTTTTGTGAATAGAAATGTAAAAAGTAAATAGGTTGTTTTAACTTTGAGACAGGGTGTAAAGCAATTAATAGATGCCTATCAACAAATGATCATGACAAGATTTGATCTGAAGACCTTTTCTTCGATGCACATAATTTTAATGGTGCACGCAATTTTTTATTTTAGAACAGGTATAATAATTGGATTATGTCTAATGGCTAGCGAGGCCTAACATCGGTTAATTCTTGCCTTGGACATGTATTCATGGAAAAGGGAGAGATTGAAGGAGAAGGAGGGCACTGGGAGAGAGAAAGAGAGAGAGAGAGACCCAAGAGGTGGTGGGCAATCAAGGGTAATTTGCAAAAGTCATTATTTTCTTTTTTACAATAATTAAAAACAGACTAACTATTACTCAATACTATAAGTGATATGTAGGATATATATGTGCCCAATAAAATAGACGCCATAGATAATTTCAATAATTAGTTATAATTGTAGTATTAAATAATTAGCTATAATTTTTTTTTAAAAAAAAATCATAATCGGAGAATATGGCTTGTTATTCAATACCACAAGTGGTATGCATACTACAAGTGGATTTAATAGCTGAAATTATCTGTATAATTTATTTTAAAAATATATGTGACCTATAAAATACAAGACTTAGATTATCTTAATAGTTAGTTATGCCGGTACCACTTGTTTTACTGAATAATTAGCTGGAGAATATTCCTAATATAATCTGACTTTGAAAGAGGGCTTTGTGTAACTTTTAGAAATAGAAAAAAATGGCCGTGTATACCACATGAAACTATTTTCACTTTGGAAAAAGAAAAAATACGCTCAATTGGCTAGGATGCCTTTCTTTGTTTTCAGATAGAGAAAGCCTTCTTTTTAGATAGAGATAGCAAATGTTCCACCAACCTAGTTAACCAAGATATATGCAATTATTCTTCAATCTAATAAAAATCTCCATTTTTCATATCCAAACAGAAAAGAAAAAGGGATCAAAAGCTTAATTAAAGAAAGTTGTTTTAACTTATAAGTAAGAAATCAGAATCAAATCTTAGATAGCATACAATCTTATCCATGGAATGTTGCAATAGATACAATCTCACCTCCAGATTTTGAATATTAATGAGTCTCAAATCTCAATATCTGTGGGTGAAAGAATATTCTGCAGTACCTAACTTAGATTTCCTTCAATTTTTAGGCATACTGCAAACCAACTCACCAAGGAAAGACAATGGTGAAATTTTGTATAAAAGCCTATTTTGCCCACTCCTCTACAGTCAAGTTTAGTTTTAATTTTCAGATAAAAAAAAAAATTGTTCTTTCACTGTGAAATGATGGCTGACGAAGGTATGATCTTTGGTCAATCTTTTGCAAATAATGATGTTCCTCCCTTTGAAGTTAGGGTTTTGATTATAGATGATGACGTTTTATCCTTGAAGCTTATCTCGTCAATACTCACCTCATTGAAATATCAAGGTAGCTAATCTCTATTATTTTAGAGTATATCCAAAGATAACTATAAACATATATGATGCTATTCCCTTTCACTTTTGACATTGACATTGACATTTTTCCGTAGATAATTATTCACATGCTTATTCATTCTATAGGACATTTCACAACCATTACAAATTTCAATTTTGTCTATTTCTTCATGAATATGAGTCAGAAAGAAATATCTCTTTGACGAATAACTTCGTAAATTAAAGCCATTTATTTTTTGTTTTTTTTTTATTAACTTCTTGTATGATTAAGATGAAGCATCCATGTTATTTACCAAATCTTTTTTCCTTAATCTTTAATTTCTACATATCATTGTTGTTGTTGTTGTTGTTATTATTATTATTATTACAACATCATCCTGATTCTTTTGGCACTTAGAAGAGTATATAGCCACAATCTTCTACTACTTATTATGATTATTGTTTCTTAATTCTTGACGATCTACCATATTTACATGCTAGCAAAATGATGGTATTATTGAATTTCAGTTGTAGGTTTTAATCAGCCATTGGATGCCTTGGAAGAGCTTCGAAAGAATAAAGGCTATTTTGACCTCATTGTGATGGATGTTCATATGCCGGATATGGATGGGTTCACACTGAAACAAAAGGTTGATGAAGTTGAAGAGTGTGAATTACCATTTATATGTAAGAGCTGCTTTATAACTTACATTCGCCAAAACATTTACAAGATTTTACGTTAACATAAAAGAAAATCTATTTGTAATTTCGTGTCAATTCTCTAACATTCTTTTCTATTCAATTATTGTATATAAGGTCTATTTCCTATGAAGGTTAATTAAATTTCATTTGTAAATAATATGTTCTCTTATTTTTTTTTTTAAATATATATTTTTGTTTACAGTCATTTCAGCTGACAACGACGAGAAGCTCATAATAAAAGCCTTGATGAATGGTGTAGTGCGTTATATATCAAAACCAGCAACACTAAATGATTTCAAAGGTATTTGGCAATTTGCTAAAACTTCATCAAAAGGTAAAGCGCCAATTCTTGCTGAAGAAACACAATATTCTGGAGAAGAATCATTGGGAGAGAGCTCACATGACCAAAACTTGAACCCTCCATCTTCTTCAAAAGAAAGTACACTGATTACCCAAAATGACAACGTCTTAAAGGAACCAATGAGTCCAGGGAAGGATCATGGACAAACTGCTCCGAAGAAGAAGAAGAAGAAAATGGTTTGGACCAACGAGCTTGGAACTAAATTCTTAGAAGCCATCGATTTTATAGGCTTAGAAAGTAAGTTCAATTTCTCCTTAAATATTTCATTGACTCATTAGTTTTATAGACTCAAGTTATGTTGTGTTTAGTAGTTACTTTTATTTGTAATATCTTGCAAAAAGACTTTTTCTTTCTATATCACAAACTTTTGTTCTATCCAGGGGCATTTCCAAAAAGAATTCATGAAGTCATGGATGTGCCAGGGTTAACAAGGAAGAATGTGGCAAGTCGTCTACAGGTTTGTCATTTTCATAATCACTACTAAATATAATTGCTTCCCAATAATTATGATTATGCACATTTAGACATGACAGATAAACACAGCTATCCTAGCTCTTCATCTTTGTTTCTCTCCAGTGGTGTTTGTTACATCGACATTTTCACATCGATATGAAATTCATTCGTATAAAATAGTAATACCTAAAATTTAAGATACTCAGATTTAGTATGGCAAATGAGATACTCGAAAATGCGAAAATATTGGTGCCCCATCTGTCTATTCTCTTAATATAGTTTCCGAATATAAGTATGCAAGATATGGATAAGTGAAAGTACTGGCCTGCCAAATGACTCCTAATTTTACGTATATATACTTATGTGTATGTAATACTACGTTTTCTTTTTTTCTTTTGTCATTGGTTAGGGTATGGGGGACTAGATATTCAAATCTCATGACCTTAACTTTTTTGAGAGATTCTTGTATTAGTTGTGTTGTTTGTACTCGATTAACATTACATGTAGTTGAAAGTATAAGATCATCATGATGAAATAAAATTGCAAAAGAAATCCTAAAATATTATTTTCAGTTATTTATTCTTCAAAAGATGTAAGTGTTTATGACAGAGAGAATATAATTTTATCCACTCGTTATGTTATTGTCATCAATCATCTTCTTAACACTTAAAAATTTACTTGAATGTAATTATTTGACAATTTCATGAATTTCATAGTATTATCGGGATTTCTTGAGGCAATTTGCAAGACAGTTTGCCGAGGCAATAGACAATGGGAATGATAAGAATGTCCTGTTATCACGTATGGCATCAAAATATTCCTCAGTTACATTGAGAGGCATTCAATATGAATATCATAAAATTTTAGAACAGCGCGAATTGACAAGTTGGTATCCATCATCCGAAGACATATCTAGTTCTACATTCAGATATGAGAAGTCAAAGTTGTGGAATAATCCTACAGCCTCACATCATTATTTGCCTATCCAAATGAACCCTACTGCTCAAGTGGGTCTTTCAGCAGGAAATATGAATCATCTCAGTTCACCATATCAGCTTCCGAGTGCTTCAAATATAGTGCAAATTTATCAAGAGCCATCTCCAAGACAACAAGCAATTAATCCTTATGGATTAGTAAATTACGATTTTAGCAGCCATGCATTAGCTCAAACCCCAGCTTCAAATTGTACCAACTATGATGCTAGAATTGGAATCACAACTCCTAGAGGGAGGGTTGAGATGAGTCAGATGCAGAAAAATGGAATTGGGGTTTCAAATACTAGTTATGAGAATGGTTTGATGATGAATGAGACCAACATTAACAATGCGATGTCTGACTTGTTGAACTCAAATTCTAGTTATATGGCTGGAAGAGGAGTGTGTCCAATCAGTGAGGTTTATAATGCAAACCAAAGTCTGCTAATGTCTATGGGGGCTAACAATATGGAAAATATTTTTGTTGAGCCCTTATATCAGCAGCAGCAGCAACGACATCCACATCAGCTTTCCAATGCAGAAAATTCTCTAAGTTTTGCAATAGGGGGTAATAATGATACTTCAAATTTTACATCTCATATGTCGCAGTTCAGTGGAATTCATTATGGTGGTACTTCGATGGAAGGCGGTCATGGTAAATTCTCATTCCAGGTATGTCAAAAATACTTTCTAAATTCTTATAGTAATTGCTTTCTCACTTCATCAATATGATGTAATTCATAACCCAAGTAGATTATGTGAAATTATTACCTTTTTTTTTTTCTGTTTATATGGGAATCTAACCTATAAAACCTTTGCACTATCCTTACTTTTAGCAATTGAGTTATGTGGCTGCATGAAATTATGGCATTTGCTCTTTCTTATTGGTTTTTGTTTTAATGCACGTAACCAGTATGGAAACGGGAAAGTAGTTTCAGAGGAATATATTAATCCTGCAAATTGTAGCGTTGAGATTACTACTGCAAATAGAGAAGCTCCTAAACAGACATGAATGCTTGACTAATTTCATCAATCATATTGAGTTTTATCATTTTCATAAAATTGAAGAGATGAACCATTGAATTATTTTGCATATTTTTTGTGGGCTTTACTTGCTTTTCATTTCTAATTAACTTCTTGGATACCAAGCTATAAGCAGGATTATTTTCATGCATTATTTCCCATCTCTATTTCATAAGTAAGTAAGTAAATTAGCATGATATATTCTTCTTCAGAAATTTAAATTTGTTGTTATCTCCATTTCCAACAAGACAATGAAGTGGTGACTGAAGAGTTCAATGTGAACGTACATCCATCTGACGACTATATTCCATCATCTGACCAAATCTCTAATCAGGCAAGTTTTGTTAATTTTTTCCCTCCATAAATTTTTGCTTTAGAAACAGTTGTATGAGGTAGTCTGGGTTTAACTCAACTAGCCTACATGATAGTTTGCACCTTCAAGCTAATTGATACACGTGATCTTTGTGCTGCAGTTGATACTTAGGATGTATGTAGTTCTTATTAATCATTAATATAAACAATCTGGAAAGTAAGTGAAAGTTCCACAATGAAGAGCTAATGTGTATTTTTTGCAACTTGGATTACTTTATAGCACATTGGAATTTCTTTTTATCCTTTTTCCTTTTCTGGTCTTTTGAATGCTACAGACAAGGGCAACCTATCCTTCTCTCATAAATTCTATCCCTCTTATGCTTTGTAAAGTTGAAACTAGAGTGCCTTTTTCCATGTTAATGTGATATGACACTGAGACAAGTTTATGAAATGTCAGTTATAAATTACTATTTATTCTGTTGGTAACTTTTTATTTGGCTTGCTTTAGCTGCAGAACAATGTGGACATCCCAGAGTTTGACTTGGAAAAGATGTCTGAGTTCGAACAATATTTTTCCCATCAGGCAAGTAATTTTCTGAAGTTTCTAGCTTTAAAAGTCAAACAAATAACTATAACATTGACTCCAATGGTTTGAATTTTGAATTCTCATATACATGGCTCTTCTTCTCAGGATTGGGATGGTCCTGCAGCTCGACGATAAGGAATAATTGGAATTCAAGGGCTTGCAAGTTGCAAGGATCTTTAACTATGCAAATTTAAGCATGTTCCTTTTCAATTGTTGCCAACAAATAAATATGACAATTTGCAACTGAACTATTAGCCGAAGTTTCACTCTAGTTTCTTTCTGTGTTATTTGTATTCCTATGTCAATACAAAACCCTTTTTTAGCATAAAATGCCAGACATAGTACTTATGCAGTTATGCATTAAATAGATATGGGTTAAAAGGCTTACAATCTTAGAAGATACGCATTCGATCATACATTTCTCTTCTGATGTAAATGTCATTCATCCAATAGATCCTGACTCTACTAGTTTGCAACCTTCACAGTCTCTTCAACTGGAGACTATAGGGTACAAGAGCTTTGCCTTTGTCCTGTTCTTGGATGCAATCCAATATGTGGGAACACAGGTAGAAAAAAACGCATCCAACTATGGGTCCAAATCCTGAACCATAATGTTAAGTGATTAGCTCACTTTTTGGGATCATTCCAACAAAGCTGCCACCACTTCCCTCCACGTGACAAAAAATGGAGAAGACAATTCCTTGCCCATCTTTGAAGAAAGCACTAGAAGCTAATAAAATATTTTAACTAAAGAAAAATCTAGAGAACCAGCTGCTAACCGACTAAGAAGAGAAGTCAAGAAATAAGAAAAAAATATCTACTTCTGTAGCGCCATACATAGGCGGTTTTAAGAGCATATAAAAAAGGCATATGTAAGAGAGAAAGAAAGAAAGAGAAACCAAAAATACAAGTGACCCGAAAAAGATGAGTGAGGTTAGTGAAGAAAGGGAGAGAGTGACTACGGAGACAAGGAGCCTCCAGGAGGGGTCTGATCCTCTTGCTCGGAGTGGGAAGAAGATTAAGGAGGTGGTAAGGAGTTTGATGGTGAGTCTTCCCTTCCCGTATCCTATGAAATGCTAGTGCAAGATGATATGGTTATCAGTTCCTCAGCTGAGGTTCGAATGTCGTATAAGAATTCTCTTTTGGGAGGTTTGAGTGAGTCTGAGTTTGAAGGGATTGGGTCAGAGGGAGAGTACGAAGATGATGCTGACTTTGACGAAGCTGAGACGACTCAGGTGATGGGGGAGGATTTCAGCGAATAGTCCAGAGCGAAGTCAGGTCAAGAGTCCAGGATTAAGATATCTTTTAGAAATGAGGATCCGCTCTGTCCCATGATCGAGCTATCCTCTAAAGAAAGAGAAAGAATAAGGAAACCTTGGAAGAAGTGTTTGATAATCAAGCTATTGGGTAAACGGATTGGCTTCCATTTTCTGGAGAGGAAGCTTAAACAGTTATGGTCCATTAAGGGGGTAATGACTATTATTGATCTGGGGAATGACTTTTTTCTAGTAAAGTTCAGCACTGAGCAAGACCATGCGTTTGCTCTCACTGGTGGTCCATGGATGATCTTTGACCATTATCTCACCATAAGGGAATGGCAACCCAACTTTAACCCGTTCTCAACCTCAATAGACTCAGTGATGGTGTGGATACGTTTCCCTGGTATAGCTATGGAATACTATGACAGTGAGATTTTGAAAATGCTAGGTAATTGCATGGGACGCACCATCAAAGTGGATACCAACACTTTCCTTCAATCTAGGGGGAAGTTTGCAAGGCTATGCGTCGAAGTTGACCTCTTGAAACCGCTTCTATCCCATCTAAGTATCGATGGAATATCTTGCACTATTGAATATGAAGGTATCCATTTAATTTGTTTCCATTGTGGGCACTATGGGCACATGAAGGAGGGTTGCCCTGTTCAACCTCTTAAACCTTTAAGTCCTCACGTGGAGCAAAGTATGGACGATGATCTTGAAGGGGTTGCAGGAGATGCCCAAGCAAAGAGCAATCGTAGGGACGATAGTAGGTTTGGCCCGTGGATGCTAGTTCAGAAGCAAAAGCGAGCTAGGCGGGATTTGGGGAGAGACACGTCTAGTCAGAGTGTAGGAGGGGAAGGAACTAAAGGTGATCTGAACCAGAAGAGTATGGGCAGAGGTAGGGGTTCTCATTTTGCCTCGTTAGATGTCGAGGATGGAGGGAACTTCGGCTCAATCAGTGTCAATCCTAATGAGTTAAATAAGGAGATCAGAAATGGGGAAAAGAGCCAAGCATTTAATGCCCCACGTGGGGTTCCAAAAGTTCAAAAGCAAGGGTATTCTGAAGATATTCCAAAAGGGAAATTGGTAACCAAGGGTCAACAGCAGAAAATTCAGAGTCAAACAGGAAGTGGGCCGGGGTTTAAGGAAGTGAAGTTTTCAAATGCTAAAAGTACTGAAGCCAAAAGTGTGCAAGCCCAAAGTGGTAAGGAAATCCTTTATGGTCCATCTGATGGGGAGGAGTGTATGCACATGCTTATTGGAGAGGCCTCGTCTAGTGCTTTTCAGGTGGGCCCCTCTAGGGATGTAATATTGGGCTTAAGCCATGCACCAGAACCTCCTGATCAAGCTTTAGCTTCGATTATGAGTAGCAGCGGAAATCTCTCGCCAGCTGTCCTTCTTGAACCAGAACTGGTAGCTAATGCACATGGGTGTCATTTTGAGATGGATGACATGCAAATGTCTTAGGTGTTTGGTCCTTTCTTCCTTTCTTTTATGATTAATAAAATCATAGTCTGGAACTATATAGGTGCAGGCAATGCAAAACTTCTTAGGGCAGCTAAAAATATTCTTGGTCCTTTTTCTCCTGAAGTTCTTGTGTTACTAGAAACCAAAGTTAATAGCTCTCGGGCGCCTGGCATTTTGAGTAAACTGGGTTATCCTTTCTCGATTATCTCCGATGGGGATGGGTTATCTGGTGGCATATGGGTAGCTTGGAAGTCTGACGTGGTGGAGGTAGAAGTTCTTAAAACTCACGCTCAATTTGTTCATGTGAGATTTTCTGGTTACCATGGAATAGGGTGGTTTTTTACTGCAGTTTATGCAAGCCCGAATTTTGAGGAAAGAACAGTTTTGTGGGACGAGCTTAAGCTTCTTGCTCGGGTCATGTTGATGCCTTGGCTGCTAGCGGGGGATTTTAATGTTTTTCTCCATGCAGGGGAAAAGAAAAGTGGAGCTTCAGTTAATGTCCGAAGATGTCAAAGATTTGCAAATTGGATTCATGGTTGTAACCTCATAGAGGTGGATGCTTTGGGTTCCAAATTCACTTGGAGAGGTCCTCTGCTCAATGGTTTTGATTGCATCTTTGAAAAACTTGATCGTGTGCTCTGTAACAGTGTTTGGAGAACTCACTTTGATGAGGTCAATTCATTTGTGTTACCTAGGGTGTACTCAAACCATCATCCTATTCTCATTGATTTTGTTAAGCATCCCACAAATCGGTTGGAGAGACCTTTTTGTTTTGTTGCCGCTTGACTCTCTCATGTTGACTTTCCTAATGTGGTAGCTAGCAATTGGAACCACTCTGGTTCTTTGGCTAGTGGTCTGGCTACTCTCACTCCTATTCTCAAAGGGTAGAATAGAGAGGTCTTCAGTCATATTTTGAGGAAAAAATCTCGTCTTCTGAACAGAATCCATGGTGTGCAACGTGCCATGCATAGAAGATGGAATCCCTTTCTTGATCAGCTGGAGATTTCTTTAAACTCTGAGTTGCGTGAAATCTCATTGCAGGAAGAACAGCTTTGGCATCAAAAATCTCGAGCTGAGTGGGTGTCTAAGGGGGATCGTAACACTCGTTACTATCATACTAAAACTGTTATTCGCAGAAGAAGAAATAAAATAACTATGCTTAGAGACGAGGCAGGAGAGTGGGTTGAGGATTCTGGAGCGCTCCAGGATCTAGCTCATAATTATTATGTCAAGCTTTTTACTGATGATAGCCCCAGATCCCTTGGACCACTAAAATTTTGTATCCGGTAATTGATGATAATTTATTGAGGGACCTTTCTAATCCTCTCCAAGAAGAAGAAGTGAAGGCAGCCATGTTTGGTTTGGGTCCTCTTAAGGCTCCGGGTCCAGATGGTTACCCTGCTATTTTCTATCAGTCTCAGTGGCGGACTCTTGGCAAACCGATGGTTACTCTAGCTAATCAAATTTTCTCTGGCGATAAGAGCATAGCAGAGGTTAATGATACTCTTTTGGTCCTCATTCCAAAAGTTGATAAACCAGAGTTCATATCCCAATTTCGGCCAATCTTTTTGTGCAATGTTAACTATAAGTGTATAACGAAGATCATTGTGAATAGGCTCAAACACTTATTGCCTAAGTTGATCTCCCTTTACCAGGCAAGCTTTGTCCCCAAAAGAAGTATTCAGGATAATATTCTTATTGCTCAGGAAATGATGCACTATATGCACAAAGTTAAGGGCAAGAGAGGCTTCATGGCCATTAAGGTGGATTTGGAGAAAGCCTACGACTGCATCAAATGGAGCTTTGTAGATGAAGTTTTGAGTGAAATTAATATTCCTTCTGATCTCAGAAGAATTATTATGGACTGTGTCCAATCGACATCAATGAGCCTTCTCTGGAATTATTATAGATGAATTATTAATAATCCGGAAGATCTTTGGGTTAGGGTGATGCGTGGGAAGTATGGGCAAGGTTCTCTCTGCCTTTCTTCCGTTGAGGTTAAGAGTAGTGATTCAGCCACTTGGAAGGCTATAAGTAAAGTTTGGCCCGACGTAACAAAGTGCATGGGGTGGAATGTGGGCAATGACCGATCTATAAAATTCTGGACTGACCCCTGGGTAGATGGTGTGAGTTTTTTGCTTGACACTGTCTCTTTTTCTGTTCCAGATAGGGAGCTTCTTGCCTCTGTTGCTGCTTTTGTGCTTCCTTCAGGTGATTGGAACTAGGAAACTCTAGAAAACCTTCTCCATGCAGAGGTTTATGCTAAAATTCATGTAATACCCCCTCCTTCTTTGGACGATGGTGAGGATGGAATTTTTTGGCTAGGTGATAGCTCAGGACTGTTCTGTTAAGAGTGCTTACAAGAGCTTAATGGCACAGAGGTGGAAGGCTGCTAACGCTATTTGGAGCAAGATCTGGAAGTGGCAAGGTCCTGAGCGTATTCGCATGTTTCTCTGGCAAGTAACTCATAATAGGTTGCTTACTGGTGTGAAGTGCAGTAAGTGGAGTGGCTCTGAGGGTAAGTGTACGTTATGTGAAGGGGAGAATGAGACTACCCTCCATGTGTTGAGGGATTGCAAGTTTGCTTGGAGGGTGTGGGTTCAATTTGTGTCTCCTTCGAAGAGGGTCCATTTCTTTTCATGGGACTTACCTCTTTGGTTAGAAATGAATTTTTCCTAGAATTTGGGAGGGCCTGGTCTAAACTGGAGTATCACTTGGGCAGTGATAGCTTGGATGCTGTGGAAGTGGAGGTGTCTGGCCTTATTCGACCCAAACTTCACTCACCTTTTCAATCAGAGTATGGTGATTCTCGACTTCTTAAAGGGGTGTAACAGTCATGTTGTTTCATCAAACTTGATCCCGGTTAGTGTTGCTCTTCATGTTCATTGGTTTCCTCTGGAAGCACGGTGGGTTAAACTCAATACCGATGGGGCTTCGAGAGGGAATCCGGGGATGGCAGGGTATGGAGCTTTGCTAAGAGATGAAAGTGGAGATTGGGTAGCTGGGGTGGTCCGAAATCTGGGTTTTGCTTCAGCCTTTTGTGCTGAGCTTTGGGGTGTGTTGGAAGGGCTTGAGATGGCTTGGCGTTTGGGTTTCAAGAAGGTTGTCTTGGAAAGTGACTCCCGAGTTGCTATTGTGCGCCTTTTTGGGAATGTTAGTAAGGGTGGCATGCATGGGCAGCTGGTGAAAATGATTCTTGTTTTGTTGAACAAGGATTGGAGCGTTAAAGTTCAGCATGTGGATAGAAAAGGCAATGGGTGTGCTGACTGGTTAGCCAACTATAGCATTGGGCAAGGCTTGGGTGCCATGCACCTCGCGTCTCCTCCTCGTGATTTAGTTTCTCTACTTGTTGCTGATGAGATAGGGCTTTCATTGCCCATTGGTTCTGGTTCTGGCTTCTAGCTTTGTTTTGTTTGGGCATTTGCCCCGTTTTATTACCAAAAAAAAAAAAGAGAAACCAAGTCTTGTACTATCTTTCAGCTATTCAATTATCAACTTTTCTTTTCCCACATATTTCTACTCTTCCAACATTCTTTGTCACATTCTCAACTATCCCATCAATTCCCTTCACACATATAAAACTATTATCTCATCTCTAACTAAGTTGACTAACAGTGTTATCAAGGCTACTTCTTTTTATTTGGGCGTGAAGCTCATTTACTAAAACTCATTGCCAAACCCATTCTATTCATCATTTACCTAAAAATTCTACTTTATCCCATGGCTACGCTTACTATTAATTTCTCTTTTGTTTCTCTACAAATTTTTACTAGTGAAAACTATGATTTTTGGAAACTAAAATTAAATACATATTTTATCTCACAAAAATTGTGGGATATTGTTCAAAATGAGTTTAACACCCCATAAGATATTTCCACTATGTCTGAGGTGGAGAAGAAAAAATTAGAGTAAAATCAATAGAAGGATGGGCAAGCTTTGTTTGTTATCCAACAAGCAGTGGGCCACACTATTTTACAAGGATCACAAATGCCGACTTTGCAAAAAAAGTATGGGATATCTTAGAGGAGGATGTCGAGGAAGTGAAAAAGTATGTGCCATTAAACTTCAATATCTTAAAAGAGAATTTGAAATATTAAAAATGAAGGAATTTGAGACTATAGAAGATTATTATAGGAGAATCAAAGAAATAGTCAATCAAATGAAATTTTATGGAGAGGATATAACTAAAAAAAGGGTGGTAGATAAAATCCTTATCACTCACACCAAAAAGTATGACCCCATAATTACTGCTATAGAGATGACATTAGATTCATTGTCTCTATCAGTGACTAAACTCAGTAATGGATTAAGAGGAGGATGGGGGGTGGCCAGGGGGCATTGCCCCCCATGTTTAATTGTTTTTCTTAAGTAATGGTCCACATAGTCACACTCATTGGTATAAAAATAAATAAATAAAAATTGTGGCACAACCACTTAGGATGCCGTAATCAACAAAGCAGCAATAGCAAACAAGTTAAAAAAAAAAAAAACGTTTTGAATTCTTTATTTTATTGAAAAGTAAACAGAGTCCTTGTCTTTTAGAGTTTTAGTCTTTTACTCAATAGAAAACACAAAGCAAAAAGGGAAGGAGAAGGATTCTGACTTTTGAGGACGATTCGCAACTCACAAGCAGCCATGGACAGAGCTAGCGGCCATTACTATTTGATTTGTGTGCTTCTCTGCTTGTAGCTAGTGACAAATCTTCTTTTGGTAACTAAGTTATTTTCTTTTATTTTTTCTATTTTCATCTTCTTTCAATTTACACTATTTTAGTTTTTTAATTCGTTATTCCTTATTTCCTATTCTAATTTGTTAGGGATTAGAAGAAAGTTAATGGTACACAAGAAAACTAATTGAAGTAGAACTTATTTATAATGTCTAATAATTTATTTTACTTTTGTGCATTAGTTGTTGTTAAATGTATTAATTTTACTATCACACATGATAATGTAGGAGAAGAAAATTTATAAGAATGGAAAAACCATCTACTATCAATGGCTATTTTAAGAGAAAATTTACTCAACCTCTTGAAGTTGATCATTGTTCTCCTATATCAACTACTCAGTTGATTAATGATGAACAACATCATTCCACTTCCAAAGTTCCAAGAATAGAAAAAGAAGTTGATGTTTCTTTATTAGAAAAGGATCCTGGATTACGTGACCCAATTTGTGTTAGAGAAACTGGTGCAACTCCGTTGTAGATAAAGCTTCAACCTGGTGCAACCACCTCTAGCTTTAATATTTAAATACTGCTATAGGCCTGATGCAAACACTTGATAGATAAGCTTTAATATTTAAATATTGCTATAGGCCTGGTGCAAACACTTTATAGATAAGCTTTAATATTTAAATACTGCTATAGGCTTAGGATTAGGTTCACGTATCTCCTCTATTCTGTTACTTATATATAGCTTTCTGTTACTAGCTCACTGTATAAATATGACACATAATACATCAATAAAATATATGAAAGAATTCTCCTCACTTATATTCAGCATCTTTATGGTATCAGAGCTGTCAGCTTAACAGCAAAAATTATTTCTTTCCATGGCCAACGTCTCTGATTGTTCTTCCATCGCTCAATCTCAAACTTTCATGAACGCCACACCTTATCAACCTGCACTTACTCTTGTTTCTTTCACTGCTGCTCACATCCCCATTAAACTTAATAACCAAAATTATTCTTCATGGCGTACGCTAGTCGACACCCTCTTCTATGGTCACAATCTCATCCCTTACCTTGATGGCTCCAAGCCATGCCCACCTAGCACCATAACCAATTAAGGCATTACTCTTCCTAACCCCGAGTATGCTTTTTGGACTCGTCAGGACAAGTTCATTCTTCATGCCATTATTTCTTCTCTTGAACCAGATATCTTACATCTCCTTAGCAATCCCTCTACCTCCAAAGAAGCCTAGGATCACCTCAAAACTCTCTTTGCCAATCAATCCCGCTATCGGCTCATGTCTCTTAAGCAAAAGCTCTCCACTGCTACAAAGGGAACCCAACCTGTTAGTGCATACCTTCAATTACTAAAAAATATTGCAAATGAGATTGCACTCATTTCCTCCCCAGTTGACGATATTGATCTTGTTATTTATGCACTTAATGGATTGGTTTAGACTTCGAAGAAATTTCTGGTCCTTTTCGTGCTATAGACACTCCCATTTCCTTCCTAGAATTACAAGACAAATTAGTAGATTTTGAAACCTACAACACCAAAGAAGATACAATCACTTCCTCCATTCTCCTCACTACCAACGTAGCTCACAAATCAACAGCACCTCCATTCAAAAGACGTACAACATACAACCACAATAAACCCCTTCTTCCTACCCCATCCACACCAGATTTTTCCTCATCTACTGTGTGTCAGCTATGCAACAAAATTGGACATAGTGCTTCCTGGTGCTACAAATTTTTTCCACACCTTAAACCAAAAAAATCACCCATGCTCACTTCACCACACCTCAACCCACCCTAAATCCTAACACTTGGCTGCTCGATACTAGTGCTTCTCATCATGTTACAAGTACCCCTGCAAATCTTCATGATTCTTTTGAATATCATGGCAACGATCACATGATGGTTGGTAATGGTGCAGGTTTGCTTATTTCTCACATTGGTTCTACCACTCTTACCTCTTCCACCAATACCTTCCATTTGCATAATGTGCATTGCGTTCCTTCCATCAAACAAAATCTCATATCTCTTTCACAATTTTGCAAATCTAATAATGTATCCATTGAATTCTTACCTTCCTCTTTTGTTGTGAAGGATCTCCACACAGGGGTGTGCCTTTTGCAAGGCCCAAGTAAGGATTGCACGTATCCTTTTCCCACTGCTGTCTCTCAGGCTTCCTCCACTCCTCATGCCCTCTCACTACAACGCCAGTCCTTGGACTCTCTTTGGCATCACCGCTTCAGTCATCCCTACTCTCGAGTCCTTCATCAACTTGCTGCCCAACATCAGTTTGTTGTACCATCCCAGCTTCCTAATTGCAACTTTTGTTCATATAACAAAAGCCACAAGCTGCCATTTTCTTCTTCTAGCATTAGGACTACTAGACCTTTAGAACTTCTTTATGCTGATGTATGGGGTCCAGCACCTCAAATTTCTATTGATCAATATAAGTTTTATGTGGTGTTCATTGACCATTTTACTCGCTACACTTGGTTCTATCCTCTCAAACACAAATCTGATGTCTATACTGTTTCTATTCACTTTAAACATTTAGTTGAATCCTACTTCCACACTACCATTAAGTCCTTTTCTTTTGATAATGGTGGAGAATTTCTCAAGTTAAAATCCTATTTTCTTTCTCAAGGCATTTCTTTTTTTCAATCACCACCATATACTCAAGAAAGGAATGGTATGGTTGAAAGGAAGCACTGGCACATTGTTGAAACCGGGTTAGCTCTTCTTCATCATGCCTCCATTCCTCCTTCTTTTTGGACCTTTGCCTTCCAAACAACCACCTTCCTCATTAATCGTCCCACACCAGTTCTTCGCATGACTTCTCCATATCAAAAACTTTTTCATCAAACCCCTCACTATAATTCCTCCAAAGCCTTTGGGTGCTTATGCTATCCCTGGCTTCGGCCCTACTCTCTTACCAAGCTTTATGCACACTCCACTCCATGCAATTTTTTGGGCTATTCCACTAACAAACATGCATATATTTGTTTTGATCATACCAACCACAAGTTCTATATTTCCAGACATGTTAAATTCATTGAAGACTCATATCCCTTCAAAACACATCCTTCCCCACCATCAGTGTCATCTTCTGATCTTGAGTCTATCTCTTATTCTCATTATCCCATTTTTGTTCCACCACAGCTACCCTCCTCCTCAAACTCCACTTCTATCCCTACTCCTTCCCAATCTTTATCCACTTCCACCTATGTGGCTGCTACTCTCTCTTCCCCTTCCAATGCTCCACAACTCTCTCCCTTTATTGTCTTAAAAAATTCCCCTCCTTCTATTCCACCTCCTACTAATCCTTCCCCTCCCACCACCACTACCCATCAAATGATTACCCGCTCCAAAAATAACATCTTCAAGCCTAAAACTCCGTTCACCCTCACTACTACCAAACATCATCTACCTCAAAGTGTTAAACCCAAGTGCTTCACTCATGCCAGTAAACACCTGGAATGGCGTTTAGCCATGTCTCAAGAGATTGATGCTCTCCTCCGAAATGGTACTTGGTCCCTCGTTCCCAAACCACCTCATGCTAATCTTGTTGGGTGCAAATGGGTCTACCAGGTCAAGCGTCTCCCTTCTGGTGCCATTGATCACTACAAAGCTCGCCTTGTAGCTAAGGGTTTCTCTCAATGCCTTGGGCTTGACTACCACAAAACCTTCATCCCTGTGGTTAAGCCCCAGACCGTCAAGGTAGTCCTCACCATTGCTCTTCACCACCATTGGCCATTGAAGCACATGGATGTCAACAATGCTTTTTTACAGGGCACCTTACATGATGATGTCTATATGTGTCAACCTCAAGGCCATGTTGATCCTACTTATCCTCATTACTTCTGTAAACTCCACAAAGTCATCTATGGCTTAAAGCAGGCACCTAAGGCTTGGTACACTGAACTTGCCAACTTTCTCCTGTCTTTCGGTTTCATAAATTATTTATCTAATGGCTCCCTCTTCATTTATAATAAGGATGGCATCTTAGCATATTTTCTAATTTATGTTGATGACCTGCTTCTTAATGGCAGTAACTCTGTGTTCTTAAAAACCTTCTACACTAAACTTGCTTAGCGGTTCTCCCTCAAGGACCTTGGCCAGCCAACCTATTTTTTGGGTGTTGAGTTCATTCCCACAGGCAGTGGTCTGTTTCTATCTCAGCAAAAATATCTCAGGGATCTCTTAGACAAATTTGACATGGCTGGTGCAAAAGGCTCTACAACGCCTATGTCCACCTCTGTTTCTCTCAAACTTGATGATGGTACTGCCCTTGTTAATGCCACTGACTATCGAAGTATTGTAGGTGCACTTAAGTACCTCTCTCTCACACGACCAGACGTTGGCTATGCTGTCAACAAATGCTCTCAATTTATGCATCGTCCTACTCACACACATCTTCATGCTCTCAAACGTATTCTCCGGTATCTCAAGCATACTATCAACTTTGGCTTGTATTTGTCTTCTCATACATCTATACAGCTGCATGCCTATTTGGATGCAGATTGGGCTGGGAACCCCAATGACAGAACTTCCACCTCTGGCTATTTGGTGTTCATGGGACCAAATGCAGTCTCCTGGTCCTCCAAGAAACAAAGATTAGTGGCTCGATCCTCCACAGAATCTGAATATCGTGCGGTTGCCTCCACCACTGCTGAATTATCATGGATGCTTAACTTACTTAAAGAGCTTGGCATTGCAACCACTCAGCCACCTATCATTTACTGTGACAATGTAGGTGTCACTTATCTATGTGCTAATCCAGTCTTCCACTCTCGCATGAAGCACATCTCTCTTGACTATCGCTTTGTCCGGGAAAAAGTCTCCTCAAATCAACTTCGCATTCTTCACGTCTCAAGCAAAGACCAATTTGCATATATCTTAACCAAGCCGTTGTCCATCTCTGTGTTCTGTCATCTTTGGTCCAAGATTGGTGTCCTTGATGGTACGCCAATCTTGCGGGGGGCGTGTTAGAGAAACTGGTGCAACTCCATTGTAGATAAAGCTTCAACTTGGTGCAACCACCTTATAGATAGCTTTAATATTTAAATACTGCTATAGGCCTAATGCAAACACTTTATAGATAAGCTTTAATATTTAAATATTGCTATAGGCCTGGTGCAAACACTGTATAGAGAAGCTTTAATATTTAAATACTGCTATAGGCTTAGGATTAGGTTCATGTATCTCCTCTATTCTGTTACTGATATATAGCTTTCTTTTACTAGCTCACTGTATAAATATGAGACACAGTACATCAATAAAATATACAAAAGAATTCTCCTCACTTATATTCAACATCTTTAATTTGGACATTTCCTGTTGATCAGCAAGACAAAGTTTGTCGAGCTTACATGATTGCTAGACCTTATCATCCTACTGAGTGTTTATTTCTAGCAATTGGAGAAGAGAAACATCGTCGTTTTTAACCTTCTTGGTATAAACAATTGCCAAGTTGGTTGGAATATTCACCAAAAAAGAATGCAGCTTTTTGTTTACCTTGTTATTTGTTTAGTACTAATTCTAGTAGTTAAAATGATGGGAAAAATGCATTTTCAGAAGTTAGGTTTCAAAATTGGAAGAAAGTAAATGATGGAAAGAATTGTGGATTTTTAGGCCATGTTGGATTTTCTCCCAATTCACCACATAATATTTGTGTGAAATGTTGTGATGATTTGATAGCACAATCCCAGCATATAAACAAAGTATTTTATAGGCAAAGTGCACAAACTACTATAAATAATCATTTACGACTAAAGACTTCCATTAATGCAATTTGATGGCTCACCTTTCGAGCATGTGCATTTAGAAGTAATGATGAAAGTCCTGAATCGATGAATAGGGGAAATTTTATTGAGTTGATTGAGCTTCTAGAATCTTATAACCAAGATGTTGCTAATGTTGTTCTTGATAATGCTCCTGAAAATGCTCAATATATCTTACCTAGCATTCAAAAGCAAATCTTGTCTGTTTTTGCCAGAACAGTACGTGCTACAATTCGTGAAGAGATTGGTGATTCTAAATTTTGCATTATTATTGATGTGGCAAGGGATGAATCCAAAAGGGAACAAATGGCTATGGTTTTGAGATTTGTGGACAAAGATGGGTATATTCAAGAGAGATTCTTTGATCTTGTTCATATTGCAGAAACTTCATCTTTGACTTTGAAAAATGAAATAATGTATGTTCTTTCTCATAATAATCTTAGCATTCAAAATCTTTGAGGTCAATGTGATAAGTCGGTTTTATACTACTCATATTGTATTTATCTACCTTGTTAATTATTTGTTCTAGGGTATTTTAAGTTTGATTCTTATGAATTAATGCTTCTTTTATAGGTTTTTTCTTTAGAAGTCTTTGGAAGTCACTTTGGTGTTTTTTGGTGTCAAAAAGAGTAAGTTTTGACGAATTTGGGATGGAGGCAGTAGCTTGGGTGCTGCATCCCCCAGTCTGGGCGCCGCAGCCCCCTCCAGGCAGAAACTCAGAGGCCACAACAGCTTCAAGGAAGAGAATCAGAGGCTGCAGCGCCCCAAACCCAAGGCTGCAGCCTCCCGACGGTCAACTCATGATTTGACTTCCAAACTTCCTGTTTTCATTAGGACTCCTATTTTATTTTAATTCTTTTTTATTTTAAACTTCCTAGGACCTATAAATAAGACTTTAAAAGACTAAATTAGGGTTCCACACGTTTTTACACAAGAGGCAAGAAGAGAAAGATGATCAAGCTCCAAGATTGGGATTTCGTCATTGATTCTCAACTTCTAAGAGTTTTTCTCATCTTTTTCTCTTGTTCTTATGTTTAATTTCCGTGTAATCATGTTCTTATCTACTGTCATGAACTAAATTCCCATCTAGGGTTATGATGTAGCCTAGCTAGGAAGATTTGTGATTTTCTATTCCTTTAATTCAATAACTCCTTTATTAATTGTCTTCTTCTTCTTAATTCTTCATGCTTCTAATTGTTTAATCACCAATTAGTTGATTAGATCATTACAATGAGACTGGGAGGTAATTTGTAATTAAAGATCATAGGGATTAAGAACATAGATTTCATAAGGGATAGGAATATACCTTTATGATTTATGTAGCTTTTAAAGAGAACCATAAAATTAATTAAATTTCTAAATTATTCACAATTCACATAGGAATATAGTGGGTTCATAATTTGGGAATACGTTTGTTTGACCTTGGGAAAGGCTAATAAATAAATTAGGGTTCTTGGCTAGCAATTAGGAAGATTATTCTTGGTTAATGAATTAGGAATAGCAAATCGGAATAGCTATGGTGAAATCCAAAGCCCTAGATATTTCTCATCCATTTTTTTCTACTCGTCACTGATTTAGTATTTTTGCCTTTAGATTATCACTTATATTCACTCATTGATTCTCTAGATAAAATTATAATACACTAAATTTTGACACTTATTAGCCGCAGTCTCCGTGGGACGATACTTTACTCTCACTTTATTACTTGAAAACAATAATGTACACTTGCATTAGAGTTTTACACAAAACAAGGTTATGATGGAGCAAGTAATATGTGTGGTGAGTGAAATGGATTACAGGCATTATTCTAATGCCCTTATGCATATTATATTCATTGTCATGCTCATCGTTTGCAATTGGCACTAGTTATAGCTGCTAGAGAAGTTGGTCCTATTCATCAATTTTTCTCAAAGTTAACATCTATTGTCAATGTTGTAACTATTTCTCCTAAGCGGCATGATCAGTTACAGAGTGCTTAAGCCACTATCATTTCAAATTTGATTGATAATGATAAGATTGAAACAAGGACTGGGCCTAATCAAACAGGCACTTTGAAGCGAGCAGGGGATACTAAATGGGGTTCTCATTTGAATTCTATGCAAAGCTTGTTATGCATGTTTGATGCTACTTGTGAAGTTCTTGAAAGTAGCTCTAAAGAATGTAACTATTCTCTTTGTGGTGATGCAGATGCAGCTTTAGATGGTATAGCATCATTTGACTTCATCTTTCTATTATATCTTATGAGGGGCATCTTGGGTATTAGTCGTGATCTTTGCCAAGCTTTACAACGCAAGGACCAAGATATTTTAAATGCAATGAATCTCGTGTCCACTACAAAACTCTCGCTTCAAAGAATGAGAGAATTAGGTTGGGATAATTTTTTAAAAGAAATCATATTATTTAGTGAGAAACGTGAAATTGATATTCCTGATATGAAGTCTTCTTACATTCCTGGAAAAGGTAGATTTCGTAAAAATGTTGATTATATCTCAACAGAACACCATTATTGTATTAATTTGTTCATTGTTACTATTGATACACAATTGCAAGAACTTAATAACAGGTTCAATGACAACACAATAGAGCTACTTTCTCTTAGTTCATCTTTGAATCCAAAAGATAATTACAAATTGCTGAATGTTGACCATATTTGTGAGTTAGCAAGTAGATTTTATCCAGATGATTTCACAAAACAAGAGAAGTTGGGTCTCAAATGGCAAGTTGAGCATTATGAGCTTGATGTTCCCCGACATCTTGAATTGAAGAACTTGTCAACAATTTCTGAGCTATGCCAAGGATTATTTAGAACTGAAAAAGCTTTGGTTTATCCTTTGATAGATCATTTGATTTGCCTCATATTGACTATTCTTGTTTCAACTACTACTAGTGAGAGGTCATTTTCTGTTATGAATATTATTAAAAGTAGGCTTAGAAATAAGATGGAAGATTATTTTCTTGCTGATTCTATGATCACTTACATTGAGAGAAGAATTACTGAAACATTTGATACATAATCTATTATTGATGAATTTTATGACATGAAGGAACGTCATGCACAACTTTGATAAATATATGTATTTAATCTTTAAATCAAGAATTTTTATTTATTATTATGAGAATTTTATTTTGTCTTTGGCCCCCCATTGAGTTCTTTCTAGATCTGTCACTAAAACTACTGGGACTCCTTGGAGCCCATGAAACAAAATTGAATAGGCGTAATGAAGCATCCGTAAAAAATGCCTTCAAAACTAAATAAACTAGTGCCAAGCCTATGCATGCACGGGCAGGCAAGTTGAGAAGGAGAAGCATGATTGAGAAAGAGAAAATTATTATGTGCGACTACATCATCCATGGATATGCGCACTCGCAGAGAATGGTCTCTCAATTAGAGATGTTTAGGGGATATAAGGTCTCAGAATTCCAAAAATAATGAAAAAAAGTTTAATCAAAATGTACATGGAGGAGAAAATGTTAAAAAGAATGAAAAAAAAAAGGCAAAAACAAGGTGATAGTAGAGCTACATATCCTCCATGTGGAATTTGCAAGAGAAAGAGTCATCAAGAAAAAGACTGCTAGTTCCGAGGCAAGCCATAGTGCAACAAATACAATAAATTTGGGCACGTGGAGAAAGATTGCCGCGTCAAAGATACTCATCATGCTAACTATGTGGAAGAAAGTGAGAATAATGAGAATTTATTTTTCACCAATCAAGGCTCGTCCGAGAAGACACATGACACGTGGTTCTTGGATAGTAGTTGTAGCAATCACATGACACCATACAAGGACATCTTCTCCAAGTTGGATACGACTTTCCAATTAAAAGTCAGATTGGGGAATGATGAATTCCTTGAGGTGAATGACAAATGTACAGTTGTTGTGGAAACAACAAAAGGTACGTGATATATTCATGATGTGATGCTGGTTCTTACCTTAGCACAAAATCTCCTTAGTGTAGGACAAATGATGCAACGTGGATATGCATTACACTTCAAGGGAGATACATGTGTCATCTATGACAAGAAAGACAAAAATCTTGTCATAGCCAAAATAAAAATGAGATAATGCTGTGATTTTCCTGTTCGATGGAGATACAATGCCGCCATGAAGGCTCAAATTGATGATTCATTGCTTTGGCATCGAAGATTTGGCCACTTCAACTATCATGGCCTAAGCATTCGTCATCAGAAAAATATGATGAGAGACCTACCTAGCATCAAAGACGCTGAAGGAGTTTGTGAAGGATGTATGCTTGGTGAGCAACACCGACAATCCTTTCCTTCTTTGCAATCATGGAGAGCCAAAGATGCACTAGAGCTCATCCACATAGATGTATGTGGGCCGAGAAGGACACCGTTTCTCACCTAAAATAGGTGCTTTATTCTTTTCATTAATGATTATACTAGAATAACATGGGTTTATTTTATGCATGAAAAATCCAAAGTTCTCAAGGAGACCAAAACCGTTTCTCACCTAAAATAGGTGCTTTATTCTTTTCATTAATGATTATACTAGAATAACATGGGTTTATTTTATGCATGAAAAATCCAAAGTTCTCAAGGAGACCAAAATTACATTTAAGCTAAAAAAAAAATGTTTTGATCGCCATCTAATTTAATTTTGATGGCAATAGTACATTTCCTTCAACTTTTTGAATTTTTCCATCACCAAGAATAACATGGGATTTTATATTCTCATTCAAATTGACAAAGCGACTTTTGTTGCTTGTCATGTGGTTTGAACAATTAACCACTATCAAGATACTATACAGAACGAGTTTTTATGCTTCGAAATGATATGAAATATTTTATAGGTTATTTTTATGGGTACTTTCAATTAAATACATAATTTCCTTATTCTTTACCTTTGATAAGCCAAGCAGAAGCTTTATTGAAAGTTACAATAATATGGGTACTCTTCATTCTAGCTATCACTAAGAAAATATGTTCCAAGTCACTAGATTTATATAGTCTAATAGTGAGAGGTTGGATAGTTCATAAGAGGTCAATGGTTCAAAGTTTCGAGCCAACATATAACAATTAAAAAAATAAGGGCAGTTATTTAGCTAGTACTATCCATATCACAAGCATATATAATAGACATGTGTGTTTTATTTAATAGACATGTGTGTTCCCAATAAATTAGACTGCACAAATAATCTAAAAAGTCAATTCTACCTGTGTCATGAATTCTACTTTTTTTTTTTTTTTTGCCAGAGATAAAATAATTTACATTAAAATAAATATCTACACAATTTTTTAGAAACTCCTGAGAAATAGCAGACATTAAGTCGCCAATAGTAGTATTATAAAAACACTCGAGAACTGACATACTAAGATTTGATCTCAAGTTCTGAAAACCTTTAACCTTCAAGGTTTAAGTATATGACCACTTGAAAATTACTTGTGGTATCGAATAATTAACACAAAAAAAAAGGAACATCGTTTCCTCTTTATTCAAACGAGTTTAGATGGAAATAATATATAGCCTAATTATCTACGGCCCTTGTTTATTTTTGGAATGAGGAAGTACCACAGCAAGTGCTCCACCAAGTTGACCCGAGATATACGCAATTATTGTTCAATTTAATGAAAATCTCTATTTTTCAAGTCAAAACAAAAAAAAGGGGGAAAGCTTAATGAAAAAAGTTGTTATCAATAAGAAATCAGAATCAACTTCTAGATAAGGTCACAAAAAGTAAAGATTCAAAGAAACTAACAGGATTTTATCTCAAATGCTGAGAACCTCTAAAATTTTAAAGGTTAGGTACATAACCCCTTGAATATTACTCGTGGTATCGGATAATTAACAAAAAATAATATTGTTCCCTCTTTATTCAAACGAGTTTAGATGGAAATAATATATAGCCTAATTATCTAAGGGCCTTGTTTATTTCTGGAATGAGGAAGTACCACAGCAAGTGATCCACCTAGTTGACCTGAGATATACGCAATTATTGTTCAATTTAATGAAAATCTCCATTTTTCAAGTCTAAAACCAAAAAAGGGAGAAAGCTTACTGAAAAAAGTACGTTGTTATCAATAAGAAATCAGAATCAACTTCTAAACAAGGCCACAAAAAGTAAAGATTCAACTCTTTAGATAACGGAAAATCTTATTTATTTAAAGGTGAAATGGATGTAATCTCACCTTCAGATTTTGAACATTAATGAGTCTCAATATTCTGTGAGCAAAAGAAGATTTTGTGGGTACTTAACTAAAATTTTCTTCAACTTTTATGCAAACTGCATTTAGTTATGGCTAAAGCAATCTATGAAGGAAAGTCAAAGGTGAAGTTCTATATAAAGCCTCTCCTTTTCAGTCAAATTTGCTTCCTTCAATTTTCACAAAGAAAGAATTTTTTTCCTCCAATTTGAAGTGATGGTTGACAAGGGTTTGGCCTTAGTTCAATCTTTTGCAAATAATGCTGATCTTCCCTTTGAAGTTAGGGTTTTGGTTGTAGATGATGATGCCGTCTCGCTTATGATTAACTCGGGAATACTCAAGTCATTGAAATATCAAGGTAAATCTATACTATTTTAGATGATGATGTTTTTAGGTAGAAATATATTCTCATGTTTATCCATTCTATACGACATTTATCGCTTCCGGTGTTTTATATTTTTCTCTCTTTTGATATTTTCCACAGCCATTACAAATTTTAATTTGAATTGATTCTTCACGAATACGAGTCAGAAAGAAATATCTTTTTGACGAATAATTTCGTAAACTAAAGCCATTTCTTTTAATTAACTTGTTATATGATTAAGATGAAGCATCCATGTTATTTGGCAAAACGTTTTCTTTATTCTTTAGTTTCTTCATATCATCGTTGTTGTTGCTGTTATTATTATTATTATTATAAGATCATCCTGATTCTTTTGGCACTTAGAAGTACTTGTAGACACAATCTGGTACTACTTATTATGATTATTGTTTCTTAACTCTTGATTATTTACCATATTTACATGCTACCAAAATTATGGTATTATTGTATTTCAGTTGTAGGTACTAAGCACCCATTGGCTGCCTTGGAAGAGCTTCGAAAGAATCAAAGCTATTTTGACCTCATCGTGATGGATGTTCATATGCCGGATATAGATGGATTCTCACTGAAACACAAAGTTGATGCAGAATACGCAATACCAGTAATAAGTAAGAGCTACTTTATAGTTTATATATGCCAAAACATTTATAAGTTTTTCTGTTAATATAAATGATAATCTCTATCTGTAACTTCTTTGTGCAACTCTTTTTTTAATACAATTATTGTATTAAAGGTCCATTTCTTATGAAGGTGAATTAAATTTTATTTGCCAACGCGTGTTGGATTAGTTGGTTAAAGAGATCTGGTTTAAGACTATGCACTTTTTAGGTGTTAAGTTTGAACCCTCCCTGCGACTAAAAATTCTGCTTGGTGGGCAACCCTGGTCAAGAAAATCCTCTAACTCACATGGACTAGTTGAATAGCTTTCTTTAAAGGGCTGAAAAAGTGCTTTGGATATAATTATCTAGGTGGGTTTCTGTCTCATCGTGAGATCTTAGACATGTCACTGACACCCTATTTGATAGTATTAGAGTAACCTATTACTACCATTTTCTAATACCCAAAGAAGAAGTGTGAAAATCCCTAATTAGGTTACATAATGATAATCTCTATCTATAACTTCTTTCCTTTCAATATATAGCTCACATAATTTCTTTTCAATTCCCTAACTCTTTTTTTAATACAATTATTGCATTAAAGGTCCATTTCCTATGAAGGTTAATTAAGTTTCATGTGTAAATAATTTGTTCTCTTATTTTTTAGTAATATATTTTTGCATACAGTGATTTCAGCTGACCACGACGAGAAAGTCATAACAAAAGCCTTGAAGAGGGGTGTAGTGCGTTATATACTAAAACCAGCAACACCAGATGATTTCAAAGGTATTTGGCAATTTGTTAAAACTTCATTAAAAGGTAAGAAGCAAATTCTTGCTGAAGAAACACGAGATTTTGGTGAAGAATCACTGAGAGAGAGGACACAAGACCAAAACTTGAACTCTCAATCACCTTCAAAAGAAAGTAGATTGATTACACAAAATGACAACGTGTTAAAGGAACCAATGACTGCACCGAAGAAGACAAAAATTGCTTGGACTAAGGAACTTCGAACTCGATTCTTAGAAGCCATCACTTCTATAGGCTTAGACAGTAAGTTCATTTTCTCCTTACTTCATTGATTCACTAGTTTAATACAATCAAGTTATGTTGTGTTTAGTTGTTACTTTTATTTGTAATGTCTTGCAAAGGAACTCACTCTTTCTTTCTATATTACAAACTTTTGTTCCATTCAGGGGCAAATCCAAAACGAATTCTTGAAGCCATGGATGTGCAAGGGTTAACAAGGGAGAATGTGGCAAGTCATCTACAGGTTTGTCATTTTCATAATCACTAGCTACCATATATAATTACATGCTCATAATAATGAACCAACGCATGTCAAGATGACAGGCAGATACAATTAACCACCCTCTCCTTCTTTGTCTCCTTCCAGTGGAGTATGTTACATAGGTATTTTCACATTAAATAAAATACATAATTAAGTATAAAATGCCTAAAATTCAAAATACTCGTATTTGGTATAACAAACCAAAATTCATTCAAAATATACATGAGATACTCTAAAATGCAAAAAATATTAGTGCTCATGTGTCTATTCTTTTGATACTGGCTTCTATATATGGGTATGCAAGGTAAGGAGTATTTTATATATCGAAGGTAAAGTGTCATTCCGTTACGTATACATTACACTTATGTGTTTGTAATGCTACATGTGGATGAAAGTATATGATCATATAATGAAATAAAACTGCAAAAGAAAACCTAAAGTATCGTTTTTAGTTATTTATTCTTCACAAGATGTAAGTGTTGACGAAAGAAAGAATGTGATTTTATCCATTCATTATGTTAATGTTAATCATCTTAGCACTTATATATTTACTTGTATGTTATTATTTGTCATTCTCATGGATTTCACAGAAGTATCGGGCCTTCTTGAGGGAAGTGGCACAAAAGTTTACTAATGCAATGGACAGTGGGAATGATAAGAATGCCTTGTTATCAAGTATTGCATCAAGATACTCCTCAGTTACATTGAGAGACATTCAACATGAATACGATAAACTTTTAGAACAGCGCGGAATCAGAAATTGCAATCCATCATACAGAAGCATATCTAAGTCTCTATACAGATCTGAGCAGTTATATTTGTGGAACAATAACAATCCTACAAACTCACATCATTCTTTGCCTATCGAAACGAATCCGACTGCTCAAGTGGGTCTTTCAGCAAGAAACATCAATGATCTAATTTCACCATATCAGCTTACGAGTGCTTCAAATGTAGTGCAAATTTACCATAAGCCACCTCCAAGACAACAATTAATTAACCCTTCTGGATCAGTAAATTATAATTTTATTAGACATGCATCAGCTCAGACCCCAGGTTCAGAATATACCAATTACAATGCTGGAATTGGCATCACAACTTCTGAAGGGAATGTTGGGATGAGTCAGATGCAGAAAAAAGGAAATGGAGTTTCAAATACTTTTTGTTATGGGGATGGCTTGATTAATGAAGCCAACATTAACAATGTGATGCCTACAGGATTTTTGTACTCAAATAATAGTTATTTGGTTGGGGGAGGAGTGTGTCCTGCCAGGGAGGTTTATAATGCAAACCAAAGTCTGGCAATGTCTATGGGAACTAACAATATGGAAAATATGTTGGTTGAGCGTTTATATCCGCAGGAACAACAACATATACACCAGCTTTCCAGTGAAGGAAATTGTCGAAGTTTTGCAATAGGGGATAATAATGATACCTCCAATTTTACATCTCATATGTCACAATTCAGTGGAATTCATTATGGTGGTACTTCGAAGGAAGGTTGTCATGGTACATTCTCTTTACAGGTACGTCAAATATACTTCCTAAATTCTTATAGTAATTGCTTTCTCACTTCATTAATATGATGTAATTCATAAGCCAAGTAGTTTATGTGAAATTATTATAACCTTTTTTCTGTCGATCTAACCTATAAAACCTTTGCTCTAACCTTAGTTTTATACTTGAATTTTTTGGCTACAAGAAACTTTTTCATTTGCTCTTTCTTATTATTAATTGGTTGTTGTTTTAATGCATGTACACAGTATGGAAACAGGGAAGTAGGTTCAGAGGATGTCTTTAATCCTGCAAATTGCACTGTTGAGACTGCTACTGCAAATAGAGATGCTCCTAGACAGGCATGAATGCTTGATTTATTTCATCAATCATATTGAGTTTTTCCAATTTTATAGAATTGACTAATATTAGAGATGATCCATTGAGTTATTTTTCATATTCATTGAGGGTTTTACTTGTTTTTCTTTTCTAAATTATCTTCTTGGATATCAAACTATACGCAGGATGATTTTCATGCATTATGTCCCATCTTATTTGCCAAGTGGCCTAAGAGAATTAGCATGATATATTCTTCTTCAGTGTTTAAATTTGTTGTTATCTCTATTTCCAGAAAGACAATGAAGTGGTGACTGCAGATATCAATGCGAATCTACACCCATCTGATGACTATATTCCATCATTTAACGAAATTTCTAGCCAGGCAAGTTCTGTAAATCTTTTTCACTCCATAATTTTGCCTCTAGAAATAGTTGTATAAGGTAGTCAGAGTCTACAAGTATCAAACAAGTTTTGAAATCCTACATGGATTGCTCAACTCAACCAGCCAACAAAATATATAGTTTGCACCTCCAAGCTAATTGATGTACGTAATCTTTGAGCTGCAGTTGATATTTAGGATTTACGTAGTTCTTTTTAATCATCGATATGAGGAACAGAGAAATTTAATGGAAATTCCTCAACAAAGCACTAATGTGCAATCTCAAAATACTTGCAACTTGGATTACCTTATACCACATTGGAATTTCTTTTCTTTACTCTTTTTTTCCCCATTTTTGGTCATTCGGATGCTCTAGAATAAGAGTAACCTATCCTTCTCTCATAATTGGATCCCCCTATACTGTGTAGAATTGAGATTGGAATGCCTTTTTCCATGTTCATGTGATATGACATTGAGAGAAGTTTAAGAAATGTCAATTAAATATACTATTTACTCTTTTGGTAACTTCTTATTTGGTTTCCTTTAGCTGCAGAACAATGTGGACTCGTCAGAGTTTGACGTGGGAAAGATATCTCAGTTCGAACAATTTTTCTCTGATCAGGCATATTATTTACTTCAGTTTCTAGCTTTAAAAGTGGAACAAATAATTATAACATTGACTCCAATTATTGAATTTTGAATTCTCATGTACGTGCATCTTTTCCTCTCAGGATTGGGATGAAATGGTGCGGTCCTTGCTCAACGTCAACGATAAGGAGTAATTGCAATTCAAGGACTTTCAAGGATCTTTACCCACACAAATTTGAGCAGTTTCCTTCTTAATTGTTGCCAACAAATAAATATGACAATTTGCAACGTAACTCAACTATTTACTGAATTTTCAATATAGTTCTTTTGATGTTATTGTGTTCCTATTTCAGTACAATATACCCTTTTTTAAGCATAAATTGAGACAAATTATGCATTAATAAAAAGATAAGGCAGCAAAGGCTAAGAAGATACACAATTCATTATTCTTATGATGTGAATATTCATCCAATAGATTTTTACTAGTTACGTCTGTAAACCTCTTTCCACTTGGACGGTTTACACCCTTGTATTTGGCTTTTATCTTCAATGATAACTTCCAATCTATTGGTTATTTATATATATAGTTAGCAACCTTGACAGTCTCTTAAACTGTTGACTAAGGGGGCGATACAAGAGCTTTGCCTTTCTGCTATTCGTATGCAATAAGAAGATAAAAAGGCATGCAATTATGGATCCAAATCCTGAACCATAATGACCTAATCCAAGACATGTTTCTCTTTTACCAAATCAGGCATGAGCAAAAATGTAAACGTGGAGAAAGTAGCATTAAAATTTGACAATGCATTACCGTTTCTCACTACTTTCCATCAGAATATGTTAGGTCAACAGTTAGTTAAAGGGCGAGGATCGAGTGGACTGTAATTTATGACCAAGTTTAGAAAAAAGAATAGAACTCCTAGAAAAATACCAGCTCCAAGCCTCGAATGCCAATGAATCAAACAGCTTGAATAGAATATGTTATAAGTCTCACATCGGTTTCACAAGTAATTGTGGAATAATACTTAAGTCTAAGAGGCTTGAATAGAACATGGGTTTTGACCCAAAATTACTAAAAGCCTAAAAAATTATAATTTTTATGTCCAAACAAAGTATTTAAAGAAAATCAAATGGGTCAAGAGACCCCAAACTCAAATTTATAGAAAATGGGTCAAAGGGTTTTCTTATTTGTATTAAAATGAAGTGGATTAATGCCCAAAAAATCAAAATTTTGATCCAAAAGCTAAAAGAGACCTTAAAAACCTTAAAATCAAAATTTTCACTTAAAAATAATTTTTTTTCTATTTTCTTTTTTTTTGGAAAATGTGTAATAACCCCTGATAAAATATAATGTCTAAAATAGGATTTATCTTTCTTTGGCATTCCAAATATTTGCACAAACAATATCTGAATATTGCACAAACATTTTTCGTGCATTGTACGAACAATGAACAACATAATTTATAAGTTTATTTATTTTAATTTTTAGAATGGTACTTCTTGAACATTTTGTATTTAATCAGATTTACTTATTTTTTGTATAGATTTTCAAATGGATGAATACACTTGATAGAAAATAAAAAGAAATATATCCATTTTCTGGTCGTCAAATTTAGCATACTCCAAATTTGTTTTCTTCTTTTGTTAAAATACCGTCAAACTAACCAAGGGATTTCCCAAGTAAACAAAATATGATATGCAAAATCCAAATGTTAACTCCTGCATTTTGGTCTCTTCTAATTATGATGAATTTTCTTTTATGCTAATCTAGAAAGCACGGATACGGGCATGGGACACAAGACACGACGTGATATGAGACACAGAAAAGTCTAGAAAATGAAGGAGAGGACACGGTATATATATAATTTAATAAACTCATGTCCTAATTTTTAGTAATTTTATTCACTCCTATCATATTCTCTCACCAAAAAAAAGACATGAATCCCGACATATGAAATAGTAATATATATCCCCTCCAAAATAAATACAATTACAAGAAATATTATCAATTCATTTTACTATACATCTCTTCACAACAAAAAAGAAGAATATCACCTAATCATTCTAATCTATTCTTGCTCAAACATATTTATTGCATACAAGCAAAAGGAAAAAAAAAATGAAAAAAAAAAAGCCAAAAATGATCCAAGCTGTGTAGACGTCCAAGCCTGAATAATTTTTATTTTTTTTATTTAAACACGTTCGTACGTGTGTTGAACATGTGTCGTGGATGTGTCTATGTTTGTAGTGTGTTGGACATGGAGACACAGCCATACATGCTTCCTAGATGCTAATCTACCAATTGCATAGAAAAATAATTCCATATTGCAGACAATTAATTTCTAGTTTCCTTATTCTAATTTCACAAAAGACCCATTTATCATGGCACTTTTATGGAACAGTTTCATAGCCGTTGCAATCTAACCCTTGCAGAATCTAAAAAATGTTGTAGTGAAGTGTGAAGGGAGAAACAAATTTGGGTCTCCTTCAATAATAATAATAATAAATAAAACAAAGTTTAGTAATTTGTGGTGGTTTAACCGGCGGCAATATCAAGGCAACCACCCCTAAACTAAAGAAATCTCCGGCGGTTACCTGAACCGCTGGCAAGGGAGAACTTAGTGGTGGCTACTGACAACCACCGCAAAATAACCGCTGCTAAAGATACACCTTTTTTAAAGTGGAATGACAAGAGAATGTTAAGTTGATCATATATATAAAATTTAAAAAACAATACTTATATGTATGAAATCAGATAGTTCAAATTAAAGTTTTAATATAGGAGGTTTCTTAGATATTTTTAGTATTTATGTAGTATGTCATACTACATAGAAATAATCAATAAATGAATGACATGTGTATAAATTAACTATTTTTAAATTTATTTAAAAAATTAAATAAATTATATTTTATATATAATAAAATATAAAAATTATGTATGTTTGTCACGTCAGTGTAATATAACATACTTACGTAGTATCATAGAATCTCCGTTTAATATATATTTTGAGTGTACCTTTTTTTTTTTTTTTCTTTTTGTTTTGCTAAGGGAATCTACTTTTTCTGACAATATACTGGTTGTATAAACCTGCATTCAGATTTACACACACTACTTCACTTTGGTTTTGATGAAAGAAACTACTTTTCATTAGTGTTAAAAGTAGACTTTCTTGAATATTTTTGTTGTACTAGCAGGAAAAAGGGTTATTTTTTGGTATATTAATAGTAGAGTCCAAACATTTTAATCAAGCAGCTCATTTTACATATTTTTTGTGATTCTTCATGAAAATTTTATTAATAATGATCTAGTTTATACCCAATTTTCGTTTTATAAGAAACATCCACACACATTAATAACACATAATTAAATTAGAGGTATTATTTATTCATTCATGAGTTTATAACTCTATTTATGATATTTTATAAGATTTATTTTATCTCATTATTTTAAATGAAAAATGAAATTTCAAACATAAAATAGCCTATACGAAAAAGTTTAACTAGTTTGAAAATATTGAAGTTTATTAAAAATAAAATAATGAAGTTTTAATATAAATATTTCACTTTTTACCGTTTGCATACCAAATAAGAACAACATAAAAGGAAAATGCCCTTTGCAGCACAAAACCACCTGTCTTTTGATATACCTGTTTTATATTTTATCCTTTTATCTGGTTATTAAAAAAGAAAGAAAAATACATAGTGAAACTCCTCAATTAAAGGATCCTATAAAACTGTCAACCGAACAAATGTTTCCTAAAAATGACGAAATAAATTGTCATAGTTCAACGGCAAACCATTTGTTGGGGAAAAGATCAAACAATCTTTTAACTGCTGACCATAATTTGGGGACAAGTTCACCTCTTTGCCTCTTAACTCATTCTTTCTTTAGTGTCTCACTTTTCTGGTTGGATTTCTTTGAACCCAGAAAGAAATCTCATCAATTTTAATTGATTGCCTTTTCGTTCTTCAGCCAGATCCCAAACTCATTCCACATTCAATAGTTTCCCATTAAAAATCCATTCTTAGCCTGTGTTTCTGTATTTGTTTTCATGGCATCAACTCAGATTTGCTCCATATATATATATATTTCTTCAATGAGGCTCTCTAATAAATATGTCAGTCCCGTTCAATTATCATTATGATCGCTAAAATGTGCCTCATTTGATAATTCCATTGTTGCATTGTGCCACATATTCAGATCAAAATAGGAAAGATGGGTTTAAATTTGAAGGATATTCAACTTCGTTTATGCAAAGTGATTCAGGTCTCAATTGATACTAGTTACACATTTATTCAAACGCATCCACTGCTCTCGGGTGCTTCTTTAGTCTTATTCATCCTATATATATTCCTTAGTTATATTTATAGCTTTTTGGTATACTTGTCCCCATTTCTTTTCTGCACTGCCATTCTTATTAGAGTCTTTTGGAGTTCTGAGCAAACCCAGCTCAGATATGTCAGAAGAGAGGAGATCAAAAAACGAGAGCAGAAAGGGAATGAACAAAGATATCCCAAGATAACTAAGTATGAGAGACGTGACGTGGTTCTCGAAAAAAGGCATAAGTATTCATCACAACATGCATTAAGTAGAAGAAGAAATTTCAGAGAGAAGAGATGGGATGTGGCAGGTGATATTGATGAAAAATCCAAGGCATTATCCACAGCTCGTAATAATAGAATTTCTCATAGTAGCACAGAGAAGAAAGAATTCCATTCTTCTAGGAAAGGAGAGGGTTCTTCAGCTTCTGCGGGAAATTTTGGCTTACGTTCTGAACCTTCAATGAGGGACCTGGTGGAGGCTGGTTTGGCTGAAAGAAATAGCAGATTTGATGGTGTTGGTGCTTCTGGGTTATACACTGAAAACATGGAGGATGGAGATGATGAAGATGAAGAAGAAGCACAAGAGTATAGGAATAAAGCTGTAGAATGGACAGAAGATGATCAGAAAAACCTAATGGATCTAGGGATTTCAGAGATGGAAAGGAACAGAAGGTTGGAGAGTCTCATAGCAAGAAGAAGAGCAAGAAAACTATTAAAGTTGCAGATTGAGAATGGTCTCATTGATATTAAAAACGTTACTCCAAATCAACTAGCACCTCTTTTTATTTCCCCAAAAAACCCTTTTGATTCTCCAAAGGATTTTGATCACATTGATGGCTTAGAAATGCCTGGTTCTGCCCCATCTGTTTTACCACCATCACGAAACCCATTTGACCTTCCCTATGATCCTTCTGAAGAGAAACCCATCCTCAGTGGAGACAGTTTCGATCAAGAATTCGCAGCAGGTCACCTGAAGGACTTGACATATTGCAGGCATGAGAGCTTCAGTTTAGGCCCCTCTTTCCCTGTAGAATCCAAACAAGACCAAGGAGACAGAGAGGCCTACCCCTTTTTTAATGGGAGGAAGGCTTCAGATAAGCTGGGATACCCAAGATTCAGAAGGTTTCCAGGTAACACCTTCTTTCTCCTCCCTCATCCTTCTTCTTCCTCTTGTGTCTCTCTTTCTAACTATCCTTTTAGAAAGTCTAGTTAAACATCATTAATTCGTTGTCTTGAATTGTCATATTAAAGTGATTAAAATCCGTTTAACATATTTTGTGTTAAAATATTGATAAAGACTGGTAAATTTTAAGGAAGTAATTTATAATATGTTTTGTGTTAAAGATTACTTTATTTATGAATTTGTACTCCCATACCAAACTTACTATTGAAGTAATATTTGCCAATGAACCTGAATAAATATTATTTTTCTCTTACAGATAAGGGAAACCATGACTGGCTAATTGAACAATTGTTCTCCAAAGGAGGTCACCGGATGCCACCTTCAGGTGCTAAACATGAAAAAGGTGAGAGTGAAGTTAAACCTCCCAATCCTCTAAGAAACAAAGAGGTAACAAAGTATGAAGTGGGTAGAGAAAATAAAAAAGAAATTGCTGAGATGAAAAAAGGAGGGGAGGAGAATGCTCTTGTAACAAAGTCCAAGCTAGAGGATAGAAGTGAGCCAGACTTAATGAAAAACAGCAATTATGGGTTTGCTGAGATTGGACAACAGATCTCAAATGTTGAAAAAGGTGGAGTTTCCGAGAAGCTAGAATCAAGAGTTCATAGTCTTCATTCCAATTACCTGAATTATCCAACACCTAATAGCACTACTATGCATGAACCTGTCTTTGACTCCTTTCAATCTCCACTTGTTAAGAACCACGAAAATGTATATTATGCCGAAAAACGCCTCTCTCATACCCCAACATGTTCTATAGCTTCTGACCTACAAGTGGAGGTTTCAGAGATTGGTTCAGTTGATGAAACCAATACAACCACGGATGGAGAATCCGCAGTATATGATGGGGACATTGACAAAGACATTATTACTTCTGGTAGTGAAGATATGGGGGGAGCCTCATTCAATTCAAGAGCAGTACATGGACTTGTTGAGGAGGATATTACGGATATGGGATTTGCAGAAGTAGTAAAGAACCTGAAGGATGCTTCACACATTCTTTCAGAACAAATAGATGAAGCCAATGCAGCTGATGTTAGTTCTGGAGAGACTCCAACTTATGGAATAAACTTTGGTAACATTTTTGGGAATGTAAAGAAAGAAGCTGTGGTGGAAATAGAAGAACCGCAGTCTTTGAATTCTTCAGATGTGTCATCACCTCAAAAGCAGCTAATGGATAGTTCTGTGGATCATCCACTTCATGAAACACATTCAGAAAATCCGGTGAGTCATTTTGGTGCTGTTATGCAATAAGTTGTCAGTAAGCTTAATAATCAGACACCTTAAGTTTTGACTGCTCCAAGCAGGCATTTATTTGCAAGGGAAGGGTAATATTTTGTGACTTCATGCATGCATGAACAAATTATTGTACTCTATTTCTCCAAGTGCCATTTTATGATTTTTACTTCATTTGATCAATGTGAACACATGAATACCCTTTTTCATTTTTAAAACATTTTATTGTGCAATAGGAATGGGCTTACCCATCAGAGAATTTGACAAATGAGGCAAAAGTTGTCAATGATGTAAATGATTCAGAAGCTATTGAGAATGATGATACAGAGAACTTACAAAGCATTGAAGATCCTGGTACATCAAATGTGCAGCAAGAATTAGTTGATGAAGTTTCTGTCAACTCCAGTTCCTCAATTTCACCGCGGTCCGTATTACCAGAGAATACCCTGACAGATCAAATTTCCTCATCTGCTTTTGATCACCTAATACATGCAGATGTTCCACAATCTGACACAGAGGACATGACACTATCAACTTCAAATGGTGAACTTCCACCTGAAGCCATACCTCAAAATATGCAATCTTTCATGAAAGATTCAACTGTTCAATCACATGATGGTGTCTTAAGTAATTCTCAGGTTTGAATTCTGGTAGCAAATTATTAATTCTTTATTTCTATGTTATGAAATAAAATGAATCTCTGGCACATCAGAGCTTCAATATTATTTTAAGTCAGAAAGGAAGATTATAAGAATTCGAATGCTATCTGCTTCATTTTGATTTTTTATTCATATTGCAGCAAAATTTTCATTTGGGTATTTCTTTTACAGTTAACAGTACTAAGGGTGTGCTTAATTTATTGGGGTAGTGGAAAATGGGAAAATGGGACATTTGAAATATAAATCAATTATTTACTTTCTTAAAATAGGAGAAATGATGGATGGTTTAACATGAGATGTAGTTTATTTTATTTTTCATCTTTTCTACCAAGTATTACAGACTGAAAATCAAAACCTTTTCCTTTTCATGCACTCCCACCAAGAATTCATACATGTGTAGACAATATTTGTACTATCATTCAAATTTTATGTACTGTGCTGATTGTCTTTTAATGAAATATATCAGACGTCTGCCAAAGCATCACTGCTGTATAATAAAAATAATACATCGATTTACAATTGTTCCATATCCTGGACAGGAAGCTTCTTTCCCTTCAGAAATGGCTGATGATGCCAGCATCTCAAACACATTTAGCGAACCCATTTTTGATAAACCAAAAATGGCTGTTGATCCTAGCACTGCAAACATATTGAGTAAATCTGTGTTTGATGATGTAGAGGAAAACAACATCTCAGAGATTCCCCCAAATAAGGTACAATATGAGACATTGTCATGCTAATTGGTATCATTCTTCCTTAGATATCTCTCTAGTTATTTTTAGTTATGATGTCACCAAATCGGTTGATGAGCTATACCTGCACAAGGCGGACATGTGAACTAAGACCGGATTGGGAATCAACCCTGATAGTTGAGTCAGAATCAAGTGAGGCATATTCAATTTTCAATCAGTTTTTATGTCTGAATGAATACCTTATTTATAAGCTAGTTCAAGAGCACAATGATAAATATGAAGACAATAGGGCCTATTAACCTTGTAGGGCCTCATTGTGGATCACATACTGCTTGGACTCTAGTTTTAACAATATTGTGCCTAATATTTTGGATGTCTAGGTGTTAAAGTTACATGTGTTATTCCACAATCCACATTATCGTACATTATAATATAAAGCATTCATATTGGTTTAGTTTATGTCCTTTACTATTTCTTTATATATTGGACATTATCCAAACATGACCACACTTCTAACAATTTTCACCAAAGAACAAAGACAAATTTTAATGCATTAACTTATTATTTGTGACTGAGTAGGAGACAGCTGATTCTCCAGAGAATTCCATTGAAGAAACAAACATCTTTGACAAGGTAAATGATGTAATAGTCAATGATAAGGAGGGCAAAGTGAAATTAAAGTCTGATGAGAACAATGAAGACAAATCTACTTCAGTAATTAGACAGGATGCTGGTGTAGAAAGCCCTAGACTAGCTGAGATGACAACATTGGAGGATATTGATGAGAGATCAAGGGAACTAGTTGACAATAAAGCAACAATTGAGCATTCAAAAATGACTCAGGAGAATGATAATTCAACAACCACAGAAGACACCAAAATGTCTGGATCAGTTACTAAGGATGAAACAATTCTGTACCATGGAAATCATGTTGATGATGCTGAAGCTGATGTTGAAGCCAAGCAAGGTGTTCAAGTTGATTTCTCAAATCTGACAGAACATGAAGAAGTTTACAATCCAGAAAAACCAGAAGCTAAAACAGATAGTATAAACATCCCTACTATAGAAGAGGTTAGTGATTGCCACTATCAGTACATCATACATAACCTCTATGTTTCTAAGGAATCGTTGACAAAGAAATATAAGATATTCTAATAGATTTAACAATATTTTTACATCTTTCTTGCAACATTGGACAGGTACCATCTAATTCTCTGATATTAGAATCATCCTTAGAAGTTCCCAAAGTGAATATTGAAAATGAATCCCGATCAGTGAGACAAGAGGCTACTGTGGAACCCTTTATCAATGCTCAAGTAACCAGTTCAAGTTCTGCTGAAGATATTGAAGGAAAGCATGATGAATTGAATAAGAATGAAGCCAGAATTTCACCTGGGTCAGAAGTGGAAAGTAATAAGTTAAGCAAAGTGGCACATACTGAACAGCCTGAAGAATTGGCTCAACTTGATGATGTCAATCAACCAACAGGAGAGAAGCCAAATGATAGGTCAGAAGAAATGAGATATTCACAAAATGAATCAAAGGAATTGGTTGAAGCTGATATAGAGAAGGATGAAATGGCAAGTGATAGTATCACTAAGGACTTGCCGCAACCAATAATCACTGAAGTTTCCAATTTAAATTCTGCTGAAGATACTGAAGGAAAACCTAATGAAATGAACAAGAAAGAAGCCATTAAAGGAGAACTGGAAAAGCATGAAGCCATGGTTTCATCCGGATCAGTAGGGGAAGGTGACAAGATGAGCAACATAGCACATACTGGTGAGCCTGATGAATTGGTTCAGCTTGAGAACGTTAACTTGCCAAAACCAGTTAAGGCGAATGATAGATCAGAAGGAGAAGGGTATGTTCAAAGTGAGTCAAAGAAGTTGGTTGAAGATGACAAGGAGAAGGAGAAACTGGCAACTGGTGACATCAATAAGGACTCGCCACAACCAACGGCAACTTCACCAATAATTTTCAACGCAGAAACAAACAAGGGCCATGCAGAGTCTTCATGAAATGTTGCACCCTGGCACGTGTTAAAGTCCACTATTCCTTGGAGTTGTACACCATGGAAACTTGTTAACAAATATCATTAAGGCTGAACATGCAAAAATTATAAGACTAACATAGAGCTGCACATACACTAACCAATTTTACTGGATGAATGCTTTCGTTAGCTTCCCTAGAACTTCAGAAGGTTATTCTATCAATTACATGAGGCTCATATTCTCCATTCAGAAAGTCAGACACAGAAAAGAACATAAAGTTTTTTTCTTTCAGATGTAGATCAGATTCCTTTTATCTGCCACCCAGATATCTGAAGTGTCACTTCTTAAGGTCTTCTAATAGTCCATATTTTTCTTTAATGAAAGGATGAGAAGATCATGCTTTCATCATTTTTTCATGTTCCATAGGAAGAGTTTATCCGAACAAAGACAACAATCAGGTCTACTCTTTGTTGTCTATGCAGCCCATCCTCAACCCCACCCCAAAAAGAAAAAAAACATAAACCAAAAAGAGAAATCACACTTCTTATCTCCTTTCAGTCTGTTTATGGGGAATAATACAATGTATATTTTTATCTTTGGTTATCATGTGTAAAATATGTAATTATTTGAATTAAGTATATAATTATTATGTTTAAGATGTATCAATTACGAATATAATAACCACATAACTAGAACATATTTTTATAATTTTATAGGTATGTCACACACTACAAAAAAAAGTAAGTACTTAAGTTGATAGGCATCCACTAATTATAGTGCCCTTGCCTCAAAGCTAAAATAATATATCTAACTCCTAAAATAATTTACATCAAATGTTTATATCACCCCGTCAACTACCCCATTCAATTTATTAAAATATAAAAAGAAAATTACATGGGTACCATTTTTGCTACAATAAAAAAGGGTTAATTTTGTTTAAAAGGGTAACTGAAAAAGTCATTCATCACAACAAAGTCAACCAAATTTATGTAATCGAGTAATATAGAGTATCATACAGATATAGTGTTTTTTTTTTCTTCCATGTACAAGACAAGAAACCAAAAAATACTATAACTTAGCGAAAGGAACAAAAACAGTGTCAGCTAAAAGCCCACGAGGATTAGGTTAATTGGTAACATCCAGCGGTGTCGACCAAAAGATTTTTGGTTTGAATTATGTTGGTTGTTGGTAGACATCTACTAATTATAAGGTATCTTTCTTTACAACTAGAACAACCTATTTTCCTCCTAAATTTTTCATTTGTTGTTGAGGTGTTTTTTATTTAATTTTGGCCTAGCCCATATTAAAGCCCCATATCACTTATGTCTAATGGGTACTAGGTATAAGACTTATATAAATATATAGCTATAGTTATGTAAAAAATAATAGTGTGAGAAAACCTACGTGTAATGGGAATTTGGGTATGAGTGAGACTACTCTTACAATTTATTGCTTGATTTCGTTTACCCTACACAAAATACATAAAGGGAAATTATTACAAGCACCAAGTTTACATCTGTACAATAATTGACCTTGTGGTAGATATGCTTCAAAGAAATTCTACTCTTTTTTTACTCTTGTTTTTTTTTTTTTTGCCAATTTGAATTATCATCTATGCAGTCCGTCTCATTTTCAACCTATAACTGTATCTCAAGCCAACATAAACCCTTGTCTAAGGGTATCCAGTGTTGGCCCCACAACTTTCAAATCTAATTTTGATGATAACAAATGGTCTTACTTTGACTAACCTTACGTCTATGCTTAAGTGTTTATTTAGAATAGGTTAGCAAGAAGTCTTAGAGAACCAGTTCTTCATCTCAAGAACTGGTTTCGGCAAAGAAGGAACTCGTTCTTACCATTTATTGTCTGACAAATATTTACTAATGTGGACGAGGACCTATGCTGAATTAAGAAGACCCATGAAAGTTCTCATTTTTGTCAAGAAGTTTCCTATACAAAGAAAGGAAATTTCCTCCTATGGGTGCCGTTGAGGAGATCCATGATTTAATGCATAAAGTAAGAATTGTTTATTTCTAAAAATCAAAAGAGATAAAGCAAGTGGAATTCATTTGCTTGATTTGGTGAGAACTGTCCTTGATGAAGCGGTTACCCAAGTCTTCACGTGGGTTCTTTCTGCCTTACAAAGAAAATTTCTTCAAGACTTCAATAGTGAAGAATAGTAAGAGAAGAAAGAAGAAGAAAGATAAAGAGAGAATTTTCAGTGAGATAAGAGAATGCTTCTTCTCCGAGTTTTATGTACTTAGTTTCTTCTCTTCATTTTCTTCCTCAAGTGCAATAATTGTAATACTTCTTTCTGTTGAGAGAGTGCTTTCATATGGGGATTTATCTTTGATAAAGGGAATTTGTATTCAGATTTCTATGGAGAAATCTAGGTGAGTGTATTTCTTCATCTTTGTTGGAAGATATGAGTTATTGGTTAGCTTGAAGTAAGAACCATAGATGTAAGTTTTGACAACTAAACTCAGATTTTAGTGAAACCTCAAAAAATTAAGAGAGTGAATATAGGCAATTTAGTCAAACCACTATAAATTCTTGTGTCAAACTTTTTCTCTTTATTTTCTTTAATTCTGAGCTTATTTACATCTATGATATTTATGTTTGTCTCTGTGATTAATGCATGATATTTTGATGAGTTATTATTTTTGAGTTTTTGAGTTTCATTCAGTTCCTATGTTTTGCTTTTTCCTTTATTTATATTGAAGAACTAGTTCTTAGTTTCAAAACTAGTTCTTATGCTAAACTGAATTCTGATTTAGAAGCAAAAGTTTTACAACTCCTATTCACCCTCTAGAAGTAGTTTCTGCAACCTTGATCCAGTTGGGTCCTAATGTTAGTGGAGATACCAATACCAATTTGTCTTCTTCTCTGACGAACAAGGCCACCAATGCCGATGTAATGGTTGAAATGCAAATGTTTAATTGCAAATCATTTATCTCAACGGGCTAAACTGTTCAATAATTTTCTAGGTGTAAAATTAAATACATTTTGTGGTGTTGCATAGCACTCATATCCAATATAGTTTTCTTCAGACCTTTCATCTTTCTTTTTCAATATTAATGTCATCCTATCTAGTATCTACTTGTTTATTTTTTTTTTCGTCATTTAACTACCTCATTCAATTGATGAAGATAGAAAAAGAAAATTATCAATTTTTTTCTTTTTGTTGTTGTACGATGGGGTTCGAATCTCTCACCTCTTAGCAATCTACCTAGCTGGTTGGAAAGAATTTTTCTTTTTTCTTTCTTTTGGGAAAAGACTTTGAGGTGCTTAAAGGTAGCAAAATGACATACAAAATTACAAAAATACTTTTTAAGATATGTGATTATTATGTTCATATATATATTTATTATGTGTAAAATATATGATTATTGTATTTAAGTATATAACATTCATATTTAAATATAGATAAAATAATAATTTCACATATAAATAAAATAATTACAAGTGCAGTCAATGAAAGCAGTTCATATTACTTCGTTTATAAAACTTAAGTTCAAATCTCATTTTGAGTAGTTCCTCTTTAATAGGCTTTAGAATGGAGTAGCATCTCCTCGTCCTAAACTTTAGTTTACTGAAAAACAAAAAGCATGTCATTTCACCTGACTTCAACTACTTTTAAGGAACATTCAAGTGGTTGAGTTGTTGGTATTTCGTCTAAGTGATATGGGTTTAAATCCTATTGAGTGTCCGTGTGATAAGATTTAGGAATTAGATAGGTTACCCCAGCCTTCAATGGACAAAAAACCTAACTACCTCTGATTTTTTTCCCTTATTTTTTGGTTGCATCCAAATTATTTGGAGCAAGAATGTTAGCGAGGACTAGAGAGTAAGCACATGTGACTTACAAGTCCATAACCATCGTTTAAATGCTGAAGTCAACCAACTCTATCGTTAACTGCCTCTCATTCCCGCTATAGTAAACTCTGAAGTCATTCTGTCCAGAGAAACGTTTCAGATATCTATAAGCTTGAACCCGTTTCACTTCTTCTGTTAAGCTCGTTTTGCCCACTCAATGAGCAAAGTGGACGACATGAACTGCGTCCACAAGAATCCAAACGAACCCATTGAAGCTCGTGTCAAAGACCTTATTTCCCGAATGACTCTGAAGGAGAAGATTGGTCAGATGACCCAAATTGAGCGCATAGTTGCTACCCCTTCCGCCATTAAAGACCTCTCAATTGGTACCTTGCTTATTTCTCTCTTCTTCAAACTTAATCCATAAGATCTTTGTCCCCATTTGTGTATTTTGGGTAAAGTTTAAACTTTTTTGAACCATGGATGTTGTCAAGCTTTCACATTGAAGGGAAATAAAGAAAAACCCAATTGAGAATGTGTTTTCTATGGTAACATTTATGTGTTTGTACGTAATTGTTATGTTTTCTTCATGATTATTGAACGCTTTTCTGCTTTTTTAATGTTTCTTTCCCTTTTGTTTGAAGGGAGTATACTCAGTGCTGGAGGCAGTGGACCTTTTGAAAATGCATTGTCATCAGATTGGGCTGACATGGTGGATGGATTTCAAAACTCCGCGCTTGAGTCGCGGCTTGGGATACCACTTATATATGGGATTGATGCTGTTCATGGTAATAATAGTATCTATGGTGCTACTATCTTTCCTCACAATGTTGGCCTTGGAGCTACGAGGTTGGTGTTTTAGCTTTAGACTCAATTAGAAGAAATTAGTGGACAACTAAATTTGCATTTGAGTAGAAGTCCTGTTATTCTCTGAGTTATAATTTTAATTGATGGTTTCATTGTAGAGATGCAAATTTGGCTCAAAGAATTGGAGCTGCAACAGCATTTGAAATTAGAGCAAGTGGAATTCATTATACTTTTGCTCCATGTGTGGCGGTATGGCATTCTAATTGACCACTCATTTTATGTCTGAATGAAATGTGCCAATACGCTACATAATTTAGTTTAAGTAGTGTGCATACTGAGATTCCCTGCAAATTGTAATTATAATGAACATAGTTGTTAAAGCTTTCTTGGCAGGCATTAATTCTTTACAAATGAAACTTTTTGTTCTGAGGAGCTGTCAGCTTTGTTTAATGCTATATATGGTAGTAAGGATTCTTTCCAAGCTCTAGGATTGATGATATGTACTGATTTGTATTTGGAATTTTATTAGATATGAGGGACTTAATTACTTCTTAAAGCTTCATGGAAAACTGGATTTTTTTGTTTGTATTGAATCTGAAAACTTGTTAGTTGCTGCTGGTTTAGTTTCGTTGCTGGAGAATATGACCCTTGATTCTTCCTCCTAAAAACCTTGGGGTCTTGATGCTTTATTCTTTCATCATTGAATTATATCAATTATGTTATGACTCTTTATCATTGCAGCTATTGATCTTTGCTGTGCATGGTCTTGGTCAAGACATCATGTATTTGCACTTGCTGTACTTCCTGTATCAGTAGCATGACAGAGACAACAATTCCTTAGAACAGTAGAATATTGCAATTCTAACATTTGGTCAAAATGTAATTAATTGTAGTTAAAAAAATATGTCATAAATTATATCAGAGGATGAGTAATGTTAATTATCACAAATTGTTAGCCCAATACCAAAATATGTGGCATGTGAGGCATATTTGCTGAAGCACTGTTAATTTTAATGAGGCAGTTTCAGAGTGAAATTCAAATTTTGGTTATATTGATGAGGTCTATATTGATTTGTTATCTAAATTCATTATAAACTATTGGAGCAAATAACATTAATCATCAGATAACTATGGGGCTTGAAATTTTCTTTGTCAAACAATTCAGATCAGCATTATTATATTTTTCAGCAAAGATGTGCAGCTTGGACTTAATCAGCTAGTTACAAGAGTTAAAACCATGAGGATGATTATAGTATATTTTTTTGCTTCTTTCTCTTACATCTATTGCCTCCAAAGTTTCTCTGCCTAAACAATAGATGAATCGCAACTCAGTTGGATGAATTAATCGACAGGTCTGCAAAGATCCCAGATGGGGAAGATGCTATGAAAGTTACAGTGAAGACACTGAAGTAGTCAGAAAGATGACTTCCATTGTATCAGGCTTGCAGGGACAGCCTCCACAAGGACATCCAAGGGGCTATCCTTTTGTGGCTGGAAGGTAGGCAGAAGCCATTAATTTAAATTGTATACAAAAATTTTGTTCAATGTTGAAAAATGAAGTATCTATTATCATTATTGAATTTCAGAAATAGTAGATAAGAAGGATGATAATTGCTTGGAATAGTTGGAATAGTTGAAGAAAACTTATGTAAAGAAGAGAAATGGTTTGAAAGCTTGCCGTGATGGTAGTGGTTGAAAAGATGTAATTTAGTTGTTGAAGGAAGAGGTACAAAGCTAATTGCTTTGTTCCTTCCATGCTGATGACTAAATTTGTCATCACAGTGACTTTAGTTATTGGGTATTGGCTAGCCTATGCTAGCCTACATTTTAACATACAAGGATTCCTTTTTATAGGCAAGTTAACCGACCTTGTAAGTCGGTTTCTTTAGTTTCTAGGCTTTTCTAGTTAATAGCTTTGTTACCTAGATTTTTCTACTTAGGTCTAGTAGTCTAGACACTTACTTTTTTTACTTTTTTTTACTTTCTTGATTTTTCTAGATTACTTTTTCAACAATCATTTTAATGAAAATAATTGTGTAGGATGATTACAGTTTATTCTTCCTTTGCTTTTCTTGTTCAATTTATTATCTTCTCTGAGCATTTCTCCAAGATTCATTTATGGTCTGTAACGGATATTTTCCCCTTTGAATTTGTGCTTTTTCAGCTCAGTTTTAAAATATGATGTCCCTGAAGTTCTATTGCTATCAATATATTGTTAGATATTTCTATGTTTGGATGCTTGCTTATTTGTTCATTCTGCTTGTCTCATAGACTAACCGTTATTTTGGAATATGGATACCAAATTATTAGTCATAGATCTTTCTTTTATCAAAATCACTATTATATATCTGATATAAACTTTCAGGAACAATGTTATCGCGTGTGCAAAGCATTTTGTTGGAGATGGGGGTACTGACAAAGGTGTGAATGAGGGAAACACTATAATACCATATGAAGACTTAGAGAGAACCCACATGACACCTTATTTGGACTGCATTTCACAAGGAGTTTCAACCATTATGGCATCCTATTCAAGCTGGAATGGACGCAGACTCCATGCTGACCATTTTCTTTTAACTGAAATTTTGAAAGAAAAACTAGGTTTTAAGGTAAAATGACCTTGATAATTTTATCTTTTTAGCATGAGCCGAAAGGATCTAACTTTTCAATCAATTTACTCTAAAAGTACATAAACGAAGTTTATTTATTATTTTCCAGTATATAGCTGTTTTTATTGTATAGTAACAATACATTCTGAAGCCATTTCTGCATATGCTTTTTTCCTTTTTTCTTATTGAAAGAGAGCAGGTTCACTCATTTTTGTTATTTCAAGTAAGGTGTAACAAGATCTTACAATAACATCCAATGAAATTCTTTTGCATTTTCTTTTTTAATCTAGAACATTCTCTCTTCTATAGGGTTTTGTGATTTCTGACTGGGAGGGACTTGACCGACTTTCCAACCCTCGTGGGTCAGACTATCGTAGTAGCATCTCCTCTGCCATTAATGCTGGAATAGACATGGTATAGATCTTCAATTTGAAGGACCATTAACATAGTTTGGTTTATTTCATTTATCCTCATTTATTCAAGATAATATGCAGGTGATGGTGCCGTTGAGATTTGAACTATTTTTCGAAGATTTGACCTTCCTAGTTGAATCAGGGGAAATACCAATAGCCAGAATTGATGATGCTGTTGAACGAATTTTAAGAGTGAAGTTTGCTGCTGGTCTTTTTGAATTTCCTTTATCTGACAGATCTTTGCTAGATACAGTTGGTTGCAAGGTAAGCAAACTTCAGCTTATGATGAATTTCTATTTCACATGTTCATGCAAAGTTCTTATTTGAAGATTTAAACATAGTTCCTTGTGTATATGACCAATCCCAATTAGATTGTCCATAGTCGTAGCATGTATAATTTAAAGAGAACTTTGGCAATCTTAGTTCCTTGTGTATATGTACTGCTACTAGTATTGTCCTGTCATTGCAAAAACCATCTGCGTAGCATTTTAATCCGCATTAATTCCTCCAAGAAATTTTTTTTTGGTAATCTAAGATATCTTTGGTTTTCAACTTTACAGTTACAAGTCATGACTTACCATAACTATATAAAATATGTACAGTGTTTGTTAAAAACATCATAAGTAGTATTTTATACATCAGAATTCTCTATTTTATAGTCTTTTTTCCAGGGGTTGATTCTGTATGTAATATTGAAAGATTAAGAATGAGTCTGGAGAAAAGGGATGGAGATAATATCCTTACGAGGGCAATGCAAAAAAAATGGCCATATAGTGAAAGGGTCCTAATTGAGACTTAGAATCAGTAACAATGTAGCTACTTTAAAAGTCAAACTGTAGCTCAAGTTAAAATATGAAATATACTTGCCATATATACACACAAGTACTCGTATGTTGCTTAATTAATTATATGTACGAATTAAGATTTTGTCTTACCTAATACTGTTTCTGCAGCCACATAGAGATCTTGCACGTGAAGCAGTTCGGAAGTCCTTGGTCCTGTTGAAAAATGGAAAGGATCCAAGCAAACCTTTTCTTCCATTGAATAAAAATTCTAAGAGGATTCTTGTTGCTGGAACTCATGCTGATAATCTCGGGTATCAATGTGGAGGCTGGACAAAAACTTGGTATGGATGTAGCGGGAAGATTACTATCGGTATGCATTGTTTTTGTTACATTTCTAAAGTTGTTTTTCAGCTCTAAATATCAAAGATAAATCTTAGTTGCTTCTAAATGATAGTGTATTTGGTTACTTTCCATGCTGCTTAGGAGGAGTTATTGGTTTTTAAGTAGTTCATAACTCCAAAAATTCAGTTCCTTCTCCAAGTCACAAGTGTGGCTTTTATGTCAGTAGCTTGTGTCAATTACTTAGGTGTATATATGGAAAGAGAAGATCAATTCAAGTGAATGGTTACTGCTCACAGTAATCTTTTCCAACTTTATTATGCCATTATTCTTTTTTGTTTTACGGGTATGCTATCATGTTGGTAAAACACTGATGCTAAATTTATCATATTACCTACCATTTTAGGGACCACTCTCTGTGATGCTGTTAAAGAAGCTGTGGGAGTTGAAACAGAAGTTATTTATGAGCAATATCCATCAAAAGACACCATAGAACATAACAAATTCTCTTTCGCCATTGTAGCAGTTGGTGAAGAACCCTATGCTGAGACCCCAGGTGACACTTCAGAGCTTGTAATCCCCTTGAATGGAGCTGACATTATAAGCTTGGTTGCTGAAAAAATCCCTACACTGGTTATTCTGATATCTGGAAGACCCTTAGTCTTAGAGCCATGGCTGTTGGAAAAGATAGATGCTCTTGTTGCTGCTTGGTTGCCTGGTACTGAAGGACAAGGAATCACAGATGTTATCTTTGGGGATTATGACTTCAAGGGTCAACTACCAGTTACTTGGTTCAAAAGTGATAAGCATCTACCAATCAGTAATGGAGTTAATTCACATGATCCCTTGTTTCCCCTTGGCTTTGGTTTGACATACAATAGAGGAGAATGAAAAAGAGTAAGTGTTTTAGTAACCAAGTTGGTCAATGGACTTATACTTAGTATTTATTGTGCTAGGTTTTCACTGTGTGAAGTTACATATAGAAAATAAAGTTAGTAAACCAATAGTGTTTGGTAATTATATAAAGAAAGGCAGCGTCTATGATACACATTAATAAAATTGTGTACCGTTGTTGTAGAGTTTGTAATCCTTGGATTAGGCAAGCACAGGAGATCAATGTCTACAAATCATCATATCAAAGGGTCCTTGTTGAGTTTGCACAAATATATAATTCTTGAGTTATGTATTATAGCCTTCTCATAAAGAAAAAATTGCTTTGGAAGCAATTTAAATATTTGATCAGAAATTATTTGAAGTGTTGTGTATAATTGTGAGGACAATAATGTGCATGTAATATTAAAGATTCTATCTTTATTATCAACATTTTAATATTTCTAAAACTTGTATGATTTACTTTTTGGCTTTAGAAAATTAGTATTGTGCATTTTTGGTTTGTGAAAGTCTTTAAAAAATATAACTCATTACCTAAGCTTTAAAATTTGGTAAAATTCTCACATAAAATTAATAAATAAATAAAAATTTGGTAAAATTCAACTTAATGGGCCACAAGGGAACAAAAATCACATGCCTCCGTTTGATGTCAAGTTAAATGACTACAATAATCTTAGCAAAACAACAAGACTGCAATAGTGATCTTTGATAATAAAATATTAAATTATTTATGATTTGAAATAACTTACATAAATACTAATATTTTAATTTTTTTTAATATAAATGAAAAGAGAAACAACATGTGTTTTTTTCTCTAATGCCTTGCACAATTACATACTGGCAGGACATGTTGAATCGAGCCGCGTGACTCAATTCAACTCTAGATTTTTTTAAAAAAAGAAATAGATAATAGATATACCAGAAAATCATAAAAATGTTCTCAAAGGTAAGTTTTCTTTTTTGGTCAAACTGGATCAGGACTGAAAATGCAACGTTGCTGACAGGCGTAGGCGCATTTACTTGCAAGTTTATTAATCATTTAAATGGTAGACCAAAAAACAAAAAACTGCAATTGCTCGCTGTACTCCACCAACCGATTCTGATTCCTTTCCAACAACCTTGCTTTTCCCGCTACAATATTAAACTCAAGAAGTCACCAACTAAAGGGGAAGGAATCTAGTCACGTCATTTGAGTCATGTTACTTAAATCTAAATCGTTTATTTCATTTAACGTCATTTTAATCATTAAAACACATTAATATTTAATGGTTGAAATGAGTTTTAATGAAATGAACGACTTAAATCTGAGCAACATGACTCAAGTGACATGACGGAATCCAAATCCTGATTACGAGTGTAACCTTTTCCGGAGAAATGTTTCAAATATCTACAAGCTTGAAATAGGTTTCATTCTTCTATCAACTGTTCTGAGCAGAAACATCTAGATCTTGAGAGTGGACCAGATGAGCAAAATGGAGGATATGAATTGCATCTACAAGAATCCAAGTGAACCCATTGAAACTCGTGTGAAAGATCTTCTTTCCCGAATGACTCTAAAGGAGAAGATTGGTCAAATGACCCAAATAGACCGCAGTGTTGCTACCCCTTCCGCCATTAAAGATCTCTCAGTAGGTACCTTCTTTTTCACTTCCCTCTCCTTCAAACTTAAGCTATAAGCATTATTTTCTTTTTCTATTTGTGGGTATTTATGCAAATTTTGAACTTGTTGGATCCATGGTGGTTGTCTAGGTTTCACACTGAAGTGAAACAGAGAGACCCAATTGATATTATGTTATTTACTTTCTTTCTTTACTTTGTTGAACCCTTTCCTCTCCCTTTTCTTTGAAGGGAGTATACTCAGTGGTGGAGGCAGTATTCCTTTTGAAAACGCAGTGTCGTCTGATTGGGCTGATATGGTTGATGGATTTCAAAGGTCGGCACTTGGGTCGCGGTTGGGGATACCCATTATATATGGGATAGATGGGGTTCATGGAAATAATAATATCTATGGTGCTACTATATTTCCACACAATGTTGGCCTAGGAGCTACCAGGTTTGTGTTCAACCTAAGACTACAATAGCAGAATAGAGTGAGTTGGGTTTGAAAGAAAAACTAGTTTCAAGTTCTGATATTCTTTTTTGTTAGAGTATGAAATGGAAATCATTTATGGGCCTTCTGCTAACAAGTTAAGCTTTTGAGGTACTTGGTTGACTTGGTTCAATGACATTTTGCAAAACTAGAAATGGGGAAAAGTATTAAATGAAATCATTTGTGGGCCTTTTGCTAACCATATAAGTTTTCGGGATAGTTGGTTCTATGACATTTTGTAAAACTAGAAATAGGGGAAATGGGAGATAAGTGAAAAATATACAGGTCCTAATTTCACTAGAAACAATGATGCAACATCTTGTTGCATGTGCTGAATTAAATTTGCAATTGAGTTAACTTTGTAGTCCTATTTTTGTATGAATTCAGTTTTCACTGATTGTTTGGTTGTAGAGATGTAGATTTAGCTCGAAGAATTGGAGCTGCAACAGCACTTGAAATTAGAGCAAGTGGAATTCACTATAATTTTTCTCCTTGTGTGGCGGTAAGGCATTGCATCTAACCAGTGATTCTATGGCTTAGTAAATTGTGGCAATTTGCTACATAGTTTTAGATATTCTGAAATGTCAAACACCTTAAAAGGGTTTTAATTACAGATGAACTTTCCAAAAGTAAGTAAGTCTGAACATCATATTCTATTTCTTCTGAAAAGGATTTCTCATTTGTTTAACGGTACGCTGCAATGAATCTTTGCAAGCTCTGAGTTAGGTATGTCTTAAATTTATATTTGCAATATTATTACACCTGGAGAAATTAGTCATTTGTTGTAGGATGGTGGAAAACTAGATTTTTGTATCTGTATTGTATTTGAATATACAAGTTACGACAGGGGATAGTAAATGACTTGCATCATTGCCTGGATCAAATAGGACCTTATAGGAAGGCAAAGGTTTTAGGTGAGTTAATACTTGTTGCATCTGTGATGCTGGCAAGGGTGATTTGTCATGAGTGACACCAACACAAGGGCGATTTGTCATGAGTGGGCTAATACTAGACTAATCTATACTACTTTAAAGAGAACATCCCAGTTGTCTCTCACATTTAAGAATTAGTATTTCATTTAATAAAATAATATATAAATTTCTATATTTTAAAATTAATCATGACCCACTTCCTCCAATTTTTAAGGAATGAATTCTCCCAATTAGCTTTTAAACTATCCCGGCATGTAAGTAGAGAGATAAATATATGATAAGAACTCTGGCAACCCACAGAAGCAGGTGCACAGAGTCTAGTAAAATATTATTGTATCAAAAAGAGAAAGGACTAACAAAATACAAGACAAAAGTATTCACTATTTGCTAGAAGCTTTCTCTTTCACCATTTGCTGCTACAGTTTTATTGTCACAGAACATGATCCTTGATTCTCACTCCTAACAACCTTGGGATCTCAATGCTTTGTATTGAAGTATATCAATTCTGTCATGACTCCTTATTGTTGCTGTTGTTTTTCCTTTTCATGCATAGCCATGATCCCTCTATTAATAGATTATGGATTTACACTTTTTAGTATATCCTTTATTGATAGCATGTTATAGACAATATACTTCCTAAAATTGCTGGACTGTTGCAATGCAAACATTTGGTTGAATGTGGGGCTTGAAACTGTTTATATTCAAAAATTGAGGACCTGCATTACTATATCTTTCCTCAAAGATGTATATTTGGACTTAATTGATTAAGATATACATTTTCACTCACACAAACATATACAATCTTCTTTCATTCATTTATTTCCATTGATGTTCCTCTGTCTAAACAATAGATGAATTGCAACTCATTTGGATGGACAGGTCTGCAAAGATCCCAGATGGGGAAGATCCTACGAGAGTTACAGTGAAGACACTGAACTAGTTAGAAAGATGACTTCCATTATTTCAGGCTTGCAGGGCCAACCTCCACAGGGACATCAAAGGGGCTACCCTTTTGTCGCTGGAAGGTAGATAGAAGCCATTATCAGATATGAATACCAAATTTATAATCAGATATCTTTCTTTTATTAAAATCACTATCATTTATCTAATATAAACTCCAGGAACAATGTAATTGCATGTGCCAAGCATTTTGTTGGAGATGGAGGTACTGAGAAAGGAGTAAATGAGGGAAATACTATATTATCATATGAAGACTTAGAGAGAATCCACATGGCACCTTACTTGGACTGCATGTCCCTGGGAGTTTCAACCATTATGGCATCCTATTCAAGCTGGAATGGTAGCAAACTCCATGCTGACCATTTTCTTTTAACTAAAATCTTGAAAGAAAAACTAGGTTTTAAGGTAAAATGATCCTGCTTATTTCACCTGTTTATCACAAGCCAAAATGATCAAATCACTTCTAAACTACATAACCTAAGACTATTTATTATTTGCTAGTGTATAGCAATTCTTGCTGTATAGTAAGAATAGAAGTACATAACCTTTCTCATTTTTCTTATTTCGATAAAGGTGTAATAAGATTTTTCAATAACATCAAATGAAATTGTTTTGCATTTTCTTTTCTTTCTGAATTTGAATAAACCTTTTGTTTAATCTAGACCATTTCTTTGCTATAGGGTCTTGTGATTTCTGATTGGGAGGGACTTGACCGACTTTGTGTTCCTCATGGGTCAGATTATCATAACTGCATCTCCTCTGCCATTAATGCTGGAATTGACATGGTATAGATCTTCAATTCCATGAAGCTTTGACAAAGTTATCTTTATTTCATTTATCTTCATACTTGAAGAAAATATGCAGGTGATGGTGCCTTTCAGAGTTGAGCTATTTCTGGAAGAGTTGACCTTTCTAGTTGAATCTGGGGAAATTACAATAGCCAGAATTGATGATGCTGTTGAGCGAATTTTGAGAGTCAAGTTTGCTGCTGGTATTTTTGAATTTCCTTTGTCTGACAGATCTTTGCTAGAAATAGTTGGTTGCAAGGTAAGCAAACTCCAGCATATGGTAAAACCCTCTTTAATATGTTTAGGCAAAGTTTTATTTGAAGAGCATACTTTATTGTATGAACAAGCTGAATTAGATTGGCCATAGTCTTAGCCTTTAACTCATAATTTGAAGTGTATATGTAGGTCCTTCAATTGCCTTCTTTTGCATTTCACACCATTGCAAAGATTATTTCTCTAGTTCCTTGTGGCTGAAGATGGTTAAGTTTCTAATAGTATAAATTACCTTAGCAAATTCTCTAAATATATTACAAAAAAATATATATCCTTATACATTCAGGGTTCAAATTTTGTTTACCCAAATTTTCCTTCTATTAGATTTTTCTTTGTGTGGAACTATTTCAATGCGCAAGAATGGCAATTTCAGTCAAGCTNCTTTCACTCATAATTTGAAGTGTATATGTTGGTCCTTCAATTGCCTTCTTTTGCATTTCACACCATTGCAAAGATTATTTCTCTAGTTCCTTGTGGCCGAAGATGGTTAAGTTTCTAATAGTATAAATTACCTTAGCAAATTCTCTAAATATATTACAAAAAAATATATATCCTTATACGTTCAGGGTTCAAATTTTGTTTACCCAAATTTTCCTTCTATTAGATTTTTCTTTGTGTGGAACTATTTCAATGCGCAAGAATGGCAATTTCAGTCAAGCTTAAATTTATTTTTGTGATACTGACATCATTAAAGGTTGTAGTATTGTTGATTATCTTTATGTTGTAAAATCAAGTAGAACAAACAATTGAGAATTAATTCTACTTCCTCTATGATGTTTTAATCCATCTCCACAAATCTTATACTTCTGGTCGTGCATGAAATTATTCTTCAAGAAGGCAAAGAACGTTTAAGTCTTACTATCCTAGAAATATTTTGACGAACAGATAGAAAGGAAGACAAAGGGGAAAAAACAAAAAATATATATATATATATATATATGTGGATGATACTGGTAGTATTGTAGATCACATCTTCAATTACCTGCCATTTTCCCACTAGTTTAAGATGTGATATATACTGCTACAAATATTGAATTATCATTGCAGAAAACAATCCGCAAGTATTTTAACCAGCATTAATTTCTCCTAGAACAAATAGTTACTATTTGGTAATTTAAGGCCTGCTTGATTTTCAACTTGAAAATAATAAGCCATGACTGACTGTAACCAGATAAAATGTGTGCAGTGTGTGAGAAAAACTTATCAGTATTATTTTATAGAACATCAAAATAATTTTTGTCTATATATTTAGATATAGATATATGGGCTAAGAGTCTGTTAATAGTACTGAAGATTAAGAATGAGTACTGAGAAAAGGGATGGAAATAATATCTTTCTTGGGGCAATGCAAAAGAGAAGTTCTATACAAGTAATCAGTTATAAGAATCAGTAATATTATAACTATTTGTAAGCTGTAGCTGAAATTAGAGAATGAAATATGTACTTGCCGTCTGTATATACTTCTACTTTTATGTTGCCTAATTAATGATAAAAATGAATTCAGATTATGTTCTACCATCATACTGTTTCTGTAGCCACATAGAGATCTAGCACGTGAGGCAGTTCGAAAGTCCTTGGTTCTGTTGAAAAATGGAAAGGATCCTGGCAAACCTTTTCTTCCATTGAATAAAAATGCAAAGAAAATTCTTGTTGCTGGAACTCATGCTGATAATCTCGGGTATCAATGTGGAGGCTGGACAATAACTTGGCAGGGATCTAGTGGGCGAATTACAACTGGTACGCCATTGTTTTTGTTACGTATCCAAAGCTATTTGTTGACCCTCAAACTCAAAGATGATCCTGTGTTGCTTTTGAGTGATAGCATATTAGCTTATTCTTCATCTTCTCATGGAGAGTTATTTCCTTCTATTCCCTCCCAAGTCTCAAGCGTGCCTCTTATATCAGTTCCTTGTGTTAAATGCTAGTGTATATATTTGGAGAGAGAAGAATAGTTTATATATATGGTTAATGCTAACACTAGTCTCTTTCTAGTTTCTACTATGTGCCATTATTCCTTAATCTTTTTTCTTTTTGGGGGAATACTATCATGTTGGTAAAACATCATTGCTAAATTTATTGTATGGTTACCATTTCAGGAACCACCCTCTTAGATGCTGTTAGGGAAGCTGTGGGAGTCAAAACACAAGTTATTTATGAGAAAATTCCATCAAAAGAAACCATAGAACATGATGAAATCTCTTTCGCAATAGTAGCTGTTGGTGAAGAACCCTATGCTGAGTCCCAAGGTGACAATTCTGAGCTCGTAATCCCCCTCAATGGAGCTGATATTGTAAGCTTGGTTGCTGACAAAATCCCTACACTGGTTGTTCTCATATCTGGAAGGCCCTTAGTATTAGAGCCATGGCTGTTGGAAAAGATAGATGTTCTTGTTGCTGCTTGGTTGCCTGGTACTGAAGGACAAGGAATTACAGATGTTATCTTTGGGGATCATGATTTCAAGGGTCAACTACCAGTTACTTGGTTCAAAAGTGTTGAGCATCTACCAATCAGTAATGGAGTTAATTCACATGATCCCTTGTTTCCCCTTGGCTTTGGATTGACATACAATAAGGGAGAATGAAAAGAGCAACTACTTTAGTAACCAAGCTTGCTCAATGTACTCATACTTGCTATTCCTTGTGCTTTATGAAGCTACTTATAAAAGTTCTTTTTATAAGTACCTATGGGGTGTGGATCACCACCTCCATTCCCTTTTTCCTCATGTTTTCTCCAATGTATTTTAGATTAGTGACACATCTATTAAATAAAAAATTAATGGCTTTTGGAAATTAATAAAGGTATTTTACATAGTAATCAAGATCATAATGTTCGCATTTTCTTTTTTTATGACCTAGTAACTGTTTGGTACACAGACTGAAAATTATGAAATCAAATGTAAATGAAATGGGCTAAAATAAAATAATGAGTAAACCTACATTTGAGTCATCGAACGATTAGGGGCTGTTTGCTTTGGTCATTTCCTGTTTTCATTTTCAGTGAAAAAAGAAAACGGGCTTGAAAATGCGTTTGGTTGAATTTAATGAAAATGTTTCGCTGAAAACATTTCTTAAATTGGGTCCAAATCTGGAAACGGAAAAAATTTGTTTTCAGTGTTTCCTTCTCAAATTTTTAAAAACAGAAAATGAAAAAATGAAAACACGGTGGCAAACTTGTAATTATAATGAAAACAAATGAAAAGGCGGTGGCAATTTTGTAATTATAATGAAAACGGATTTTAAGTGAAAATTCTTCTCTTCGTCGATGGCAGCGTTTTCTCCTTCAGCAGTGCAAGCCTCAACCACGAGCAAGCAAGCTTCCAATTAACTATCCACCTCCCAGAACCCCTNCCTGTTTTCATTTTCAGTGAAAACAGAAAACGGGCTTGAAAATGCGTTTGGTTGAATTTAATGAAAATGTTTCGCTGAAAACATTTCTTAAATTTGGCCCAGATCTGGAAACAGAAAAAATTTGTTTTCAGTGTTTCCTTCTCAAATTTTTAAAAAAAGGAAATGAAAAAATGAAAATACAGTGGCAAACTTGTAATTATAATGAAAACAAATGAAAAGGCGGTGGCAATTTTGTAATTATAATGAAAACGGATTTTAAGTGNAGAACTTGTTTGACTTCGTCGATGGTAGCGTTTTCTCCTTCAGCAGTGCAAGCCTCAACCACGAGCAAGCAAGCTTCCAATTAACTATCCACCTCCCAGAACCCCTTTGAACTCTATACTAGACCCCTCTCAATATCACAAAGAGTCTCAAGAATTTGATGCTGATTCTCATCAAAAATTCGAAACTATTCGAGATAAAAGATTTGAAGCTTCATCTGATAGGTTTGGGAATTTTGGTCTCAGCTGTGGGACTCCGAGAGTTTTGGGTCGCAGTGGAAATTCAAAGGCACATTCGGAGCCAAACTCGGCGCACAACACCCCAACAAGGAATGCCTCGAGGGTTTCACTCGGTGGACCAGCTGGAGTTTTTGCTGGAAGCAGAGTTCCGCAATTAAGTGGAGGAAGAAGAGGGAGTTTGTGTACATTTTTGAAAGGAATTTCGGTTGCCAACTCAGAGTTGTGTACGGAAGTTCCACATTTTGAGCTCAAGGAAGATCCTTCATTCTGGATGGATCACAATGTGTAGGTTTTGTGGATTGGTTTTCTCGTCTTGGTTATTGCATGGTTTCTTATTCCATAAAGGTTCATGAGTATCAGTTATGGTTGTTGTGTTCAGGTGCTAATAAGAATTAGACCCCTAAGTACTATGGAGAAGCTTTCACAAGGATATGGCCGCTGCTTGAGACAGGAAAGTGCACAGACATTGGTTATAGTCATTTTTTTTTTACCTTTTTTTATCTTGATTTTTCTAGATTATTTTTCAAAACAGAGCTATGGGTGTGAAAGTTGCATTTTTTTTACCCAATTAGTAAGGACTCAGATTTGAGCTGTAATTATGTTTTACTGGTAATTATGTTTTACTGTGCATCTAATGGTTTTCTAGATTATGTTTTATTTTTTGAAATTTTTATACCAAACGTGTTTTCATTTTCTTGAAACAGTTTTCAATTTTGCAAACCAAACATGTTTCCTAAAATTTAGAAACTGAAAATGAAAATACATTTCAAGAAATGAGAACTGAAAATGAAAATATAAAAACAGAAAACAAAGCAAACGGCCCCTTAGATTTTCAACAAAATCGTCCTTCAAAGATAGAAAACAACAAATTGGTCCTCGAAAGATAGGACATAACAAAATAGTCCTCCGTTAAAATGGGTTGTTAACTAGTGACGGAATAGTTGACATGGCACCGTTAAGTGACAAGTGGCACGTTGGAGACATGTGTGGCAATTAAAATGTCATGTGGCTGCTGATGTGGCAATTTTAAAAAAAAAAAAAANAAAAAAAAAAAACCACTAGTCAGCCTCCATCTACCTTCTTCTACCTTCAGATTAGTTAGCTTCTTTCTTTCATTGCCCCAGGTGCAGAAGCCATTGAGAGGTTAATTACGGTTGGAATTGCTGTCAATTTGGTCACTTATTTGAGGGGGACTATGAATTTGGGCAATGCTTCCTCTACTACCATAGTCACCAACTTCTTGGGAACTTCTTTCATGTTTTGTTTGCTTGGTGGCTTTGTGGCCGACACTTTTCTTGGCAGGTTTAATTTATTATAATTCTTTTTCTTTTTTATTTTACTCAAATTTTATTTATTATTGACTCTCCGATGTTTGCCTTTGATTATTTATTCTATTTTTCAATTCCTTCTTTGACAGATACCTTACTATAGCCATCATTGCAACCGTTGAAGCAACGGTAAGATTTCCAAACTCCTAGTCTTTTAGCAGATTGATTCCTTCCAAATTTCAATTGAGCATGCTCTGTTTTCTGACCCAGAGCACTAAAGTTTTCGTACTGAAGCTTGAAATTAATTTCATTGTCTAATTTTTCTTGAACAATAGGGGGTTACAATATTGACGATATCTACCATTATCCCAAGCCTGCATCCAACAAAATGCACAGCAGGTAGCGTGACACCTTGCGTGCCAGCGAGCGGCGTGCAGCTAATTGTGCTCTATTTAGCGCTCTATGCGACTGCCCTTGGTACTGGTGGCCTCAAATCCAACGTCTCCAACTTTAGGTCCGATCAGTTTGATGATATAGAAAAAATAGATGATGAAATTCTTCAACTGGTTCTTCTTCTTTATAAACATAGGCTCTCTAGCCGCAGTGACCGTTCTTGTCTACATTCAAGATAACATTGGAAGAGAATGGGGTTATGGAATTTGTGTCTGTGCTATTGTGCTCGCCCTCCTTGTTTTTCTATCAGGCACAAGGTGCTATCGCTTCAAGAAACTCATGGGTAGCCCCTTAACTCAAATTCCGGCAGTGTTCGTAGCTGCTTAGAGGAAGAGGCACCTTGAATTGCCCTCCGATTCTTCATTGCTCTTTAACGTCGATGACGTACCCGATCAAGGACACAAGAAGAAGAAGCAGAGGTTGCCCCATAGCAAACAGAAATGGCTCCAAATCAATACTTATGTATTTTGGTTAAAGCTCCAATGGCTCCAAGTAGAGTGAGGAGGATGAGAAAAAGAAGAAATGGGAGTTAGGGCTTTTGACCGAGCACAACAGAGAAATTGAG
>QAOA01002999.1:481720-500736 GCA_003255065.1 Cercis canadensis
AGATGATTAAATTCTTCAACTGGTTCTTCTTCTTTATAAACATAGGCTCTCTAGCCGCAGTGACCGTTCTTGTCTACATTCAAGATAACATTGGAAGAGAATGGGGTTATGGAATTTGTGTCTGTGCTATTGTGCTCGCCCTCCTTGTTTTTCTATCAGGCACAAGGTGCTATCGCTTCAAGAAACTCATGGGTAGCCCCTTAACTCAAATTCCGGCGGTGTTTGTAGCTGCTTAGAGGAAGAGGCACCTTGAATTGCCCTCCGATTCTTCATTGCTCTTTAACGTCGATGACGTACCCGATCAAGGACACAAGAAGAAGAAGCAGAGGTTGCCCCATAGCAAACAGAAATGGCTCCAAATCAATACTTATGTATTTTGGTTAAAGCTCCAATGGCTCCAAGTAGAGTGAGGAGGATGAGAAAAAGAAGAAATGGGAGTTAGGGCTTTTGACCGAGCACAACAGAGAAATTGAGGAAGATGAAGGTAGATGGAGGTTGACTAGTGCTTTTTTTTTTTTTTTAAATTGCCACATCAGCAATCACATGGCATTTTAAATTGTCACACATGTCCCTAACATGCTACTTGTCACTTAACGGTGCCACATCAGCTATTCTGTCACTAGTTAACAGCCCACCTTAACGGAGGACCATTTTGTTATGAATGTCCTATCTTTCGAGGACTAATTTGTTGTTTTCTATCTTTGAAGGATGATTTTGTTAAAAGTCCAATCTTTCGAGGACTCAAATGTAAGTTTACTCTAAAATAATTATTCTCATTCCATAATTTGTCATCTTTCTATGATTTAATATGTGGAACGCTGCTCTGTTATGATGGATTTGTGTAACACATCTATTTTCTTCTCAATATCATGGGAATTCCACCAATTTTGGTAGACAACCCTCCTTCAATGTAATGTCCTGAACCTTATGTGCCTTCAATGTGAGAGATGCAGATTTTAGTTTGTGAGTGTAACGCAATAGACTTAGGTTTTTTCTGCACTGGTGATTTATTATATGGGGAACCACGTTGTATGATTTGTTTGGGGGATTTTAAACCTGGCTGGCACATGACAATGCCACATATGCAGTCCATGCTGCGTAATATGCCACATAAGCATTTCCTGTCAAAATTTCTAACGGTGTTAGGGATGAGACAAAGATTGATGCAGTATAGAAACTTTTAGGATTAAATTGAAACCTAAAATAGTTTTGGGACGAAATTGAAATTTGATGTAAAATTATAGGAACAAAATGTCTATTTGGCCAAAAAGAAATTCATAAAAAGATATAAATATTCTTAATTTTGTAAAACTAATAAAGATATATTAAGAAAACAATGCATTAAATGTGTGGAATGAAACATGGAATAAGTAAATCTCATATCTCAAAATGTGAATATTGATTCTTACTTTTATAGAATCAAGCTTGAAGTAGAATTATCATTTCGTATTTCATTTTATTATCAAACATTAGAATGCTCATTCCATGAAATAGATTATTGAATAAAATCACCATTTCATATTCCAAACGAGCAGATGAGAGGATGAGAGAGAGATACACAAAAGAGGGAATAGTGAAACGATGAGCGATAGAGAGGAGGAAGATAAAAAGAAAGGAGAGGAGTCACCTGCAAGTAGATGTGGCAAAATGGGCCCGGCCCGTATAACCTGGTGTTAGGGCTGAGCTGGGCTGTGAAAATGATGGCCCAAAAAATTGAGCTAATTTTTGCCTAGCTCGATGTGGCCCGATAAACCTACATTGCACCGAAACAACCATTACCTTGCCGTACCCGTTTCCTATATATTTCCGATACGCAATACGCATACCAGTACCAGTACCAGTGCCAGAAACACTCTCCACCCTTTTTTTTTTTCAATATCCAAATAATCTCACATTAACCAATAATTCTTCACAAAATCTGATGACGAAGTCCAGCTTGGGGTGTCCCGTACTGGATCGGTGCCTAGGTGGTGGGATCCCCTGCAACCTATTGATGGACTAGTAGGTGAAAGCGGTTGCAGGAAGACCCAATTTTGCCTACAGCTGGTGCTTACTGCTCAATTGCCATCGACACGCGGTGACTTGTCTGGTTCCTCTTTTTATATATACGCTGAATTTCCTTTTCCCAAGAAGCACCTTCGAGAACTTTGCAACAAGTTTCGTAGTTCTCACAAGGACCTTTTTCCATCTGGAGATAGCAATGGTGATGATCCATGAGCCGGAGAATGATAGAGATGAGGTCGGGGTGAGAGGAGGAGGGCGAAAGAGAGGAGGGCGAAAGGGAAGAGAAGAGGATTTGTCTTCTTTTTGTTTTTTATGTTATATTATTTTCATTAAATAAATTGGACTTATTTAACTTCTAAAGCCCAATTACATGAACTAAATAAAAATTAAATTTATGGGCTGATCTATTTATTCAATATTTATATTTTTTATAATTAATATCTGTGTCTGTGTGTGTGGTATATCCCTGTACCCCTATTTTTTTAAAAATGTTGTACCGGCGTTTCGTACCCGTACCCGTGCTACATAGGCTCAAACTAGGCTGGCTCGGCCCAACCCGATTGTCCCGAATTGATTTGATTTGATTTTTTTTTTTTTTTGTAAAACTAAGATGAAATTACTTGTATAATTCTTCTAAACCTGGCTGTATATAAAAATTGTGTAAGTAGTATTATTTATGCAACTATTGTAAGAAAGATTAGCCATCACATCTTTAAGGAAGGATTCCTAGAATTAAAAAGGCTCAATTCATTAAGAAAGATATTTAGAGCATGCTATTGCTAGGCTTCACTTGATCTTCATTGAGACAAAAATCTTTATCATGAAAAATCTATTATGTAATCTATTATATTAAATGAAAAAAAAATTAAAGAGATAACATATAAGTTTATTATATATTTTTACATACATATATATTTTCATTTTAACCAAAAAAAATTAAAAATAATTTTTTACATTAGGTTTGGGCTGGCCCTATTGGGCTATGCTGGGCTAGCCATATGCCAGGTCGATTAAATTCGGCCTAGCTTAGCCCAAAAATTGTCTATGGCCTAATCAGACCAGGCCGGCCCAGCCTAATCGCCATCTCTACTTGCAAGTTGTGTGAAATGTTTAGCAAATAATGAGTAGGCTTAGAGTCGGTGCTACCTCAAATGGTGTTAAGGCCAAGTGATAGTCACACTATTTTAAAAAAAAAAATGATAAGGACTCAATTAAAAAATAGAAAAAAATTATAAGTAAATTGATTAAGAAAATGTAGTTTGAAAAATTATTTATTAAAATAAAACTCTGCATAAAATTTTTTGGTGTATTTTTTATTATTTTATTCAAAGTATGCAAGCAAGATAAGTCACACTACTTTGTAAGTAGTATAACTCTGGTGTTTGGTATACATATTTTTTTTGTTCCAAGGAAACATTATTCTTGAGAATCTTGTTCTCAGGAATATGGTTCCTCAGAATGTTATAATTGTCACAACGTACACGGAAGTCGCTACGACGCGAATGGTTGATTGAATTTAAGAAAAACATGGAGTCAACATCAATTGTTTTAGAAAATATGGTACAATTGGAAACCATTTTTATTTTATTCTTTTTAAATTGTTTGCCTACCAAAGATTGGTTCAGGAGTCTGTTTATGCGTAGGGAAGGTGTTAGGCACCCCATAGCATTCGTCTAAAGACAATTACCCTAAATTAGCTATATAAAAAATAAGACAAGATGTGGCTAAGAACGTACTTTATTTATTCTTAAAAAAAAAAGAATTACATTCACTAATCAATGGTAAAAAATAAACATGACATACATGAATTCTAAAGGGCTCAAAATCATTCCACTCGTTCATCACATATTATGCTCATCGGGGTGACGCTTATCTTTGTCTAGGTCAGATAAAAGAAACTCATCCCATATAGGACTGAGTCAGTCTTATTGTTTCATGATAGACAAAGGGCCTATAAATTTTGTAAATACTAACAATAATCCCTAAATGTAATGTATGATTATACACCTCAAAAGGGGTATAGATACATGATTTGACAAAATATAAATGAAATAAATAAACTCTCCAAGTCTCCGAACAAATATTTTGGTTCCCTCTCATATGGAACACACATTAGATGGATCAAAATAAGAAATTAAAAGTCACATGCATAAGCAAGTGAGCAGCAAGATTAAAACTCAACAAAAAAAAAAGGGGTAGAAAATAGGAAAACTTTGAAACGAAATCTGGGAATGCATGTCTTGGAAATTTGGTCTCAAATTTATATATAATAAAGAGACATGTTTCAAAAATCCAAAGAATAAAAAATCATGTAAAATGGAGCCCTGCAACTCCAGCTACAACAAAAAAACTAAGCATTACCAAAATTGACCAACAATCCGACAGTGCCAGGAAAACAACGAATTTCAAAACAAAACTGGGAACAAATGCACAATAAAAAAATTCTAAAAAACACATATGCGAAAGACATATGTCTTAGGATCCTATAGAGATAAGAATCATACAAATTTGAGTTCTACAATTCCATTTAAAAAATAAATACTAAGGGTTGCCAAGGAAAACTGACAAACCCACAGTAATAGAAAAACATGCAACTTCAATTAAAAATTGGGAGTAGGGTACACATGAATAAATTCTAAGAAAAATATATGTGGAAGAAATACGTCTCTTGATTTAAAAATCAAAATCATCTCAATCGTAGTTCTACAACCCCAGATATAAAATAAAAATTGAGAGTTGCTAGTGAAAACTGTCAAACCCAAAAATGCATAATATAAAATCAAATCAAAAAAACCCAAAAAAGTAAGACATGCAAGGATCAACCATCTCATCTAAAATCAAACCAAAACATAATCAAAACTTTCAAAAATTAAATATGCTCAAATAGCTAATCAAAACAAAAAATGAACAAGAAGAAAATAGTAACCAAAGATCCAAATTAAGTAAGATTAGAAGCAAAATCCTAAAGATTCAAAAGGATTTTTGAAAAATACACATATTCATTGCACATTCACTATGAAAAGAAAGCAAAGAGAAATGAAGAACATGTAATCAAAGTAAAATCAAAAGGAAAAAGGGGAATTGAAGGAGAAAATAAGGAAAATCAAACATTTCACCATGAATTCAACCAAGCATACATGTCAGACTAAAGAAATAGAGGAAAATGATGAAGATTACCTAAAGTTCTTCAAAAAATCCACTCCTTCTTGCTCAAAATGGTTGAACCCACCTTCAAGAAGCTTAAACCTCATTTGATTTCTCATTTTCTTCTCAAAAATAGGAACAACTCAAGAACATTTTGAACTTTCTCAAGCTTTCACATTTTCTCTCTTTATTTTCTTCCATCTTAGCTCTTTTGATCTTTTTTTTTTTTTTCTCAAATCTCTTTCGTTCTTTGTGTTTCACCTTAGGAGCATAATTGTTTTTTAGGCTCTCTCATCTTTTTTTTTTCTCTTAAGTAATTAGTCCTCTCAACTTGGAAAACAAGTTGAGGGTAGTTTGGTCATTTCTCCTCATTTTGCACATTACTCCTACTTTCCTTTAGCTATGGCATGTGAAAAATTTAATCATTCTTCCCTAAAATACCCTAACCGAATTGCATACTTCAACCCTTCTAATTTGTAATTTTTTTCATGCAAGAATAAGGTTAAGAAGCCCTCATTAGCAATTTTCTCAAAATTGCCTTGCACAACCAACTTTCATGAAGCTTTCTTGAGGTTAGATTTTTTTTACTTATGCTTAAGAATATTCCTTAAATCCTAGCTAACCTCCTTTCAAATTTTTAACAACTTTATTTAATTTTTTGATTAAAAATAAAAATCACAAAACCCTAATAGACCAATTAGGCCGAATTAGGTCAAAATGAGCCCAAAGAACTCAACCCTAAGTTAGTCCAATTGGTCCCAAATTAAGGATCAAGTACTTTAATAATGTAGTTTATCTTCTTAATTACATAGATACGGTACTTTTGAAACAATTTCCACTTATACAGTAATTTTAATTTTTTTTATTATTCCTTTTTATGAAGGATGGAGAGAGAACTTTGTTGAGTGTTGCAATTGGAGAAATTGCGATACTCAACATCCAACCAAGTTCAAATTACGGCACTAAACAGATGTGAAATTGTGGCACTAAAGAGGGTCTAAAGGCCAAATTGCCGAACTCCAACGAGAACTCAAAAGACCAAATGGCGGAACTCCAATAGAACAAATTGTGAAACTCCAATAGACCAAATTGTGGAACTCCAAAGGGCCAATTGCGGAACTCAGAGGCCAAAATGCGACACTGTGGCACTGAACACAATTGACACTCAACAGTGTCATCACGTCATAGATTCTTTTTTTTCTTTTAGATTATCTTTTGCATGACTTTGAGTATCGTAATTTTGGTAACAATTTTACAATTAAAATTGCATAATGACATTTCATATTGCGTCAACCATATTAGGTGACGAAATTTTAGATTGTGTCATGAATTATGAAAGTTTGTGATGACTTTTGAAATAGCATGACAACATTTTCTACACCTCTATAAATAAATCCACAATGCAAGTTAGAAATGCACGGTGTGAGTGATTTGACTTACTTATGAGAAAGAATTGTAATTCTGAAAGGAAACACTGTGAATTTTGAAAGTGTTGTGCAAGTTTGTGGTAGTTGAGATTAAAATTTAAATATTTTGAACTTTTAAAGGTACTTTTATTTATTTATTTTGTATTAAATCATGTCTAGTAGTGTGATATATATTTTGTTAGAATATTGTTAAAAATAAATGTATTATTGCAGTTTAATATTTTGAGGCTTATTAAGTTACGTAAACTTTTTTATTGTGTTATATGTATACGATTTATTTTAATAAGCAATGTTTATATATTAATAGCGCTTGAAAATAGATTTTAGAAAGAAGATGCATATATTAATAAATGTATTAATAGTTAATATAAAATGTTTACATACTAATAGTGTATGAATAAACAATCTAGGAAGAAGATGCATTTTTTAATATACTCCAATGGTCGGATGTATGATGGGGCTCAAGGCGTGATGTATCAGGGTTCGAGCCCCACTAGTTGAACTTGAAGAATAGATGTGGACTAAATATGTTAAAAAATTTGTCCATAGTAAACTGTGTACTCAAACAAATCAAGTGGTTGACAAGATAATTTATAGATTTCCGATATCAGTGAATCTATTATTTTTTATTTCATTTCCATTGGGGACTGATAGCGATGTTGAGATGATATTTGAAAGTAATTCTTAACATAATATTCTGGGTCCAATTGAGATATATGTGAAGATTAACACTATGGAGGATGAAATTAGTGGAGATGGTGGCCAACCTAAAGCTATTGATGAAACTGACTTAAGTTCAATTTCTCATTCATTCCCCTCGTACAGTTAGGTGGGATATGATGGATATTATCAACTAGATGTTACCACTTTTTCCATCCATCTTTCTAATCCTAATTCTAATTAAATCTATATGTCATCACATGTTCATAGCTATGATTATAGTGACCATTGACTAAATTCTAATGTGAGGCAAGTGTGGAGTATAGAAAGAACTGAACCAAGTCGTTCTGGTTATGAGGACCGGGTTATGAGCTCTGGTAACTCTCTTATTGATCCCTTGATTGATACAAGTCACGATGAATAAGATTTCAATGAAGATGGAAATTGAGGGAGTAGCGACTCTGATGGTAAACAATTATTGGACGTGAATGTTGATGATGCCCTTAGTGATGGAACTGGTTGTAGCACATCACAAAATGCACAACTACTTCAATATAGTGTTCTATTAGCTCATTATTCATACGTTAATCATGACGCTTTGCAGATAGCTAATGATGTGGGAGGAGTATGCGGTGGAGAGTGGCAAAAAGGCCAAGAGTTGTATGTTGGCCAAAGATTTAAAAAAAAAAAAAGACGCGCTGCAACTTGTTGTCAGACAATACTCCCTCCACATGCATTAAACATTTATAGTGAATGAGTCAGACCATTAGGTGTGGAGCCTAATTTGTCCGAATCACAATAACGGGTGCAACTGGTGACTTAGAACTTGTTTGAGGAGCAAGAGCAAATTATGAGATATCAAAAAATACAATAATTCCCATACTTGCACATCTCCTACTCTGACGCAAAATCACAATAAGTTGAATGATAATGTGATTATATTTGTTATTTATAGGATGGTCCGTGAAAAGCTAGATGTTTTGATAAAACTCATACAAGAGCGGATAAAAAATGACTTCTTGTACTAAAGCAATTACAAAAGTGTTCGGTAGCTAGAAAGAAAGTTACACACAATTGCCTAGATGGATGAAAACAATAAAAGCCGTGACACTTGAAACTGTGGTGGAATGGTGCCTTGATGATTATTGCATTGGGAATTGCGCTTAAGAATGAACTAAGATGTTTAAGTGTGTCTTTTGGACTTTCAAAGCATGTGTAAATGTCATACCTTTCTATAAGTCAATTATTCATATCGATGAGACATTGTTATACGGGAAGTATTGTGGCATATTGTTGATCATCACGACGCAAGATGGTAATCATCAACTATTGTCACTTGCATACCCCATCGTTGAAGGAGAAGTCAAACCTGCATAGACATACTTCCTGAGGTTACTCCAGAAGCACGTGGCACGAGATGTTTAAAATCTAGCATTAGTATCAGATCGTCATGTTAGTATATTGTCCTCCATCGAAGATGAACGATTAAGATGACAGTCACCATGGGCTAACAATTTCTTTTGCTTGTGCTATGTTGTCAATAATTGGAACAACACATTCAAGAACAAATCTTTGAAGCAGAAAATATACAGAGTTGGTGAAAGCATAATTGGTTTCATAAATGTTGATATTATAAATTAGTCAATTTTTAATTATTAACAATTATCTTATTGTATGAATCATTATAGCATCTTAATTTAAGAAACTCAAGTATGATGAGTATATGCGAGAAATACGAAGTGAATGCCAGAAGGACCGACCGTGAACATATATTCAAGATCTTGATCTAGCGAAATAGACGTTACATGGGGACACTAAGGGGAGATGTTATGGACAAATGACAACAAACTTAGTTGAGTTAGTGAATGGAACTCTATGTAGCACAAATACGGGTTTCATACTCGATACGGGTATGAAACGCCGGTATGACAATTTTAAAATAATACCGGTACGGGTACGTCACGTTATATATATATATATATATGAAATAAAAAATTTAAAATTCTCTAAGTATTAAAAATATCAATCATTAATCCTTAGTAAATAAGTAACAATTAACAAGTATTAACTGAAAATATAAATCATCAATTAAAATTCAAGTAATAGAATTTATCATATTTGATTAAGTATCATCAATATATTATAAATCTTTTTTAATTAGATTAAGTGCATTATAAAAAGTCACAAAAATGATAAACCATTATGAAAATTGAAATTAGCTGCACAATTGCACAATGAGAATGTTTTGAAACACTTTTAGAAGAAGAAAAAAATAAAGAGGAATGATGCATTTCTTACATTGATACGTGTTTTGGAGACGTCTCCGAAACGGGTACGCCTCCTTCATTGTCGTTTCGTTGCTATGTAGATAGAATTTTGAAAAGAGTTCAAAACTTACTAATTACATCCCTTGTTCAGGCAACTTATTATAGGATGAATGAAATATTTTTTACTAGAAGAGAAAGGGTTCGGGCATAGATGGGCAATGAACAACGTTGGACCGATGATGTCATAAACAGAATGCAAATGAATGCGGATAAGACATACACACACAAGCCAATTGCGTTTGACAGGGATACAGACACTTTTGAAATTGAAGAAAGATATGACCTATTCACAAGAATGGGTGGACAAAAATTTCCTTTAAATCTTGCTGAAAGGCAATGTGCTTGCGGAGAGTTTCAAGCCCTTCATATACCATGTTCTCACGCCATAACTGCATGTGCAATTATTTCTTTAAGTGAATGTACATATGTTGATCCTGTTTACTGTATCCAATCAGTTGTGGTTACTTATCAGGGAATGTTTAACCCAATTAGATAAAAGGAATATTGGCTTCCAAATGACGGATTGAAGATCGTGCCCAACCTTGCAATGCTAAGGAAAAAAGGTCGTCCTCATTCCACTCCCATAAGAAATGAGATGGACTGACATGATTTTCGAGGGCCCACGAGTAAATGCAGCATTTGTCACATGGAAGGTCATAATAGGCAGAGTTGTTCCAACAGAAGGGCAAATCATCCATAAATTGACCGTGTAATTAGTTGTTCAAACTACATGATAGATGACAAATAATATTAACAAATGACAATATTTGTGAATATGTGATATTGTGTTGTAATAATAAATTTGTAACGTTAATTTTCTTACTTGTATATTCTATACTCACATTTTGATATTTATGTTGTTTTATTTATATTGAATTCATACTTTATTGTAAAGTAACTTTAACTAACACATTTTGATCTTTTATGTTTTTTAATTAACATTGTAGACATTAATACTGTTGATTGGTGTAATGTAGACATTAATTTACACCTTAAATGATCAGTTAATGTAAATTAACAATTTATATATAATATTAAATACAAATATATATTAAGAAGCATAATCTCAAAAATAAATCATCAAATATCTATACTATTTATGATGGTCACGTCCACCATACAGGAGATGGCTTCATGTCCCACATTTCCTTGGTTTTCTCCGACGTACAGGATGTTCAATGGGGTCATCCCGTTGCTCATTACGAACCTCCTCCAGGATGCGATCCTCATCCAAGTATGCAGATAAGTCTATTCTATAACCACCCTCATCTGTGTAATCAACATGACTATCTATCTGTGGGGTCGTAATAGGACTGGCCAACATATCTAAAAATCCACCAAATGATGACCCTAGCCCCAAGTTTAGGTCGGGGCTTAGGTTGACACTAAGGGTTGATGAGGGGGTACTGTCGTGAACGACAAATATGTTATATGGTGGCTAATCAACTCCCCCCATAAAAGCACTAGGCACTACGTCTACAGTTGTCGGCTGTTGAGTGATGTGTGTCGGCTACTAAACATATGTTAGGGAACCAACCACATAATCATGAGGCTGAGAGGAATGCCATTTAGACGAAGATCATGACGTAGACCTCCAACATGGCGAGCCCGCACCATCTGTACCGACACCTCCCTTTGCACTCGGACACAGTGCCATAAGCGTTCACCCATGATGCTAGCTGCCATACTCCGATGGAATAAACCCCCAACGGGTCCAACACTGTGTCAACTCGCCCTGAAAAGCACTCCACTTGTCCAGGGTCAATTGACACTGGGAAGATTGACCCTAAAATGGTGGAGGCTGTTGGGATTGTTGTGGATGGTGTTCCGGGGGTGGCTGATGCTAGATTGGAAACACCTGTTTTGAAATAATGAACACATATTAATATTTTATTATAAAATATTCATGAAACACGTGTAACTAAGTTGTAACTTAAAGTAGATAAAATCATTACCTCATACTTTGCGAGAGCATTATCTACACTCATTCACCTACGAGTGATGTGTCGGTACCAGTGCATGTACTCAGGCGCAGTAAGGATATCCGACAGCTGCACAACCTAACATTGGTTACTATGATCATCCCATGCCGCGATGTGTTTAACGTGGAATTGTTTCCAATTTGTCATTGATTTTCCCTTCAATGTTGCTGTGTATAGGTCACCATCATAGATTACAGCCTAAGGGATGTAACGTTGTCATCCAAATTGTTGAAGTACTCGATTTGGGTAATACGACTCCACAATGAAAAAACATATGAGGGGGATTCGAGCAAGTCCAAATCGCGGCACCAACAATACAGTAACCTGGCAACTAAGCTAACACCTTATCGGTGTATAGTCGCCATATGATCTACTAATATTAAATCACTAGACAGTCAAATAATTATACTTAATATGGTATAATAAATTACATTTCTCGTTATCAGTAATAAGAAAATCTTACATGATCCTCTTTAAGTCTATCAAGTGCATTCTGGTACCTTTGGATATTGTGATAAGTGACGTCTCTACAAATCAAGTCCACATACCATCTACGATGTGAACCATACTCAATAAATATTAACCACAATACAAAATTCAAAAATATAAGAATATTAGATACTAAAAAAATATAAAATAATAGTATTGTAATAATATAAACTTACCATATGCCAAGTGGCCCATTTAGGTTGTAGTCCCTAACTCGTGTTGGAGCTATGGTGTGATACCTCTCCCAAGCCCATATCACCAACAATGCTAAACAATTGGATATTTCTTTCGCTCCTTCCATGCAACCAACACATAGCTGTCTGTATAAGTAAGCAAGAATTGTAGATCCCCAATTATACCGCCCAACTTAATCCATGTTCTCTAATAATTTTNATTTTGATCTTTTATGTTTTTTAATTAACATTGTATTACTGAGACATTAATACTGTTGATTGGTGTAATGTAGACATTAATTTACACCTTAAATGATCAGTTAATGTAAATTAACAATTTATATATAACATTAAATACAAATATATATTAAGAAGCATAATCTAAAAAATAAATCATCAAATATCTATACTATTTATAATGGCCACGTCCACCATACAGGAGATGACTTTATGTCCCACATTTCCTTGGTTTTCTCCGACGTACAGGATGTTCAATAGGGTCATCCCGTTGCTCATTACGAACCTCCTCCGGGATGCGATCCTCATCCAAGTATGCAGATAAGTCTATTCTATAACCACCCTCATCTGTGTAATCAACATGACTATCTATCTGTGGGGTCGTAATAGGATTGGCCAACATATCTAAAAATCCACCAAATCATGACCCTAGCCCCAAGTTTAGGTCGTGGCTTAGGTCGACACCAAGGGTTGATGAGGGGGTACTGTCGTGAACGACAAATATGTTATATGGTGGCTAATCAACTCCCCCCATAAAAGCATTAGGCACTACGTCTACAGTTGTCGGTTGTTGAGTGATGTGTGTCGGCTACTAAACATATGTTAGGGAACCAACCACATAATCATGAGGCTGAGAGGAATGCCGTTTAGACGAAGATCATGACGTAGACCTCCAACATGGCGAGCCCGCACCATCTGTACCGACACCTCCCTTTGCACTCGGACACAGTGCCATAAGCGTTCACCCATGATGCTAGCTGCCATACTCCGATGGAATAAACCCCCAACGGGTCCACAACTGCGTCAACTCGCCCTGAAATGCACTCCACTCGTCCAGGGTCAATTGACGCTGGGAGGATTGACCCTAAAATGGTGGAGGCTGTTGGGATTGTTGTGGATGGTGTTCCGGGGGTGGCTGATGCTAGATTGGAAGCACCTGTTTTGAAATAATGAACACATATTAATATTTTATTATAAAATATTCATGAAACACGTGTAACTAAATTGTAACTTAAAGTAGATAAAATCATTACCTCATACTTTGCGAGAGCATTATCTACACTCATTCACCTACGAGTGATGCGTCGGTACCAGTGCATGTACTCAGGCGCAGTAAGGATATCCGACAGCTGCACAACCTAACATTGGTTACTATGATCATCCCATGCCGCGATGTGTTTAACGTGGAATTGTTTCCAATTTGTCATTGATTTCCCCTTCAATGTTGTTGTGTGTAGGTCACCATCATAGATTACAGCCTAAGGGATGTAACGTTGTCGTCCAAACTGTTGAAGTACTCGATTTGGGTAATACGACTCCACAATGAAAAAAACATATGAGGGGGATTCGAGCAAGTCCAAATCGCGGCACCAACAATACAGTAACCTGGCAACTAAGCTAGAACCTTATCGGTGTACAGTCGCCATATGATCTACTAATATTAAATCACTAGACAGTCAAATAATTATACTTAATATAGTATAATAAATTACATTTCTCGTTATCAGTAATAAGAAAATCTTACATGATCCTCTTTAAGTCTATCAAGTGCATTCTGGTACCTTTGGATATTGTGATAAGTGACGTTTCTACAAATCAAGTCCACATACCATCTACGATGTGAACCATACTCAATAAATATTAACCATAATACAAAATTCAAAAATATAAGAATATTAGATACTGAAAAAATATAAAATAATAGTATTGTAATAATATAAACTTACCATATGCCAAGTGGCCCATTTAGGTTGTAGTCCCTAACTCGTGTTGGAGCTATGGTGTGATACCTCTCCCAAGCCCATATCACCAACAATGCTAAACAATTGGATATTTCTTTCGCTCCTTCCATGCAACCAACACATAGCTGTCTGTATAAGTAAGCAAGAATTGTAGATCCCCAATTATACCGCCCAACTTAATCCATGTTCTCTAATAATTTTAGGTACATCACATTCACATGTACCCCTATGTGATCGGGCATCAATCACCCACCAATCAACCTCAAAATATATGCCCTAGCATACTAATGCATAATAACATTTGTTGCATCTGCAGGACACTCTTCGAATTCTCTTGCAATAAGCAGCTCCCTCGAGCTGGGCCTTCCCTCGTCGAGGAGAACCACACTGAGCAATTGCTTACACAGTGCACACAGGCTATAGTGCGTGCACCCAATCACAACATCTCTGTTAATTGGTTGCCCCAATAGCACTTTCACATCATGTAGCGCGATGGTGCATTCTCCAACAGGTATATAGAATGTGTGCGTCTCCGACCTCCATCGCTCGACCAATGCTTGGACCAAAGACTAATCTAGGTGAATGGAATGGACGTTTGCGACACCTCCAAACCTAGCCATCTTCACATAATGCAATATTCGCTCGTCATTTGGTTTCTCGCAGCTGACATGGCTACGGGTGCATAATAATGTCATATGTTGTTTCAATTATCACATCAATTAATTTACATACATATATACATTATAATACATAAAGAGCATAAATAAATCACATCATATGATTTAAATATCATTATGATATTAACTATAATTAAAAAATTATTCTAAAATTTACTATTATTAAAATAAGTGATAAAAAATATCAACTACATCAACGAATATTCTTTTATGCCTTCTTAAGTTTATTGCATGCATAATATAGTTAACATACATTATGATATAAACATCCTCATGATATTAACTATTGCTAAATAAATTTTCTAACATTAAACTAACTTTAAATATAAGTAGACATTATTTTTAAATATTTTACCACAAATTTTATTGTATTAAATTTTTAGCTAATATACACTATGATATAAATATCCACATTATATTAACTATAGCTAATTTTTTTTAAAACTAATCTAACTTAACTTAAATATAAATATACATTATTTCTCAAATTTTATTGCATGGAAAATATAGCTAACATACATTCTAATACTAATCTAATCTAACTTAATACTTAAACATACTTTACTTCTAACACTAATCTAACTTAATACTTATATTACTTATTCGTTTAAATTATAATGTATAAAAAAAATAATATTAATTAAGTTTAATGTGAAAAACTTACTCGTCCTTCTCATACTACATTTGAAATATGTGTGTTTTGTGCTGTCAATACTGAAGTATCTACTAGACCAGGATGTAAAGCTTGATGTGCCATATGTGCAAGAAGAACAAGAAAAACAAGAAGCAAAAGAAAAACTAAGAGATATAACCGAAGCAGAAGAAGAAGATGGAGAGCAGAGCAAGAACGGGAAGAAGAGAAGATACATCGGTGATGGAAAGGAGAATGGTGAAATGAGAGAGAGAATAAGATGAAGAAATAGGAAGAAGAGAAAGAAGCAATGGGTGGCGTGTGAAGAAGAGAAGGAGGAATCTCTACATGCATGAAATCTTGTCATGGGAAAGTCTTGTCATGTAGAGAATCTCACTATTGCATTTTGAACCATGTTGGATTACGCATTTTGACCAAAGGGAGGTGTTGCATTTTGACCAAAAGCAAGTGTCGCATTTTGACATTTTTTTTAATTTGGTTTCGCAAGTTCCCCCTCTCTTAGTGCCACAATTTCGTTGCAATTTTGCTCTTGGGGTGTCACAACTTTGCCCCTATCATATTGCAGAACTAGACAAATTTCCTAGTTGAGTGCCGCATGTTGAGCTTTTATGGAGTGTCGCAATTTGCTAGTGAGTATGTGGAATGCGCAACTTAAATTTGATTTACTCCATTGGGTGTCGCAAATTCTCGAATTGCGACACTTTACGATGCTAACATTTTCTCTCTCTTATTTCTTCAGAAAAAGAAATAATAAAAAATTAAAACTATGATATCAGAGGAAATAGTTTCAAAAGTACCATATCTATGTAATTACAATGAAAAACTGCATTATTGATGTATTTGACCTCCAAATTAAACCTCAAACATATTTAAATAGTCCTACAAACATATATCAATTATTTGGACCAAAAACATTAGAAAAAAAAAAAGGATAGGCCCAAAAGCCCCTATAAACTATGGTTTTAGCATGACGGCTAAGCCCAAAACATGAGTTTTGGCCAAAAATTACTAAAAGCCCATAAAATTATAATTTTTATGTCCAAACAAAATATTTAAAGAAAATCAAATGGGCCAAGAGGCCTTAAACTAAAATTTAAAGAAAACGGGCCAAAGGACCTTTAACTTAGGTTAAAATGAAGTGGCCTAATGNAAAAACATTAGAAAAAAAAAGGATAGGCCCAAAAGCCCTTATAAACTATGGTTTTAGCATGACGGGCTAAGCCCAAAACATGAGTTTTGGCCAAAAATTACTAAAAGCTCATAAAATTATAATTTTTATGTCCAAACAAAATATTTAAAGAAAATCAAATGGACCAAGAGGCCTTAAACTCAAATTTAAAGAAAACGGGCCAAAGGACCTTTAACTTAGGTTAAAATGAAGTGGCCTAATGCCTAAATACCAAAACTTTGATCTAAAAGCTAAAAGAAGCATTAAAGACCTTAAAATCATATTTCCAACTTGAAAATAATTAAAAATAGTTTTTTTTCTCTTTTTTGAAAAGCGTGTAACATTCTCTAATAAAATACGGTATCTACAACAATTTATGTCTGGTTGACCTTAAACATTCTTGGGAATGTGAGACAATATTTCTTATCACTATGTTTGGTTCAAATATTACTTTCTTGGAAAAATTAATTATTTTTACAAAAATACCCTTAAATTTAGTTTTAGAAAAATAACTTTTGCATTTATGCTTTACCTAATTATCTAAATTTTACCGGTACATGTTATGCTTTGGCTGCTGTGATGTTCTATATTGGACATAGTAAAATAATTTCTCTTATTACTATCATTATCACTAGGGGTGTTCATCGGTCGGTTTTGGCCACCTTTCTCACCCGACCGAAGGTCATCGGGTTGAGAAAACCATCACCCGCCATCGACCTAAGCTATGGAGAAATCGAAGAATCTCAGGTTAGTCAATTTTGGTTATAGGCGGGTGGGTTAAATCGGGTTGCACTGCTAATTCTAATTTCCATTTAATAAGTACAAATTCAGCTTCATGGAAAATGGGTATCATAATTCTAGGGAAGATAAACCCAACTTCAACTCCAAATTCAAAAAATTCCAAGTGCATATAAGCTTCAAATTCAAAAATTAACATATACACAAAAGGGTGAGGTGAGGAAAATGACTTACGATTTTGAAAACATTAGTCCATATAACTGGAATATGATATGCTATGTTGAAGCTTCAGCTTCGCCTTCCATGATAAAAGGGCTTGGGAATGCTCAAACAAATGAAGGGTACATCAATAGCTTCGGAACACAACTCAGCCGAAAAACATAATGGAAGAAATTTTGGGTTTGCAGCTTGAAGTTGGTTGAAGATAGAAGGAGAAAGCAACAGATTGTTGCCAACAGTGAGATTTCCTTGGAGTTGGTAAAGAGAGAGGAATACTCGTATACAGAGATGAAAGAGGAGAGAAGATAGGAGAAGAGGAAGAGAAGTGAAGAGAGAGAAGAGCACGAGGCTAAAAAACACAATGCTTTCTGAAAAGGTAATTAAATATTCGGTCGGGCTTGGTTTTATTCAGTTTTACTTAGTGAAAACAAAACTGACCAGTCGAAACCGAATTCTTCAATTTCAGCCATTCGATTTAGTTTGCCTTTCATCTCTAACCGTTGGATTGGCATCAAAATGGTCCGGTTCAGTCGGGTTGTTATGGGTTAGTCGGGTTATGAACACCCCTAATTATCACTAATGTATGTGTGGGTTAATTTTTATTTTTATTTTATTTTTTTATATTTGAAGAGAATTATTTGGGCAAAATCTCAGAATCAATTCCGAAAAAAGAAAAACAATTACTTTGTGTATTGTTGTGATTTCACTCTTGTCCCAACACCTTATGAATTCACTTTTTTTTTTTGGCTGATGAAGACCTTATGCACGGTAAAAAGAAAAACAATTATTGTTGTTCTTTCTTTTCATTGTCTACTGTTTCATGGCTTAACATTTTTTTCCTGACATACACTTAGGTCCAGAAAACTATATGCACGGTAAAAAGTAACTTTCAATTTTGGTATTATTTTTTTTATTTGTTTGTTTTAATTTTGATATTATTACGATTATGCCATTAATGAAGGGTATATATATTTTTTTATGTCTAATAAACTTTTTCATGACATGAGAATCTAAAAATCTCACCCCTCATGAGATTTTTTTTTTTTAGTGAGAAACTTGCCCCAAAACTGTTCTTAAGAATCCTATTTGGTTGAAAATATTTTTTTAAAACTTTGTATCAAACACTAGAATTTTAGTTTCCTAAATTATGATTCTCTAGGAAACTAAAAAAAATTCTTGTACTAAACATAGTCACGCTACTTTAAATAAATTTAATGAAAACTGTCTCAAATCAATTAATTTTTTTAAAAAATTATCTCATTTGAATATATGTTTTGCAAAATTATATTTTTTTAGTAATTTTACTAAAATTATAAGGACATGCAATGACTTATATATATATATAACGCAAATGACAAAATATCATGTAGGTAGACC
>QAOA01002999.1:502658-567184 GCA_003255065.1 Cercis canadensis
TTTTTTTTTTTTTTTTTTTTTGTAAACTTAAAGTTATACACTTTGCGTATAGCTATTTCAAATTTCTAATTCAAGAATGCTTCAAGTTCAATCAATGCATGAATTTGTCCAAGATCAACATATCTATTTCAAATACAAATGCCTTAACCAAATACATGTATATAAATGCAACCATGGAGAAAAACCTTTAGTATTTGCTTCCAGAATTCTGTTTTACGATTTGGTTATCTTAAATTGCTGATGCTGTTTAGTTTGAAAACATGATCATTCATTCTTCCTTCTAGCCACTTCAGTTACATTCATTCTTGTGTTAATACTAACCTGTATCATATGACTCCTTTTTGTTGCATCCATTGATCTTTCTTATACATATCTTACATACCCAGATATATCAGTCATCACATTATGGATTCATAGTGCATTTTCATAGGTAAGATGACAGAGACAATGTGGACATCTGTTTAATATCTTAAATTGTGTTTTTGATGTTCGAAAGTTAGTGTTTTGTATTTCCATCTGCTTCTCAGCAAACATCCATTGGCATTGGCAAGACAGTAAGACATTGCAACTTACTGGCGTTTGAGATTTTTTTTTTCCTCATCTTTCATTCATTTATATTCTCCAAAAATTATCTATATAGACATTGAATTAACTACAATGCACTTGGATGAGTTAACGGACAGGTTTGGAAAGATCCCAGGTGGGGAAGATGCTATGAGTGTTATAGTGAAGACACTGAAATAGTTGGAAAGATGACTTCTATTGTATGAGGATTGCAGGGTCAGCCACCCCAAGGACATCCTGCGGGCTACCCTTATGTGTCTGGGAGATAGAAAGAAGTCATCATCGTATTATCTTAACTCATTATCCTTCCATATAAAGCATAATCTCTCTTGATGGACTTAATTGTTAGAAGATATGAATGATTAATAATCTATTAACATTTCAATAAAAAATTTAACTGTTTATTGGCAGCCAGATTACCCTTTTTTTTTCTCCATCCTATCTTGGGATTTTGTATTGCCTTTCCACAACAAGGGTTGAAATCTATTTTCTGTTAATATGACATTTTTGCCTTCTTTAGAATTGTTCTTCAGTTTGCTTGAAGGATATGTTGTAGTTAAAATCCTATCGATGTTTTGATACATATTTCCAAGTATATGCTTGCTCATCCACTTTTATTTCTATTCATGTCATAGGCTGACCATCAATTTGAATGCCATTTTACAAGCCATTTATCTCACTCTAGCAAGTCTATATTTCAGAAACAATGTCATTGCATGTGCCAAACATTTTGTTGGAGATGGAGCTACTCATAAACGTGTGAATGAGGGAAACACTGCATTATCTTATGAAGACTTGAAGAGGATCCACATGGCACCTTATCTGGATTGCTTTTTTCAGGGCATTTCAGTTGTTATGGCATCTTATTCTAAGCTGGAATGGAAAAAAGCTCCACACTCATCACTTTCTTCTGACAGAAATTTTGAAAGGAAAGCTTGGTTTTAAGGTAAAATAAACCTGATTCATCTTTTATTTGTAAAACGATTACATCACTTATTCATTGATAAACACCATAAGCATGATTTTACCCGGTATATTAGAAACTTCCATCTATCATAAGAATATAAGGTGCTTCTACTTCTTCTTTTCTTTTTAAGAAAGAGAATTCTTTCTGTCTCCCTCTATTTTTCTTATTTGTGGTGAGGGATAATAGGACATTACAGTAAAACCGGTGAAGCTTGAACTGCAATTTCTTTGTTTCTGAAATTTCAATTGTACCCTTTGTTAAATCTGGATCAATTCTCTACTATAGGGTTTTGTGACTTCTGACCGGAAGGCACTAGATAGACTTGCCCAACCTCACGGATCAAATTATTGCTCTTGCATCTCCTCTGCCATTAATGCTGGGATCAACATGGTACATTCTTTGATTCTAAAACTATATTAACTTAGGTTGTTCTCTTGTATGCATGTCTTCATTTCTCTAAGGTAATTTGCAGGTGATGGTACCTTATAGATACAAACTGTTTCTGGAAGAGTTGATCTTTCTAGTTGAATCAGAGGAAATACCAATAGCCCGGATTGATGATGCTGTTGAACGAATTTTAAGAGTGAAGTTCACTGCTGGCTTTTGAATTTCCTCTGGCTGATAGATCATTGCTAAATATAGTTGGTTGCAAGGTAAGAAAATTTCAGCACATGATGAATCTGTCTTATACTTGTTTAAGTCAAGTTCTCATTTGAATATGTAAACATACCCCAATGACTGGTCAAGCTGAATCAGTTTAACTAGTGTTTTTTTGGTTTGATAATTACCAAGTATAATTGATTTATAATTTAGATTGAGTTTTACGACTGTAGTAGCTCTGCAGGCAAACAGAGATCTAGCTTGTGAAGCAGTTTGAAAGTCCTTAGTGTTGTTAAAAAATGGGAAGGATCCTACCAAACCTTTTCTTCCATTAAACAAAAACGCTAGAAGAATTCTTGTTGCTGGAACACATGCTGACAATATAGGGTATCAATGTGGAGGATGGACAACTACTTGGCAAGGATCTAGCCGCAGTATTACAATTGGTATGCTGTATTGCTGCATTACCTTATTTAAATACGAAGCTATAATTTGATTCTCAAAAGTAAAGATAAACCTTATTGCTACTTAACAATAGCATATTGGGTTTTACTTCATGCAGCTTTGAAGAGTTCTTGCTTCTATTGGCTTGGCTGCTTGAGTGTCGAGATTTATTCCCACCAGCTGCTCTCAAATCTTAAATTTGATCTCCATTTCCATTTTTATATTAAGTGTGGATGCATATATGAATTTGAAGATAGTAGTGACTGATACTAGGTTGATGTCAATCATTCAGAATTTTGTTCTGCTGCAGATCTTTTGTTTAATGTGGTTTCTGGATAGTTTGACAATATCTGATCCACATATTTTAAAGACAGGAGAGCTAGTTCATCACCCAACAAGCATTCTTAAATTTGATCTCTATGCCAAGTTTTATAATACAGTGTAGGGGTGTTCGGTGGGCCGCCCAAACTGACGAACCTGCCCAAACCAAACCATAGGGATTGGGCCGGTTTCATTGTTCTCATCAGTTTGGTTTGGGCTCAAAATCACCAAACCGATTATAATCGGTTTGGCTATTGGTTTTTGAATTTCAAAACCAATTCCACCTTAACCAAACCAACTAAACCGACTTAGTACTATAATTTTTTTTTAATTTTTTTTTTATATTTCCAATAGGTGATAGGGAACCAAACCATAGAAATCCCTTTTATTTGAGACTATTTTATTACTTTTCAGGTGATTTTATATTCTGTTTAGTGATAGTTTTATTTGTTTGAGATAATTTGTATTTTGTTTCTGAATTAATATTTGAGACAATTCTATGATGGTTTGTCAAGATAATTTATTTTGTTTGTGTATTCTAGCCTAAACAGATCTCATCCCGATCAAATCGACTGAACCAAACCGTTCACTATTGGTTTGGTTTTTGTCATGAAATTCACATAAACCGAACTAAACCAAACCGATAGGTTCTAGTTAATTTGGCTGCTCAAACCTGTGCACAACCCTAATACAGGGAACTTTATGCCAGTGACAGATATTTTATAGCTTTTAACCTCTATAATTCATACTCTTTGTCTTTTAGGTTTAAACTTTGTGATATTATGGTGTTAGATTTGCTACATTTTGATGAGAATCACGGAAGCACCAACAAGATTCCAAATAAGCCATGACAAGCAAAAAAGATTCAAGTGGTTATCAGAGGGTGCATCGAGGAGTTTGGAGCTAAATGATCAAGCCTAGATGGAAGGATTGAAGAATCATGAGGTTATATGCTTGATTGGGGTCCTAGATAGTGAAATCGACAAAATTGGCAGCAAGACAACGCCCCATCCCTCCATTTAGGGTGCCCCAGCACTCCATGGCAGAAGCCAAGCGCCCCAGCACTTGGCAAGTGCTAGGTAGGCAGTGATTTTGTTTTGGCTATAACTTTCACATTATAAGTCTGAATAAGATGATTCCAAAACGAGGTAAAATGTGAGATTCTGAACTATAACAATGACATAAGGCACGCTCAGTTTGGTGAAGGGATGACTTAGAACAGGTCTTCAACATAATGGGCCTGGACCAAAATTCTCCTCTTGCTTTTTAGTCATTCAATCCGAGTTAGCTCTGAGTTTAGGCCAATTTGGGCCCATTTTCATGTAACTTTGTGTTTTCTTGAGTTATTGGACTTTTATTAGGTATTTGGGCTTAGTCTTAATATTTGTGGGTTATTTTGTTGGACTTGGGTTTTACCTAATTAGGAATACGGTTTAGGTTTGTTTTCTTTTTAAGGGAGTTGACCCTCTTGTGGCAGCATTAACTTTGATAAATCAGAATTAAGAGAAATTTTCCTTCATTGTTCTCTGTGTAGAACTTTAAGATCTTATCAAAAACCCTAGGTTATTGTGGCGATCGAAACTTATCAAGAACCCTAGGTTGTTATGGCGTTTAACCCTATAACTTATCGCTCGCTTTCTATCTCTCTTGAGCATGAAGTTCATACCCTTCTTCAAATACCTTTGGTTCTCACTTTGGTAAGCGACACATTGAGGTTCTCATTTTTTCGAACTTGATTTAGACGGTTCAACTGACATTTAAAATCTCCATCTTGGGTTACCCCATAGAGATTTGCATCACATTTATTATATGCCCTACCATTACAGGGACAACTATATTGGATGCTGTTAAGAAAACAGTGGGAGTTGAAACATAAGTTCTTTACCAGCAGTATCCATTAAAGGACACCATAGGGCATAATGAAATCTCCTTTGCAATTGTAGTTGTTGGTGAAGGTTCTTATGCTGAGTCCAAAGGCGATAATTCAGAGCTTGTAATCCCCTTCAATGGAGCTGATATTATAAGCTTGGTTGCTGACAAAATCCTTACACTGGTTATTCTAATTTTTGGTGTAGACATAATATTTTGTCCGAAGGTTGTTACACATTTTTTTAAAAAAAAAGAGAAAAAAATAATTTTAATTGGAAAATTTAATTTTAAGGTCTTTAAGGCATCTTTTAATTTTTGGATCATAGTTTTGGTTTTTGAGTATTGACCAACTTCATTTTAATATAAGTTAGAAAGCTATTTGGCTCGTTTTCTTTAAATTTGAGTTTGAGGCCTTTTGACAAATTTGATTTATTTTAAACACTTTGTTTGGACATAAAAATTATAATTTTTCAGGCTTTTAGTGATTTTGGGTCAAAACTCATGTTTTGGGCTTCGCCCGTCATGCTAAAACCTTAGTTTAGGGCCTTCGGGCCCACCCAATCTTTTATTTGTTTTTAATATTTTTGGTCCAAATAAATTATATGTGTTTGTTGGACTATTTAATTTGTTTGAAGTTTAATTTGGGATCAATTGGACCAAGTTAGGTCCAAGGTTGAGCTCTTTGGGCTTATTTTGACCTAATTTGGCCCAATTGACCTATTAGGGTTTTGTGATTTTTATTTTTAATAAAAAAATCAAATAAATTTGTTAAAAATCTGAAAGGATGTCAGCTAGGGTTAAAGAATTTTTTCAAGCATACGTGAAAAGATGTAGCCTCAAGGAAGCTTCATAGAAGTTACTTGTGTAAGACAATTTTCCCAATAGGGGCTTCTTAACCTTATTTTTGCATGAAAAAAAATACAAATTAGAGGGGTTGAAATGTGCAATTTGGTTAGGGCATTTTGGGAAAGAATTATTGAATTTTTTACATGCCAAGACTAAAGGAAAGTGGGAAGAAGATGTAAATGGGGTATGAAAGAACCAAACTACCCTCAACTTGCTCTCCAAGTTGAGAGAGCTGATTGCATAAAAAGAAAAAAGAGGAGAGAGCTTCATAAGATACTTTCAAGGTGAAAACAAGAAGGAAGAAACAGAACTGGAAAAAATATATCAAGGAGAGGAAAGTTAAGAGTTCTTGAGTGTTCTTGATATTCTTGGAGAGAAAAACAAGAAACTAAGAGTGATTTGAGCTTATTGGAGTTGTGTCTTACACCTTTGAGCAAGGAAGAGGAGTTTTCTTGAAGAACACTAGGTAACCTTTACTATTTTCTTGATTTCTTGCCTTCTCTTGTTAGTTTTTGTTTGAATCTATTTGAAATGTATGTTTCTTTTTGTTTCCATCTTGAATGCCTCTATTTCATTTTAATTCTATAAGTTTCATTTTGATTTTTGTTATTTTTCTCCTCTCTTGAATATCCTCTTGATATTTTGGTTTAGGGAGATTATGTTTAGTTTTTATTTTGATTATGGTTGAGTACTTAGTTTATTGTTGTTTTGCTTGTTTTTACCATATGACATGATTTTGCTTAGGGTTGGTATTTTTCTAGTATGGTCTTGGTTGATGGTATTCTAGGTTTTACATGCTTGTTGCCCTATTTTGTTTTGGTACCATTTGTCATGTCTTGTTAGAGTGAGCATGTTTCTTATGGATTTCTTTTTGAATATTTTATTTTTTTTGCCTTTGTTTTCTTGAATGTGTTTTAGGGTTCTTAATTAAAAATCAAAATGATGTTTGACATTTCTTGAAAACTTTGTGTTTTGGTCTTAATCTCTTGATTTTTGTCATGTTTAAAATCAAATTGGTCAATTGGGATAGTAATTATCAAATTTGATTTTTAAATGGTCATTTTCAAACCTGTCAGTCCAACACTAGTAGTGGTTGGTCTTTTGACCGTAACTTCAGTTTTACAATCCCAAATGACATGGTTCTTCTTTTTTTAGAACCCTAAGATCCATATCTTTCATGTGTATAAATTTCATATTTTTTCTGTCTCATTTACTCACAATTTTAATTGAAAAATTACTGTTTTAACTATACTGTAAAATTGTTAGTTGATTCTAGTAGTGGTCGGTCTTTTAACCATAACTTTAGTTTTATAACCCCAAATGATATGATTCTTGTTTTGTTAGAACCTTAAGATGCGTATCTTGCATGTATATAAGTTTCATATTTTTTTTCATGTCTAATTTGCTCACAGTTTTAATTGAAAAATTGTTGTTTTAATTGTACTGTGAAATTGTTAGTTGATTCTGATAGTGTTCTATTTTTTGGCCATAACTTGAGTTAGGGAGCTCATTTTTGTATGATATTTGATTATTTAGATTCATAAGACGTTTTTCTATGTCATGTAAAATTTTGGGGTCAAATCACTTTGACATGCATTCCCAGATTTCTTTATAAGTTTCCCCTATTTTATGTTTTGTTTTTTGTATTTGCTGTTCTATTTTTTTTCATTCTACCTTGTGTTTACTTGCTGTCATTTCTTCTTTTTTAGAACCATTTGCATGTTAATTAGGAGTGTATATTGATCGTCATGTTTAACTAAATGTTGTTACGTTATTTTGCATGACATTTTCATGGTTTCATTGACTCTTAATGGCTACCACATGTGGTTTAGTATTGTATACCTTTTCAATATAAGTTGACATGTTTCTTGTTTTATCTTGTTATTTATTGTGATGTGTTATGACTGCTCAATTGTTTATGCATATGTGACCTTTAATTTCTTATTTTAAGTCAACTAATGTGTGTTCCATATGAGAGGAAGTCACAATCCTTGGGCCATTAGCAAAATCCTAAGGCGATTCGGAGGCTTGGAGAGTTTTTGTTTATTTTGATTACATTTTTCAATTATGTATCCCTCCCTATTGGACAAGGACAAATGTTGTAATACTTAAAATCATACTTTTGCAGAACATTTAAGGCGATCTATCTGCATATCAGGTGACCCATCCTATCGTTCCTAGGTAAGGATAAACGCCACTTGGAAGGGCGCCATATGTGAGGAACGAGTGGAAAGATTTAGGACATGTTAGTTGTATGCATTTCATGTTTAAATTTGTTGTTAGTATTCTTATTTACTTGTATAATTTATTATTCGAGGGATGAATAAATTACATTTTTGGCCATTTTATGATTTACACAATTAATTTTGAGTAACTGTTTTTTAGACGAGCGTTGTGGGGTGCCTAACACATTTTCCATACACAAATTGACTCTCGAACCTTCTTTGGTTTGCAGATCATTTTTTTTAAGTTAAAAAGGAGTTTTCCAATTGTTCATTGTTTTCCTAATACAATTGGTGGCGACTCCAAATTTTCTTTCGGAAAACTAATATTTTTTCTAAGTCTACCATTTGCGTCGTAGTGACTTTCAGGTACGTTATGACATTTGGAAGACCCTTAGTCTTAGAGCCTTGGCTATTAGAAAAGATAGATGCTTTTGTTGTTGCTTGGTTGCCTGGTATTGAAGGATAAGGAATTACAGATGTAATCTTTGGTGATCATGATTTCAAGGGTCAACTACCAGTGACTTGGTTGAGAAGAGTTGAACACCTTGATATAGCAGCTCATGGAGTTGATTCCTGTGACCCCTTGTTTCCTCTTGGCTTTGGGCTAACATATTAGGAGAATTTATAAGACTTAGTACCTTGCTACCCAAGACATTTTCAAGTACCGAATTTGCTTAACTAATTTAAGCTTTATGAATAATCTTTGCCATATATCATGAAATTGGTTGTCTTTACAATCCTAGCAAGTTCTACTATGGATGCGCACGGGGTTTAACCCATGTTGCACATTTTGAGCCTCTAATATTTTGGATAATATTTTATAATTGCACGCAATTGTATATAAATTATACAATTAATACAATTTAAATTTGATAGAAAATAATTTCGGTGAAAATAGTAAAACTTAAAATTTGTCAATTATGTAATTTATATACAATTGTGTACTGGTTCAAAAACCAAAGTACTAAATGTGTGGCCATAAAGCATACTACGTAAACCAATGTTTTAAAAACCAGACTGGTGTGGCAAAAATTGACCGATCAGACCGGTTGGACTAGTCGGACCAAACGGTCGAACCGGTCACACTAAAACCATGTTTTTAAAAATTTATAATTTAAGTACAATATAGCATATTACTCATAAAATAACAAAAAATGACTACAAAACAAAAAAAAAAAATATTTAAAACTTACTTAAACTAATTCACAAAGAAAAAACATTTAATATAATCATAACTTTTAATCAAACACAAGTCTTAAACTCACAATTCAAATACAACCATAATCTCAAACTCAAAATCTCAAAACAAAATATATAGCACAAACTTAATTCATCAAACACATTTGTCATTTTCATGCATTCTTCTCAAATTGAGGAGGATCAAACACATTTGTCATCTTCATGCTTTGTTCTGATGTTGGATGTTTGCACTTGCTTTGTTCTGTTGCTACTTTAGAAAACTGCAATATATATCTTCATTTAACATACAAACTCAATATTTAAAAATTATTTACATGTAAGTATAACTCAATAAACAAAAGGGTCCAGAACTACATTTAGTAATAAACAAAAGGAATAAAACCCATAATTTTATATAAGCATTTGCAACAAATCTCTTAACCCATAATTTCTAGGCAAGGGAGGAGTAAACCAATGCTAAAATATACATAACTTATAGAGCACAACAGTTCCATAGACTATTTGGTTTCTATCCTATAAGAATATAAGGCAAGTACCAAAAAAAAGGAAAAAAGGAACAGGTATACAATGTTGAATGATCAATTCGAAACAACATGATAACTAATGAGAAGTATGATGTTTAACATTAAAGGCAATTGACAAAATGAAAGAACTATCAACTTAGAAGTCATCAAGTCAACATGTCAACAGGAAAAACAGAGCTTTGCAAAGACGGATTACCGAAGTTTGATAACAGTGAAAAAGAAAGATAAAAAACAAACTTATAGTAGACTCCAATAAAGTCAAGACCATTACATTTACATAACAAAATTACCACACGTCATAGCACCCTGCAAATTAAACAAGAATCATAGTTTGAACCACATGAATGTAGCTCAAAATAACATTGGTTCAAAATATCAGATATAGCTAACATTAAAACCATCAAAGAATCAAATTATTGAATCAAGAGAGAATATCAAATTGGTGATCCTAGAAAGAAGACCAATTCTGATATATTTTTCTTCAATTGTCAAGCCTCTATTGCATTCTAGACACTATGTATCAAGACCCGATTCCCATAAGGCTCCCTTGAGCCAAGAAGCATGAAGAACTCAAGTAAGTGCTAGACCTCCTTCATATTCTATATTAGAACAAGCATCCTATTAAGACCATTTTCTTCTATGAGAACAGTTGGGGCTACTGTCTTGAGATAACTAGTTAAGTAAGAGAAATTTCATGGACATCACATTAGAAAATGGGGATCTAGAATCCACAGAGTGAGAAGCGTGAAGAACAACATATGATAGATTAAAATGATTCAGTAAATGAGTATAAGTAGAATGAATTATAATCGGCAACAAGTTCATTTTACTTGCATTGCATATACCCCACAAGGAATTCCTGAAAAACCATAGAAACACTTGAAAATTTTAATTTAAAACAAGGAATCTTCTGGGTTTGGAGAGACTGATCAATTAATAAGATTGAATGCCCCAAAAATTGAACATTTTAACCAATAAATTAGTTATGAGAAAGAAACAAAAATCTAGATACAAATTCTTCCGTGACAAATAGGTACCAAATGATAAACCCAGAGGTATTAAACAAAAGCCAGTTTGAAAGTGAATCCCCCCAAGTGCGAATCACAAGGTATTTGCTAAAGGAGACATTGATTTCAACGAATATTGGGTGAAGAGGAAAGGGGTTAATGTTCAAAGTAACAATCACCTACCGAGAACATTTTGGGTCGCAGTCCGCCGGTGCTGGAAGGGGAAGAACGCAGTCCGCTAGGCTGAGTCGCTAAGAGAATGGAGGAAGATTAGTTGATTATGGCTAAGTCGTTGAGACTGAGACTGAGAAGAATGGAGAGAGGAGAAGCAGGGAACGGGAGAAAACTGAAATTGGGAATGAAGACCCTCAACAAACGACGTCATTTTAAAGTTTTTGATTTAAAAAAAATAAAATCTTTGAGCCGGCCATTTATTGCAAACCGGCACCGGTTCATTGGCTTTACCAGTTCACACTGGTTCGACTGCCCAAACGGTTTATCCCTATAAACCGAACCGGTATCCTAACCGGGCACCGGTTTAACTGGTTGGACCACTCGGTTCGGTCCGATTTTTAAAACATTGACGTAAACTATTAGCTCACAAGCAACTTAACGGCTAAGCTCAACTTACCAAAGCCAAATTTCCAAGATATATCTGAGAAAGATAACATTGGTAAAAGTCGGAGAATCAAAGGGCACAAAAAGTTAGTTGTAGAACGAGATAATCATAGAGATACATTCCAACACATAAAAAAAAAATGATATAGAGAGAACATTGAACTTGAAGTGGTGACTGATGAGTACATGAGTGAGTTGAAGAACCAAAATCCCCAAATGTATGTAAGCAAGTGGGATGAAAAGGACACAATAGTGAGTTGTGAGGATATGTGTAAAGGGGAAAGAGGCATTGAGCACGAGTCACCATTAATAAAATCTAGAGAGTTTGGAAAAGCTTAGGGTTGAATTGAAGGTTTAAAGTTGAGGGAGGCCATTGATTTCTACAGGGACAAAGATACCAAGAAGGAAAAGTGGTGAGGGTGGCGTGAGTTGGTATTTGCTTTGGGATTTTGAGGGGAAATTGTTTGTGGCCTTCCCTACTTGGTTAGGGTTTGGGATTGCAGTAAATCACGTTTTTAACATAAAATAATATTTTTAGGTAAAAACCATTAAAAGTTATTATGGTTAAAATGTTATGTCATAAGAGTATTGGGTAATTATTGTTATATTATTATGATAATATTTTAGTATTTTACTACATATATTGAGCAGGCCCATGAGCCAAATGAGTTAAACCTATAATAGTTAATGTGTAGCTCATTTACTAAATGAGTCAAAATTTTCAATTCAAACTCAACTCATTTTGTTCATGAGTTGGCTTATCAAGCCACTTAGTGAGTCAAGCATTAAGTGGCTCGTGAGCTGGCTTGACTCATTACTAACTCTGGTTAGGGCCTCATGGACATCATCTAGTATGGCCTATAAGTATTGATTCCCTTATGTAAGCACACACAAAATGCAAATGTGGTGGGTAGTCAAACATCATTGACAACTTAGTCATTCCAAACACTCTCACCTACCCTGATTCTCACATAATTCTTATTTGTAGTGGCTTCTCCTTCACCATTGACAGCTCAAAAGCCTTGTCTAGATCTTTGCAGATATCTTCAAGCCATAGATCAATATTTGGAAAAATTAGGTAAATGATTATCGCATAGTTTCCTTTGAATTAATTTGGTTTTATGTAAGCATGATTCAAGTGAATTTTTTGGTAAACAGCCAAAAAATGGTTCCGCGATTTAGAAGTTGTTAAACCTAGGATGTAATTGAACCTATTTGAATTGAAGGTTGAAATCTCCATCCCCATTACTTCTTCTTCATCCTTATGTGATCTATTATCTTTTTTTGTTTTTGTTTTTGTTTTAATGGTAAGGGTATCATTGGATAAGCTTAATTTTACATACTATAACTAAGTCTCTCCTCAAGTGATCTTAAAGGTGCACTCCTTGTAGACATTGTATTTTGTCTGGATTCTTTTTGTGGCATAAAGAAAAAAAAAAAGAATTTAAGACATTAAATTCTTGAAAACTTGAGGTCTTGTATCTTTTGAATTTGCTAAAATTATGCATTAAAAAAATGATTTTTGAAAACATGTAAGTTCTTAAATTTTGGTTTATTTATTTTTATATTTTATTTGGGCTTTTATAACAAAATAAATCCTAGTCTTACTACCTTAGCCTAATCCAATTTTTGATTTAGCCTAATTTTTCATCTAGCCCATTTGGTCTATCTTTTAGTATTTTGGATTTTTGTAAATGGATAATAAATAAAGAAATTTTTGAAAAAAAAATTTCTTATATAACTAAATCTAGGAAGACCAATGAGGGAACAAGGAATGAATTTTCCTCATTCTCTATTGGTCCAAGTTGGTGTACTTTATCTCCATTAAGTGAATAAGTGAATAAAAAAGAAAGAAAATGAACAAAAGAGGAAAGCAAAAGGGATATCAACAAAGAAAGAGCAAGAAGAAGAGAGAAATAGAGAGAGCTGAAGAGAGCAAAAGGAGAAAAAGAGCAAAGGGAAGAAGAAATAGGGAGAGAAGGAGGAGCTTGGGAGAAAGGAAGGGAAACAAAGAGAAAATAATGTCTAAATCTCCATCAAATTCATTCTGCAACGGTAATCTTTGCCCTATTCTTCCATCTTTATTGTTGGTATTTCAATTCATGGTGGATAATTTTTTCTATTTGTTGTTGTGCATGAATATGTTAAAATTTTGAATCATAGTATAGTTTGATGAAGTTTAAGATTGATTTTTATGGTTCTAGGTTACCCATGATGTTGGATTCCTAAATTTAAGTTCAATTTCTGATGTTAATATAGAAATAATTCTGATTTTGGGACATTGAGTTGTTTCTTTGATTGATAATACTTGATTTGGTTATGAATTGTGCATTTTCGAATCTGTCAGTCTTCTCTGGCAACCCTCAATTGTTATTTTCTAGATGGAGCTATAGAGCTCCGATTTTAGTGATTCTTAATTTATTAGAACCAAGAGACGTCTGCCTCCTCTGTGGAAAATTTTTATGGCCAAATTCTCTTTCTCCCGTTCCCAGTTTTTCTTTAAAGTTGTTGTTTTTTATTTTTTGTCAGGTTGTCAGTCAGCACTAGCAGGCCTCCATTTTTTTATTTCTACTTGGAGCTACGATACTCCGTTTCGAATGATTTTTGTCTCATTGAAACCAGAAGACATGTGTCTTGTTGTAAAAAAATTTCAGATTTAAAATTTCTTAGTATGCATTCTCAATTTTTGTCTAAAGTTGACCTTGCTTTTTTGCTGTATCATGAGATTCTTTTTGACATTGTTTTGCCTACTTTTGGTCTTGTTTTTGGACTATTTTGCTTGTGTTTTATTGTTGTTCTTGAGGAATTTTTGAAGGTTGATTGAGAATTGTTTACAGTTCTCCAAACTAGTTTTGATGATAACAAATAGTCTTATTTATCACTAACCTATGTTTGCTCAAATAGTTATTTTAGTAATAAGTCAAGTGATGTACTTAGGTCAGAAGCATAACTAATTTCCTAGTCAAAAGAACCAGCTCATGTTCAAGTACTAATTCTACACTAGAATAAAGATGCTGATATGAATGCCTCAAAGTTTGTGGACCATCCAAGGCTGAAGCCTAATCTATCTGGACCAGTTAATGGACTTCATAGACATTGGAAGAGAGCCCATAAGAGGAATTCGAATTAAAGAGAATTCAGCACCAAGAAAAGAAACCAGCGCTATACAAGAAAAGTTTTTGAAAGGAAGATATTATTTCTGATTTAGTGATTAAGACCACATATCAAGCAAGAAGAAGTCCAACCCATTAGCAACAGTCATATTTTACCTTTTGCTGCTATAAATTTGAAAACCCAAGGTCTGGAAGAACAAGAAGAGAATCCATCAAACATTTTGAAGAAAAAGTTTTGCTGTCAAAAACTAGTTCTTAATCTCTTCTACCAACTCTATACTACTTGTTTCAATCTTTCTGTGAAAGTTGTAATTCTGCGGGAGCCATATCCTTTTGGGATTTTTTTAACATATTTCATTGAGAAATTTGGGGAGTGACTTATGTCTTTATTTGATAGAAGGAGAACGTTTCTAGTGTGCTCTTGAGAAACTAGATAGAGAGTTTTTTGGTTAAGTTCTTGATAAAACCAGTGCTGTAAGAAGGTTGGAGAAGCTTGAAAAAATAACCTTGTTGATAGTTGAACTCCAGTCTTTGGAGAGTAGACATACGCTCTGTTATTGGCCGAACTACTATAAAATTTATGGGATTAATCTCTCTATTATTCTCTCTTTAATATTTTGTTGTTATATGATCTATTGCTGCATAACTAGTTCTGATGTTTTGTGCTTGTTAAGCTTGTTATGAATTCTATCTCTTAATCCATTAGCTTTGTAGTTCTTGCTTGATAAATTGTTATATTCTTATTTGCAAGAATCGAAATCTTTTGATCTATTATTCTGAGTGGCTATCTGGTTTATGTTCTTAGTTCTTGAATTCAAGTTTCAATCTTTAGCCTCTGTTAAGATTTTCTGGGTTATTATATAACCAGCTTTAAAATGAGTTTTGACCATAAACTAGTTATTCCAGAAAGCAAATTTAATCTTTAATTCCACATAGTTATTGTTTTAATCTCCTATTCACCCCCCTCTAGGAGCATATATATACTCTCAATTGGTATTAGAGCGTGGTGCTCTATTAAGAGGTCTAACAACCTTAAGTTAAAGATTTAAAAGTTTCATATTTGTAGGTAATATGAACATGTAAAGTTCAACTCATTCTTCCCACAAGCCACCATACTTCAATGGTGATAGCTACAAGTACTGAAAAGAAAGAATTGAGATGTACCTAGAATTCATAGATTACAATGTCTGGACCATTGTGAGAAATGGGATGACACCACCAATGAAAATAGTTAATGGAGTACAAGTTTCAAAGGAAGAAAGTGAGTTCACAGTTGATGACCAACTTTCATACTTTATGTGTTGTTTCTATAAAAGAATATGAGCACATAGCTTCATGCAACTCAGCAGAAGAGATGTGTTATTGACTCAAAACCATACTTGAAGGAACAAGTCATATGAAGGAAGCCAAGATTGATATCTTTGGTTCACAATATGAAATGTTCCACATGGAGAATGATGAAGATCTAGAGTGTTTTTCTTCTCGATTTCTTAAGATCATAAATAATTTCAAGAGTCTTGATAGAGAACACACTCAAAAGAAGTAAACAAAGAAGCTACTTAGGTTCTTGAAATAAAAATGGGAAACAAAGGTCACGGTTCTCCTCCAATATGTTGAAACAAATGAAATGACCATGGACTAGCTAAGAGGACAGTTAAAGACATACCAAATGATGTTATTTGAAGAGAAAAATCGTCCAGAAGATCACAAGAAAAAAAGTCTAGCTCTAACCAGCACCACTCAAGAAACTAATTCTCCTTCAAAAGAACTAGTTTCCAGTGATGAAGATGTAGCTCTAGTGTCAAGAAAATTTCTTCACCAAATGAAAAGGTGAAATAACAAAAGGAAATTTTCACTTAGAAGTAACAAAGGTGAAAACAGCAAAGAACCAATCATCTACTATGAATGCAATAAGCCTAGACACATAAAGCCAGATTGTCCCAACCCCAAAAAGAAGTTTTATAGAAGGGATAAGAAGAAGGCTATGATTACTTCATGGAGTGATGTTGATTCAACCTCTAATTGTGATGAATTGGATGAAGATAACCTAGCAAACTTTTGTTTCATGGCACACATAGACAACAATAATGAGTTAAGTGATTCTGAAACAAAACTAGGTCCTCCTCCTTCTTATGAAGAGCTAAATCAAGCTTTCGAAGATCTAACTCTTGACTTTGAAAAGAAATTTGCAAAGATAGAACTCTTAAGAAAATAGTCAAATAGCATATTAAGAAAATTGATTCGCTCAAGAAAGAGAGTTATGAATTGGCTCAAAGGTTTAAAGTTTTAAAAAATGAAAATGACTTTCTTAAGAAAAACTAGCTTCTCACTCATTCTATTCTCAAAGAAAACAATGATTTGAAAAATAAAGTGAATGAATTGTCAAAGGATCTAGCAAAGTTTGTTCAAAGGTATGGAAACTTGAATGCTTTGCTAAGGAGACAGAGAGTTGGGCAAGACAAAGTAGGTTTAGGTTATAATGAACTTAACCATCAAAGTTATCTAGAAACTTCTTTGTCAAAGAACCAGCTTCTCATTCTACTTCTAGAAACTATTTTGTCAAAGCCTCGGTCTCTCATTCCCTTTCAAGAAAAAAACATGTTTCTATTGTGGTAATATAGGACATCTTATGTTTAACTGTGGTTTTAAGAAATTATGTGCAGCAAGGAAAATGATTTGGGTACCTAAGTGTACTTATGTCATTAACAACCAAGGACCCAAAAAAATTGTGTACCTAAGAGCTCATAAACTCCTTTGTAGGTGTGCTTCAAAGCCAATAGTGACTTCTAGTACTTGGACAGTGGCTGCTCCAAACATATGACTGGAGATCTAACCAAGTTCTCTTCCATTAAAAAGAAAGCGTTGGGAGATGTCACCTTTGGAGACAATGGCAAGGGAAAAATTGTTGGAGTTAGTAAATTTGCTATGAGTACTTCTTTTACTTTTGATAATGTTTATTTAGTAGAAGGTTTAATGCATAACTTGTTAAGCATAAGTCAGCTATATGACAAACGTCACAAAGTTTTGTTTGAATCAACATATTGGATTATTTATGAATTGCATAGTGATAAAGTGTTATTTGTGGGTCATAGAAGCTCAAATGTGTATGTAGTTTCCAAAGAGAGGCAAGATTTCAAACATGAAACTTGTTTTCGTCCCAAAGCAGCAGCTCCTGGTTATGGCATAGAAGACTTGACCATATAAATCACAAGTTGATTTCTAAGTTGGCTAAGAACTAGTTTCTAGATTACCGAAACTGGTTTTTGAAAAAGACAATGTCTGCTTAGCTTGTCAGCAAGGCAAGCAAACTAAATCATCTTGCAAAGCTAAGAAAGAGTTTTCTACTTTTAGGCCACTACAATTGCTTCACATGGGTCTCTTTGGACCTTCACCCATAACTAGCTTAGATGGTATGAAGTATGGATTTGTGATAGTTGATGATTATTCGAGATTCACATGAGTATACTTTCTCTCTCATAAGGATGAAACTTATACTGCTTTTGAAAGATTTTACAAGAAAGTCCAAAATGAAAAAGGCAGTACCATTTCCTCCATAAGAAGTGATCATGGTAAAGAATTTGAGAACTAGCTTTTTGAAATTTTTTCTGAAAATCACGGTATCCACTATAAATTCTCTTATCCTAGGACTCCTCAACAAAACGAGGTAGTTAAGAGGAAGAACAAAACATTAGTAGAGATGCGTAGAACCATGTTAGTTGAAAATGATCTTTCTAAATATTTCTAGGCAGAAGCTGTAAATATAGCTTGCCATATTTTGAATAGATGCTTGATAAGGTAAGTTTTGAGGAAAACTCCTTATGAGCTGTGGAAAGGTAAAAAACCTAATGTGAGTTACTTCTATGTTTTTGGCTGCAAGTGTTTTATCCTAAATAATGGTAAGGATCATTTAGGTAAGTTTGATGCTAAATCAAATGAAGGTATTTTTCTAGGTTATTCATTAATTGCAAGGCATATGGATTTTTCAATAGAAAAAACTCTTTGTGTTGAAGAGTCAATGCATGTCATATTTGATAAATCTAACATTCCCTTAAGTACTCCTGCCCTTAAGGATGATAAAATAGTGCAGGAAGATGTTTCAGTTCCTACTCAAGCATAAAATAAAGAGGAAATTTATTGGATATAAGTAGTTCAGGAAGAAGCTTTATGATAGAATGCTAGAGAGCTACTTCCAAAGGAGACCATAACTACTAGGAATCATCCAATTGACAAGGTTATTGGAGATCAAAATAGAGGAATTAACACTCATGCATCACTCAGAGATCTTTATGTCAACTTAGCATTTCTCTCATTCATTGAGCCATCCAACATAAATGAAGCTCTACAAGATGAAGCTTAGATAGTGGTAATGCAAGATGAACTAAACTAGTTTGAGATGAACAAAGTTTGGACACTTGTGCCATATTCATATGAGCAAAGCATAATTGGCACAAAATGGGTCTTTTGGAACAAATTGGATGAAGATGGTAAAGTGGTAAGAAATAAAGCTAAATTGGTAGCACAAGGTTATAATCAACAAGAAGGTATATACTTTGAAGAAACTTTTGCTCTCGTAGCTAGATTAGAAGCTATTAGAATGCTACTTGCTTTTGCATGCTATAAGGATTTCAAACTCTTTCAAACGGATGTGAAAAGTGCTTTCTTAAATGGTTTTATTAGTGAGAAAATATATGTAATGCAACCTCCTAATTTGAAAGTCTAGAGTATCCAAACCATGTTTATAAACTCTTTAAAGTTTTTTATGGTTTTAAACAAGCTCCACGAGCTTGGTATGATAGACTTAATGAGTTTCTTTTGCAAAATGGTTTTAAAAGAGAAAAATTGGATACTACCCTTTTCATTAAGCATATTAAGCATGACATTCTCATTGTACAAATTTATGTTGATGATATCATTTTTAGATTTAATAATGAGTTGTTGTGCAAGGGTTTTGAGAAGCTTATGAAAAGAGAATTTGAAATGAGCATGATGGGAGAATTAAAATTCTTTCTCGGATTTTAAGTAAAGCAAGCTTCTTTTGACATATTCCTTAACCAATCCAAGTACGCAAAGGAGCTGCTAAAGAAGTTTGGCATGGGAAATGCAAAAGGAATAGCTACTCCTATGAGTCTATCTACAACGCTAGATCTGGATGAAAAGGAAAAACTAGTTTGTGATAAAAAGTACAGAGGCCTGATTGGTTCTCTACTCTATCTCACTGCTAGTAGACCAGATATTATGTTTAGCATATGCTCATGTACTAGATATCAAGTTGCACTAAAAGAATCCCACATTACATCTATAAAAAGAATTTTTAGATATTTGGCAGCCACTTCTAATGTGGGAATATGATTCAATAAAATTGGTTCTTTCGAGCTGATTGCATACATAGATTCAGATTATGCTGGCTATTTCATAAATCGAAATAGTATCAGTGGAGGCTGTTAATTCTTGGGAAATGCAAGAAGCAACATGTTATAACTCAATCCACTGTTGAAACTGAATATATGGCAGCTGTAAATTGTTATTCTTAAGTCCTTTGGATGAAACAACAACTTGCTAATTATGATATTTTTCTAACCAAAATTCTCATGCTATGTGATAATACTAATGCTATAAATATAGCCAAAAATCTATCCAACATTCTAGAACACCATTTCCTTCTAGATCATGTCTTAAAAGGTGACATTGAACTAGCTTTTATCAATACCAAAGAACAACTTGATGATATCTTCACTAAGGCATTGGCAAAAGATAGGTTTTGTTATCTAAGACAAGAACTTGAGATGATGAGCTTGCCTTAGCCTCATCATGCATACTGCATATTCATGACATATCATAATCATGCATGACATTGAGGACTCAAAGGTAATTTCAAATTAATGTAAATTTTTGAGATAACAAGTTTTCTAGGACAATGTTGATTTTAGTGATAAAGCTGGTTTGCGAGCTAGTTCTTATATTCATTACGCCTGTTTGTTAGAAAACTGCTTACATGGCTAGAGATGTGTGACAATATTAGTTGGGCCTTGTTATAAAAGCTTATTGACCTATTTTGTGAAGCTGATATGTTTTAAATCAGTTTGGGCTTCTCTTTTTTATAGGCCTCCACATTTCTTAGATCTACTAGCCTAAAACTTCCTGTTTCATTAAACTCTTTTTTTTCTTTCTTGTACAAAATGGTCTGTAAAGCCAGTTGACCCATTAGTTACCACCTTCATTCCCTTTCCTAAACCAATTTTGAAGAAATCCTTAATTTCTCATATAATTCCTCAATTACTGAGCTCCCTTATTCCTAAATTCTTGCAACCTCCCTAAAATAGTTTTCAATATGACCTATAAATTGCCTCAAACCTCTCTAAACTTGTCTATAAAGCAAACAACTACAACCATGATATTTGAAAACAATCTCAAATGCTCTGAGCGAATGGGGAGAAAAGGCAAAGAAACTTCCAACAACACTCTTGAAACCGCCATAGCATTTTTAGAGTCTTCTTCCTCAGAAGATACTACTGATTCTTTCTAGCAAGCCATGCAGAGAAGTACCAAGGTTGGTGGCTTAAATGCCAAGGGCAAGGAGCTTATGCATGCAGATAAAGATACTCCCATGGTTGAACCATAGGAAGTTCAGTCAAAACCAAATGAAGAGGAAGAAGAATTGGTTCCTCTCAAGTTTGTTGAAGGCTTCAAGCTTCTAGAAGGACTACCTATAGTTCTTTATTTGGGTTGGCATAAACCAGAGGAAACCCTTACTCCAAAATCCCCAGAGATTCAACATTCCTCTCCTCCTACTTCCCTTGTCAGGCTAGAGGTCATTCCTACTGAAACCAGCACACCCAGACTAATGAAGACCGAGATGACAACACACAAACAAGTTTCAGTACCTAAGCCTACTCCACCTCAAGCTCCAGGATATCTTTTCCAATCCAAAGAGATTGAGAAGCATTTCTAGAAAAAATATTCCTTAGAAAAGTGGTACCAAGTTCTATTGTAAAATGGGTAGAACATACTGAGACCACCAAGACCATAGATGAAGCAGTTGCTGCAATGGGTTGGAAGCCACTTCTGAAGATTGAAGAACCAAGTCTGCCATAACTAGTAAAGTTATTATGTGCTCACCTTCAACTCCTTGAAGGTGTAGTTTCTAGTAGCATTTATTTAAAATCATATGTGGCTGGTGTTGATATCACTTTAAATGAAAACCTCTTTGAATAACTTTTTGATGTGCTTGCTGAGGGAGATGAGAGATATATCCATAAGACCTAGCCTGCTGATTTTATTCCTTTTTCTGAAGCCATGGACTCCTTATGCAATTTTCTTGAAAACAATGATGGTAGTGTACCCATTATACATTGCATGAATTATGTGACCAGAACCTTAGTCAAATTCATAACCACCACTTCCTTGCTAGGGCTGGCAGCCAATTAGAATTTTTTACCTCTGACCTCTACGTCCTTTATCACATCAAACATAAGCTACTTTTGAACCTTCCCAAGCTAATTCTTAATACCATGGTATGGACAATAGGAGGGACCCGAGAGAAAGCTAACTTGCCTTATGGCATGCTCATTACCATAATTTATAGGTATTTGAATGTTAACTTGACTCAACTCAAGGATGAACCTCTACCAAGCCATTTGACCATTAGGCAACCTTTTACTGGGTTTGTGCCTCCTGAGGATTCTAGTAGCCCCTCTCCTATCAAGCAGCCATCTAGATCCAAGCACAAAGCAGCTACTTCCTCAGCTACTTATAATTAGAAGAAAACTTGTTCTGGTAAGAAACCAATAGCAACATCTCAAGTTATGAATTATACACAATGGTTGAAGGATGTCAATTTTGCTGAGCTGGCTAATTAGATGGGTCAATGGTTAAATTACCAGCAGACACAGATCATCTAGTTCATAACCAGACTTGCTATTGTGAAAGCTGCATTGGTTGAGATCAGGCTCAAACTTGCAATGACTAAAGAAAAGCTAGTTATTGCAAAGATGGAGCTTGCTACTTTAAAACCATCCTCAAGCTAAATTTTCTATGATGCCATCATTGAAATTTTTTATCTTTTAGATTTTGTTTCTTGGACTTGAATTTTTAGTCCTTTGGGTTTGTAATCTTAAACATTTGACATTTTTATTTCATCACATATGCATTTGGTTTGAAAGATCCTTATGCTTACTCTGATTAATATGCTCTAATTATGAGATAGTCTAGATGAACTGTATTTATATGACTCTGATACTGTTCTTAAATTATTTTTTTGGAAAACCCCTCTATTATGAAATTACTTATGAAAAATAATTTTTAAACTGGTTTTAAAACTAGTTTTAGAGGTAAGCATATATCTAAGGAGAGATATTTTCAAGGCATTTGTCATCACAAAAAAAGAGGAGATTGTTGGCCCTGTGGTTCTCCAACTCTAGTTTTGACGATAACAAATAGTCTTATTTATCAGTAACCTATGTTTGCTTAAATGGTTATTTTAGTAATAGGTTAAGTGATGTACTTGGGTCAGAAGCATAACCAATTTCCTAGTCAAAAGAACCAACTCGTGTTCAAGTATTGATTCTACACTACAATGAAAATGCTGATATGAAAGCCTCAATTTGATATACAAGAAAAGTTTTAAAAGGAAGAGATTATTTCTCAATTTGATATATTATTTCTGATTTGGTGATTAAGACCACAAATCAAGCAAGAAGAAGCCTAGTCCATTAGCAACGGTCAACTTCTACCTTCTGCTGCTATAAATTTGAATACCCAAGGTCTGAGAACAAGAAGAAAATCCATCAAACATCTTGAAGGAAAAGCTTTGCTATCAGAAACTAGTTCTTAGTCTCTTCTACCAACTTTATACTACTTGTGTAAATCTTTCTATAAGAGTTGTAATTTTGCAGGAGCCATACCCTTTTGGGATTTTTGTAATAGATTTCATTGAAAAAATGGGAAATGACTTTCGTCTTTTTTTGACAAATGAGAGAGTTTCTAGTGAGCTCTTGAGAAACTAGAGAGAGAGTTTTCTGGTTAAGCTATTGATAAAACCAGTGTTGTAAGAAGCTTGGAAAAGCTTAGACAAATAACCTTGTTGATAATTGAACCCTAACCTTGGGAGAGTGGACATAGGCTCATTTATTGGCCGAACCACTATATAATTTTTGGGCTCAATCTCTCTACTCTTCTCTCTTTAATATTCTGTTGTTATAAGATTTATTGCTGCATAACTAGTTCTGATGTTCTGTGCTTGTTGAGCTTGCTGTGAATTCTACTCTTAATCCATTAGCTTGCTAGTTCTTGCTTGATGAATTATTATATTCTTATTTGCAAGAATCTAAATCTTCTTATCTATTATTCTGAGTGGCTATCTAGTTTATGTTCTCAGTTCTCAAATTCAAGCTTCAATCTTTAGCCTTTGCTAAGATTTTCTAGGTTATAATATAACTAGCTTTGAAATGAGTTTTGATCATAAACTAGTTATTCTATAAAGCAATTTTAATCTGTAATTCCGCATAGTTATTGTTTTAATCTCCTATTCAATCGTCTAGGAGCATACCTACAATCTCAATTGGTATCAAAGGATAGTGCTCTATTAAGTGGTCTAACAACCTTGAGTTAAAGATCTAAGAGTTTCATATTTGTAGGTAACATGAACATGCAAAGTTCAACTCATTCTTCCCACAAGCCACCATACTTCAATGGTGACAACTACAAGTACTGGAATGAAAGAATGAAGTTGTACCTGGAATTCATAGAGTACAAGGCTTGGGCCATTGTGAGAAATGAGATGACACTACCAATGAAAATAGTTGATGGAGTACAAGTTCCAAAGGAAGAAAATGAGTTCACAGCCGATGACCAACTTTCATACACTTTGAACTCCAAAGCAAGATATAACATCATATGTGTTGTTTCTCCAAAAGAATATAAGCACATAGCTTCATGCAATTCAATAAAAAGAGATGTGGGATTGACTCAAAGCCATACATGAAGGAACAAGTCATGTGAAGGAAGCCAAGATTGACATCTTTGGTTCACAATATGAAATATTCCACATGGAGAAAGATGAAGATCTGGAGACTTTCTTTTCTCGATTTCTTGGGATCATAAATAATCTCAAGAGTCTTGGTAGATAACACACTTAAAAGGAGCAAGCAAAGAAGCTACTTAGGTGCTTGACAGAAAAATGGGAAACAAAGGTCACGGTTCTCCTCCAATATGTTGTAACACTCCCTACATAGGCTTGATGCATATTCTGGGAAATTTTTTTTCTAGAACTATTATGTTATCTATTATCTAATCAAGTGAATATCCATAGCATGCATATAAAAACTTTCTTCATCCATCCATGACTCTATATAAACTTTGTTTACTTATATCAAGCACAAATATTCATAGCATGCATATAAATTATTTCAAATATAAATATTTAATTTTAAACAATCTTATTTAGGAACAAGTATTAGAAACATACATTATATTACAAACATTAAATAAGTTTAGCTAATAAAAATAATAATATACAGAGACCCAAGTAAGATATAGAGTAAATTAAAAACAACCTCTCTTTAAATTTAAAAATATTGATATATCCTTCATTTCATACTATTACTAAACTAGTAAAACATATATTTTTTTTTATACAATTTCAAAGTTGTATAATCCTTTCAAAGCTCTTAAATTTTCTTAGGAGTGGATTACTCTGGAAATATTTTCTCTAGAACCAAAGGTTGTATATTTTATTGAAATGTGTTTGTGCTAACTTGATTCAAGTATCAATGGGGGATAATATACCTTTTTTTTTTTTGTTATTAAGGTGCATTGGAAGGAGGATTCTTCATTATTGAGTAGGTTAGCCCAAGTTCATATTTCTTCATGGACCTAGTCGATGATGTGCATAGAGAGCTAAAGATTGACATGGGAATAGAATTGGAACTCAAAGGGTCTTTATTTGCACAAAATAGAATGACTTTGGCTTCAGATTTTTATTTTATTATGTGGTTTGAGTATAATGGAGGGCAATCTCCCACTCACGTCTCATTTCTTTTAGCTTTCAAAGCCTCAAAAACCAACATATACAACTGCATTTGTTCATTGCCTATTTGAATCGAGTAAAGCCACCAACTCATAGTGATGAGATCGATGAGTATAATGAGGATGACCAAAGCTCTGATGAGGATACAATGAGCATAGTTATGTTGATATTGTTAGCCTTGGGTATGCAATATGGGATGACTTTGATTTAGTTGATGAATGTGAGGATAAGTTCTTTTGTGAGTTATCTGAATGGGATCATCATGATTTTAATGTTAATATAACTAGGTTCGTGAGTATTGATCAGGAGAGGAAATACCTTGATAAGGGGGAAAAAAAAAGGAAACGAAATTCAATTGGAGAGGGGAATGGTGTTTCCAGATTTTCGTCTGTTTAGAGAAGTTTTAAGTGATTATGTCACTTAGGAAGACTTCGATATTGTAATGGTAACAAATAAGAGGACAATGATCATTGCTTTATGCTCTATCAAAGAGTGTGGATGGTTTATTCATGCTAGCATAAATACGGATGGTGTGACCTTTGAGATATAAGTTTATGATGGAAAACACACTTGTTCCAAGAGTACCAAAAAATATCAGGTACTCTCTTATCAAATGTCAAATCAAATGGATGTTCAATTATGACAAGATTTTGAATTGAAAAAATAAATACATCCAGAAGTGTACACTACAAGAAATAAGGTTTTTTTCTCACCGACAAAGTTCGTGAGAAATGGACCAAAACCCTAAAATCAACAAATCCTTACACTATACTCGAAACCCTTAAATCAACAAATCGTAATATCTAAACCCTAAACTCTAAACCTTAAATCCAAATCCTAAACCCTAAAAGATAAACCCTACCCTTAAACCACAAAACCTAAACTCTAAATCCTAAAGCAAACCCCAAATCCAAAACACTAAACCTTAGCCCTAAACCCTAAATTCTAACCCTAAATCATTAAACCCTTAAATCCTAAACCCAAAATCCCAAATCCCTAAACCCCTAAAACCTAAACCAAAGTGTTAAATTCTTAAACCCATATCCCTAAATCCCAAATCCCTAAATCATAAACTAAAAATTGGGCAAAGTCTCTCCTAAATATTGAACATTCCAAGAATTCAAAATTTCATACAATTATACAGAAACACAGTCACAAAATTACAATTTATTCTATAATGAAAAATTACATAGCAGTAGAGGTAAAAACTTACACAGTAATAGAAAAAAATTACAAAAACCTATTTCTACACCATTTAAAAAAAAATCCATAATCATTCCACATCAAGCATATAAAAAAAATCCCTACTTAATCTTTACAAATGATATATAGCTCATTATCAATTTCACTACTCAAATTCATCCATCAACCTACACTATTCAGCTACATCTAAAACAACTCCTACACGATCTAAAATAAACAATAAATATTCTAAATAGCTAAATTATATAACATTCATGAAAATTGAAAAACAATCACTCATACAAAACACATAAAAAATTAGAGACAAGAGAGGCATAGTGGAACTTGTCTTAAAGAGCTAAAAATCCATAAATTAAATCGATAGGGTGGAAGAGGATGTCTTGGGCCGCAAAACCAAAGTAGAAGGAGAGGAAATGGTGGAGAATCGTCTGGGAAGAGAGAGAGGAAAATGAAATAAAAATAAGGGTTGTGGCTGCACGAGAAAGATGAAATATAAAATTTCTCACAGAACTTCTCACAGATAAAATCTGTGAGAAAAACCATAAAATTCAAATTTTAAGTGAAACGGTGCACAACATCTTTGTCACTGATTTTCTCACGGCTTTGGTACGCTGTGAGAAAATTTGTTTTTCTCACGGACAGTGTCTATGAGAATAATAGACACATTTCTTAAGACGGTTGGGACATCATTTTTCACGAATTTTTCTCACGGTCAACTTTGGCTTTGAGAAAGTCCATGAGAAAATCTTCATAGTCACATGCCATGAGAAAATTTGTGATAAATGTAGTGATTTTCTCATGGATTTTAGTTCCATGAGAAAAATGCATTTTTCTTATAGTGTTTCTCACAAACAAAATCCGTAAGAAAATGAGAAAAAGTCCGTGATAAACAATATTGTCATCGAATTTGTCATGGACTATACGATGAAAGAAAAATCCTTGTGATAAAATGATATTCTCACGGTGAAATCTGTCCGTGAGAAATTTCTCACAGATTTTATCATGGATCTATAGATTTAGCATGTGAGAAGGTCTCATGAGTAAGTTGTGGATTTTCTCAAGGTCTTTAGTCCGTGAGAAAGCTATCTTAGACACCAATCCGAAAGATATTCCATGAGAAATAGATTTTTTTTTCTCTACAAAATTAATTATTAATTTTAATGAAATGCACGATATGTAAAAATAAAAAATGAGATAAATCAAATAAAAATAGAAGAAACATATATTATACAAATTTAATTTCAATAAAAAATGTTATACAATGAAAAAAATGTACAATACAAAACCCTAATATTCCTCATCATTGACTATTCCTAAGTTCTCGGTTGCATCATCATTATCGTCAGCCAAAAATAGTGGGGCCGCAACGAATGGTGCATATTGACCTCATTGCAAGAGCTGAGCCAACATTGCAGCAAGGCCTTCTATGGATGAGCTAGCGGCCCCAAGAACTTGCACCACTGTGTTAATGATCTACAACTCTTGGATCTGTTGCATCAGGGCAGCCACTTACGACATCATCTCCAACAGGAGAGGATCTAGATGCTTGAAGGACGGGGTAGCATGTGGCTGGGCCAAGTCCAACATCGGCCTCAGAGCCCATGCAATAAACCGAGCCTTTCTTGTTCTTGTCGCCAACGACATCGAGCCATAACATGGTGTTATCGACTAAAGAAGAAGAGTAGTGGGCCTGACTCTCAGAGTGGCGCTTCTCAAACTCAGTTTGCATAGATAAAAGTAGACATTAGTATGAAATAAATATATATAATTAATTGACATAAAAAGTAATGAACTTGAAAAATACTTACATAAGTGGGCTGAACTCGTGGATGGACTCAGCCCTTGCTGGAACTGTGCTAGAGGTAATGAAAGACCTCCAGTGAATTCGGCTCTCTCCCCAAATCAACCATTAGTAAACATAAATTAACATAATTTTAAAACATCTCTAAAATTGAACTATGTTATTAAATAAAGAATTTACCAGCCTCTGTTTGTGTTCAGAGATAGTTATTGAACTGCCTGTGATAACACTCGCCTTGATCCAAGGACCGATTGTTTTTGTTCCACTTAGATATCGCCTTGTACTAAGCAGAGGCCTATTTCGATCTCAGGGCGTTTGAGACATTAAGGCTTAGCCATTTGCCCTTTGTCTTCCCGATCTTGATGTCTCAGAATAAGGTCCAGATGTTATCACTACACTTTGAGAACCAAATCTTACAAATCTGGTTTTCATACTGTAGGTCCCAAATACATTTTTTCTGAATTAAAAAATAGAATATCACTGTTAATAAACAATAAAATGAAACTACTTTTATTAAAATTAAAAATTAAAGGTAATATAAGTGTTATTACCTTAAACTTGGCCCACCACAAGTCCTTCATCTAATAAAGAACAAAGGTGAAGTCTAGCCACGATTTCTCATATTTCGACTAATAAATAGTTGAAGGATAATGGATTGGTTCCTTAGAAGGAAAAAAACTGCACAAAAAGAATAAGTTATTATTAATATGGAAATAATAAACTATAAATCGTAAAAATTTACTGAGCCAAGTATTAGAATTAACTTACTCTTTTCTCCTGTGTGGAAAGATCCACAATCGACCATCAGCTGCTCTAGCATTGGGCTATGGTGAGTCCGAGATGGTCGAACTAGCATGAGATGACCCTTCAGTGGCCGACGATACGTTGCCCGAGGTGGCAACTCCTAACCCCTCATACGTCATAGTGGGCAACAGTGTGTGCGCTAACCCCGAGGTTGGGATAAACAAAAGGAAGGCTAGCTCGGTTTGAGAAGGTCGAGCAACACCCTTCCCTTTGTCCCACATGGAGGGCCCAAATGCTGGAGATAAACGCCTAGGATAGTTTGACATCTGTCATACAAAAGAGTAATTAATTCAGCATAAATGAATAACACAATAAATTAGCTAAACCCTAAAGTCTAAATCATAAACTCCTAAACCCCTAACCCTAAATCCTATACACCTAAACCTCAAACCTCAAATTCTAAATTTCAACTCCTAAATCATAACCTTAAATCCTAAACTCTAAACTTTAAATCACTAAACCCCTAAACCCTAAATCTCAAACTTTAAACTCTAAATCTCAAACCCTAAATCATTAAACCCCTAAAACTTATACCCTTAAACCTCAAATATCAAATCCTAAATCCTAAACTTTAAACTTCTAAACCTCTAAAACATAACTCTAAACCCCAAATCCTAAATCCCTAAATCCCAAACCCTAAACCTTTAAATCATAAACCCATAAACCCTAACCCAAACCCTTAACCCTAAGCCATAAACCAAAAATTGGATAGAGTCTCCTTTAAAACTTGAACAGTCTAGGAATTAAAAATTCCACACAATTACACAGGAACTCAGTCACAATAAATCAATTCATTCCATAACTAAAAATTAGCTAACTGTATAAGTAAAAATTACACAGCAAGAGAAACAATTACAAAACTAATTATACCCCATTCAAAAGAATTCAAAAAAAATTCTAAAATTATTCAATATCAATAGTATAACAAAATTAACCTAATCATAACAATTGATATCAAATTCCTTATCAATTTCACTACCTAAATTCAATCATAAACATACGATATTCAGCTATATTCAAAACATTCTAAACAACTAAAATAAATAATATGCATGCAAATTGACAAACAACTTTTCATAGAAAACACATAAAAAATTAGAGATAAAAAATGGATAGTCAAACTTGCCTCAAACAACTAGAAAAATTAAAAACTAGTTTGGTAGAGAGGCTTAGGGTGGGGCGTAGCGAAAAACCCAATAGAAAACAAGGTAATGGTGTAGGAAGTGTGGGAAGAGAGAAATGACAAAGGATTTTCTGAAAATGGAGCTTGGTGAAAATAGAGGCTAGGATTGCGCGAGGGAGATGAAATACAAAATTTCTCATGGATTTTGTCTATAAGAAAAAACCCTAAAATTCAAATTTTAAATGAAATGGTGCGCATTGTGTTCTTATAGACTTTCTCACGATCTAAGGAATCTGTGAGAACATCTGTGAGAAATTCCTAACAGTCATAATCCATGACAAAATCCGTGAAAAATTTAGAGATTTTCTCACGAAAATTTGTATCGTGAGAAAAATCTTTTTTTTTTTCTTGTAGTGGTAATTGGTTTAATTTTTCGAAAGCCTCAAGGATAAAAATGTATCTAGAACATAGAAGAGCCATGGAACATATGCTTTCTAATGCAAGTTCCTATAGGGACTAAGGAGATACACTGAGCTCTTAAGGATAGCTAACCCTGGTAGCATGGTGAAGTTGGAGGTTGATAGTAACCCTGATACCTACTGGAACCAAATAAAAGGAAATAAGTGCTTTATTAACTTAGGAATAGATAAGGTTTATAGACAAAAGAGAGAATATATAAGGTTTGCTCATACTAGAGTTCTTTAGCCTAAAAGACTCCATCCTACAGCAACATCCTAGTAGCACCCAAACACTTGAGCCTTAATCCTTTAGTTGTATTTAGGATTAGGCTTACGAACTCTCTTACCCAAGTATGTACCATTCTCCTCCCTTGGGAAGGAGTTTTTTCCGCAATGATCAAATTTGGAAACTAGCCCCACAACTTATCCACCAACTCCTATGTAGTTTCATCCTTAGATAGATTTTTTCACTGAACCAACGTCATTTATGCTTGCTTGGACCTATGCTGCATGCAACGATACTTCACAATGCTGTCCGGTTCTAAAGTAAGAACTTCATCCTCACTAAGGGGAGGATCAACACAAGTTGGCTTCTCAAGATGGGTTCTTCTACTACACTTTTCTTACTATGCTTAGCTTTATTAGCTTTGCTATCAATGCCTATGAAATTTCCAACAATGGAAGAGCCATGACAATTAATGGCGAGAGAAAAATCTTAATCTTTGGCACAATTCATACCCTCATAGCACTGTTGAAATATGGCCATCTTTCATTAAGAAAACAAAAAAAGATGGGCTTAAAGTAATTGAGACCTACATTTTCTAGAATGCCTATGAGCCTCTACGTTGTCAATATAACTTTTTTGGGAATCTTGATCTCGTAAGATTCATTAAAATAGTTCAAAGTGAAAGGCTTTATGCTTTGCTTTGAATTGGTCCATATGTTTGTAGATAGTGGAAATATGGTGGATTTCTAGTATGGTTGAACAACATGCCAAACATGAAGTTCAAGACAAAAAATGATACATATATAAATGAGATGAAGAACTTCATAACTTTGATAGTGGATATGATGAAACATGATAAGCTCTTTGCCTCATAAGGAGACCCATTATTGTTGCTCAGATAAAAAATAAGTATAGAAATGTTATAGGACCCTATGGTGATGATGGAAAAGAATATATTAAGTGGTGTGCTCAACTAGTTGATTCCTACCACATTGGTGTACCATGGCTTATGTGCCAACAAGATGATGTTTCACCACCAATGCTTAACACATGCAATGGTTGGTTGTGATCAATTGCATCCTAAAAGCAATAGTACCCCTAAGATGTGGACTGAAATTGGAATGGTTGGTATAAAAATTGCGGTAACCTAAATTCACATAGGACTGATGAGGATCTTGCTTTTTCCATTGCACATTTTTTCCAATTTTGTGGCAATTTCTAGAACTACTATATGTACCATGGTGGCACCAATTTTGGCCACAGTGTTGGAGTGCCATATATCACTACTTCATATGACTATGATGCTCCTTTGGATGAATATGGAAATTTGAACCAACCCTAAGTGGGGGCATTTGAAACAACTTCATCATCTTCTTAAATCAATAGAGAAAATCTTAATTAATGGTGTCTCTAGAGATATTGATTATAGAAATCAAATGATAGCCACTGTGTACAGTTATGCTGGAAGATTAGTTTGCTTCTTTGGAAATGTAGATAACTCAAGAGATGCTACAATTAATTTCGAAAAGGCCAATTGCACAATTCTTGCTTGGTGTGTCTCTATCCTTCCAGATTGTTACATAGAAGTTTACAACACTGCAAATGTCAATGCTCAAACATCTATAATGGTCAAGAATGAAAATAAAGCAGAAGATGCTGAAGAACCATTTGCATTGAAATAACAATGGGGGTATAAGCCCTATGAGGGGTTGATAAATTACATAGCTCTTGGAAGTAATTTGATTGCTAATTAACTTTTAGATCAAATGGTTGTAACAAATGGCACTAGTGATTATTTATGGTACATCACTAGTGTTGACATCAATGAAACTGATCCTATTTAGGGCAAATATGTTAAGTTAAGAGTAAAAACCAGTGGTCATTTCCTTCATACATTTCTTAATGGAGGATATGTTGGTTCCCAATATGTTCAATATTCTCACTACAAGTTTCAATATGAATCGGTGATCCAATTGTAGCCTGGGAAGAATGACATTGCTTTACTTAGTACCACTGTTGGATTACCAAATTATGGTGCATACTTTAACAATGTTGAAGTTGTCATTCTTGGTCCTGTTGAGCTGGTTGCTGATGCTGGTAATAACGAGACAATCACCAAGGATTTGTCCACAAATAAGTGGATTTATAAGATTGGTTTACAAGGTGAATGTGATGAATTCTACAACCCTCTTAAAACCTAGAAGGAATAATGGATTACTAATGATCTCCCATCAAACACAACATTTGTTTGGTATAAGACAACCTTTAAAGGTCCCCTAGGAAATGACCTAGTTATGGTGGATTTGAAGGGTTTGGGAAAAGCTCATGCTTGGGTAAATGGCAAGAGCCTTGGTAGGTATTGGACAAGCTATCTTTTCAGATCAAGATGGATTATCTTCAACTTGTTATTACTGTGGATCATACACTAGTGGAGAGCCATCTCAGATATGGTACCATGTCCCACACTCTTTCATTCGTGATGATGTTCATAACACATTCATTGTGTTGGAGGAGTTGGGAGCAGGTCCTTACAATTTTAAATTCTAGACTATAATTGTTGGCAAAGCTTGTACACATGCTTATGAAAGACACAAATTGGAATTGGCATGCCAAGGAGAGAGGATTATATCTGAAATTAAGTTTGCTAGCTTTGGTAAACCAAAGGGCGAGTGTAGATCCTTTGAAAAAATCCATTGTGAATCTTGTGATGGTTTTTCTATCATTAAAAAGAAATGTCTTGGCAATGAGAGCTGTTTAGTTCGTATTTCTGATAAGGTGCTTGGATCAACTGGGTGCAAGGTTGAGTAGAATAGATTGGTAGTTGAAGCAATTTGTAACACCAAAGTGAATGAGGAGGGGAGAAGTTAGAATAGATTGTAGTGTGATACTCAATGGAATTGAATAAAAGGAAATATGTGCTTTATTATTGATTAACTATTGAAACAATACAACTAGGTCTTTATTTATAGATTAAAGAGATAATATATAAGGTTTGTTCCTACTAGAGTCCTTTAGCCTAAGAGACTTCATCCTACAGTAACATCCTAGTAGCACCCAAACACTATAGCCTTAATTCTTTAGCTGTATTTAGGATTAGGCTTATGCACGCATCATTCTCTCCACCTTGGGAAGGAGCCTTGTCCTCAAGGATTCGATTTGGAAATTAGCCCCATAACTTATCCACTAACTCCCATGTAGCTTCATCCTTAGAAAGATTTTTTCACTAAACCAACACCTCTTGTGCTTGCCTAGACCCATGCTACACCCAAAGATACTTCACAATGCTGTTTAGTTCTAAAGAATGAACTCCATCCTCACTAAGGGGAAGATCAACATAAGTTCGCTTCTCAATAGTCCCTACATGAGCCTTAAGCAAGGAAACATAAAACATATGATGTACCCAAAATCCCATAGGAAGAGTTAACCTATAGACCACCTTCCCAACTCGTTCCAAAACCTTGTAAGGACCATAGAACTTGTTTGCAAGCTTTTGATGAGCTCTACGAAAAATTGTAGATTGTTAGAAGGGATGTAATCTCAAGAACACCCATTGACTAACCTCAAATTCTACATCTCACCTATGCTTATTTACTTGCTGCATCATCTTACCATGAGCCGCCTCCATATGACCTTTGAGTCTTTAGCGCACTTGAGCCATATCCTCCAACTCTTGCTCAACCTCACTTACAACAGTACTACCAAAGTCATAGTGAATGACTTTTGGTGGTAGGTGACCATACACTACTTCAAAAGAAGTCATCTTGGTAGACTCGTGCTAGTTAGTGTTGTTCTAGTGCTCCACCCATGGTAGAAATTTAATCCAAGCCTCAAAATGTTGATTGACATAGCAACACAAATGTTGTTCTAGGCAGTGATTGACCACCTCATTTTGGTCATCGGTTGAGGGGTGGTATGTGGTACTCATTCTCAACTTAGTGCCTTGAAGCCTAAAATATTCCCTCCAAAAGTTAGATAGGAAGACAGGATCCCTATCACTAACAATTGCTATAGGCAACCCATGTAATTTGACCACGCCTTCCACAAAGGCCTTTGTAATATTCTTAGCCGAGTAAGGATGAGTTAGAGCCATGAAGTAGCTGTATTTGCTCAACCAATCCACAACCACAAATATGACATTCTTCCCCATAGATATAGGTAATCTTTAAATAAAATTCATACTTACCTCCTTGACGGGTGCGAACCGTACAAAATTAAACTACTAATTGCAACTAAATTATAGTATAGGATGCAACCAGTGTCGTCTCCCAAGGATTTACTAGAACAACTAATCTTTTAAGAACTTAAGCAAGAACAGAATAAGGGGGGTTTTGTGTTGAATGCAATATACTAAGAATTAAGAAAGCAGTAAATTGAATTTATCAAATAAGAGAAAACACAATCAACTCAAGCAGGCAACCAAACCTTAATCCATCCTTGTTCACTAAAGATAAACTAGATCTGATTTAATTCTTGGTTAAGTGTTACCTGGAACCCCTAACAATAACACTTAGAATTCCTACTGATTTACCAATCAGGATTCAATTAATCATGGAATTAAGACTCTAGGCAACCGCTCTATATCACTAAATCCAGATTAATTTAATAACCGAATTATCCAAGTTAACCATATATTAAAGACCTTTAAAGTATGATTATCAATCTGATTACTGTTATGAATCTAATCAACCGATTTAAATTCATACAACTCATGGAATCAAAGTACCATTCAATCACATGAAGAAGGGGAGAAGCAGTAATTCAAATTAAATTAAATCAAACCCGGTTGAAGCACAGGAACTCTGGATTGTCAAGTTTGGCTCCTCTTGAATTGATTACAAACGAACTTAGCCTTCCATGGAAGACTTGAACTCAAAGCAAAGGGAAAAAAATGAACTCAGAAAAGGAGGCAGCAGTAGTTCAAGGAATTTCGTATCTCTTCTAATTGTGTATGTTTTGCCTCAACAACTTGAGAATATATACTAGCTGGCTGCCTCCTCTAGGTTTCTTAATGGTTTCCTAATTACAAAATAAACCTAGTTTCCTAAATTATTAATGGTAAAAACATGATCAAGCCCTAGTGTCATGTGTGCTGGCCCAAAAAGCAGATGTTGGCCCAAATAAACATGCTCTGGTCCAATAGGCAGCCCTAAGGAAAGGAATCAATCAATGCTGGGCAGAGTGCTGGGCGAAGCAGAAAATCTGGACTGCTTGCATGCGAATTTCAGTTGTCCAAACGCGAGAATCAGCTTCTGGGCTCTTCATATGAAATGTGGAATTTTCTGTCAACTTTCCAACGAAACTGGAATCACATCAATCAGACATCTGTAGCAAAAGATATGGTGAAAAACGTAAGCAGTGCCAGAATTTAACAATTAAGCAATTAAAATCTACAAGCACCAACAAGTCCAAATCTACAAAACATGTCTAAAAGCCATAAAAATCACTACAAACACACACTAAAAGACCAAGTATAAGAGAAACAAATAGTATAAAATAATGTGTTATCACTCCTCCTATATTCATTATGGAACAGCTAATGGTAAGAGCAATTCGGCTAAACTCTTATCTTCATACTTGTTACATTGGCATGTGTCACAAAGGGCTACAAAGGAACGAGAGCTCAATCCACACACCGCAAATGGAAAAAAGATGCCAAAAATCCACCAAAAAATAGACCATGCCACCAAAAATGGAGGATTGAAGGGGGAGGGAAAGAGAGAGGAAGAAAGAAGACTGATTTGGGAGAAGAAGAAGTAAGTGACAGAGAAAGAGGGGGAACTTGGTTGTATTTGAATTTCTTAATTCTAACAAAAAAATTCAATTGGAATTCGAGAAANACCATAAATTAAATAACTAATCATGCATCCAATTAGTAATTATGCAATCTAACTACTTCTACGTGCCATTTTTAACTTCAATCTACCAATTAAAATAAAATAATAACAACAAACTAATCTAAATCAAAGTGAGAAGGGTGAAAGAGGATTTTGGTTTTGGATAATTGAAAATTTTACCTAAGGAACGAGAGCTCAATCCACACACCGCAAATGGAAAAAAAAGACGCCAAAAATCCACCAAAAAATAGACCATGCCACCAAAAATGGAGAATTGAAGGGGGAGGGAAAGAGAGAGGAAGAAAGAAGACTGATTTGGGAGAAGAAGAAGTAAGTGACAGAGAAAGAGGGGGAACTTGGTTGTATTTGAATTTCTTAATTCTAACAAAAAAATTCAATTGGAATTCGAGAAAAATTCAAAAAAAAAAATTGAATGCATTAGTGAAATGATGCATTTCACTTAAAAAAAAATGAAAAATTCCAATACAATATACCGTTGAAATTTTAAAAAAAAAATTAAAAAATTCCTAGAAAATACTAAAACATTAATTTTCAAAAATTCTAATGGAATACTTTGTTAGAATTTTAAAAAAAAAAATTCAATAGTATATTCTGTTAAAATTTTTAAAAAATATATATCGTTAGAATTTCTGTGTATATTTCTTAAAAAATTCTAACAAAAAAATTTTATGTTGGAAAACAAAGATTTTCTTGTAATGCTCTAGTGGAGTCACCTTAATGTTTTGTTGGATTTTAATTCGTTAATCACAAAGGAGATGCAATAAAGTCTTTTGGTGGGACCAACTGTGGTGGGTTTAGTGGATGAACAGCTGAGGCACCTTTGGAAGCCTAATAGTTCCGCAAGAAGGTTTGGGCTTGAAGCCAATGGAGTTGGGTCTAAGGCCCAATAGTCTCCAGTTGTGTCTAAGTCTGACCCTGTAGAGAAGTTATGTTGCTCTATACTCCAAATGATGGACAGTTACAGTGAAACTTAGCTTTTTGAGGAGATGGTTCTGTAGTGGTTCAAATGTGCATTAATGGTGCTCTAGTTCATTAATGGTGAAAAAATGAGAATGTTAGAGGAGAATATTAGTGAATGTGAAGTGCTTTTATTTGGGGGGGGGGGGGGGGGGGNGGGGGGAATGTTGGGTTTAAGGTAAGTGAATGTTCTAAGAGTTGAGACATGGAAGAACATTCAATAAGGATGTTCTTCTGGTCTTTGGTGTTTGGGTGATGATTCTTTGAAAAAATTTAAGTGTTGGGTGTTCTCCCTTCCCTTTTTTGTTGTGTTAATAGGGGCATTTATAAGGGAGAGATGTGAGTTTTTTGGAAAAAGTGAACATTGGAGATATTTTAAAAGTGGTAGGTCTGGCATTAAATGCTAAATATAGGAGCTAAAGCAAAGGTGAGACTTCTGCTCAAGTTTCAGGTGCTTTAGGGTGGACATTTAGTGTAAAGTGAAAGCTTCCTTGACCTTGGGATGGAGCATGTGGCTATTACCCAACAGGAGGCTTTACCTGGTGTTCTCTAGCTGAGGTAACGTGGAGAGGTGGAAAATAGTATGAAGGTCACTACTTTTAGACAATACTTTAGAATAAAGCAGGTTAAGGTATAAATAGTTGAAAAAGACAAAAGACAAAAAAGAATAAATTCAAAGAGTGTCATGTCACATCAACTGAGAGAATGATCTCAGATTCCCTTACCTACTGGTCTCATACTCTCTTCTTACTAGGCTTTCTTTAAAGAGGCATTGGAAAGGTTCTAAAAACCTCTTCTTGCTGGGCTTTTCCTCAATCTCAATCCAATCAAGCCGCTATACCATTATTGGGTTTAAGGTAAGTGAATGTTCTAAGAGTTGAGACATGGAAGAACATAAAATGAGGATGTTCTTCTGGTCTTTGGTGTTTGGGTGATGATTCTTTGAAAAAATTTAAGTGTTGGGTGTTCTCCCTCCCCTTTTTTGTTGTATTAATAGGGGCATTTATAAGGGAGAGATGTGAGTTTTTTGGAAAAGGTGAACATTGGAGATATTTTAAAAGTGGTAGGTCTAGCATTAAATGCTAAGTATAAGAGCTAAAGCAAAGGTGAGACTTTTGCTCAAGTTTCAGGTGCTTTAGGTTGGACATTTAGTGTAAAGTGAAAGGTTCCTTGGCCTCGGGATGGAGCATGTGGCTATTACCCAACAGGAGGCTTTACCTGGTGTTCTCTAGCTGAGGTAACGTGGAGAGGTGGAAGATAGTATGAGGGTCACTACTTTTAGACAATACTTTAGAATAAAGCAGGTTAAGGTATAAATAGTTGAAAAAGACAAAAGACAAAAGAGGATAAATTCAAAGAGTGTCATGTCACATCAACTGAGAGAATGATCTCAGGTTCCCTTACCTACTGGTCCCATACTCTCTTACTAGGCTTTCTTTAAAGAGGCATTGGAAAGGTTCTAAAAACCTCTTCTTGCTAGGTTTTTCCTCAGTCTAAATCCAATCAAGCCGCTATACCATAGTTGGTTCTCGCTATAGGATCTGTGACTTCTTTAGGAGCCTAGTGTTTGTGAGGTCTATAGTCTCAAAATGCAGTCAAAGGATGTCCAAGCCTTGACTATAAGCTATAGCTACCTCTAGGGAGTGAAGACTTGTAGTAGGAGGAGCAGGCCATGGGCCTCTCTACCTGAGGGGACAGTCTGGAGGGGCATTCTAGGCAACCTAGGTATGACAGCTTGTGGGAAGCACTTGGTGGAGATAGCCTTTGGAGTCTCTCAGCAAATGTGACTTCTCTCATTAAGGCTGCAGTCGTGCCACTCTTGGCTACAACTAGGTCAACTCTTGTTTGTCTGCTAAAGCATATCTCTTAGTTTCTAGACACGTGGGCATTGTAGGACCCTTCTCTATTGTGATTAATTATCTTTATTGGGTTTATTTAAACCCTATATTTAAAATTTTTTATTACAATTTGTTACTATAATTATCTTTTCAAATTTATGCCACATGTGCTACATGTGCTAACATAAATCTTACGACTCCTCTTATTTAGTCTCTGAAGGTGTGTTTAACTGTCTCCTACCATATCTCTCTCTCTTGAAGCAGTAACAATGGTGATTTATTATTCATGTTTGCAGAAAAATTCTGCTCAATCCTTATGCTTTTTTCTCTCTACTTCTATTCATAAAATAAAACTCTCACCTAGTTACCTCTATTTACTAGTTCAATATCTCTCTCTCTTGAAGCAGTAACAATGGTGATTTATTATTCATGTTTGCAGAAAAATTCTGCTCAATCCTTATGTTTTTTTCTCTCTGCTTCTATTCATATAATAAAACTCTCACCTAGTTACCTCTATTTACTAGTTCAATGTGTCTCATCCACACGAAATTCCAAGGACATGGAACAATCATAAATCTGAAAGCATTTCGTATAATTGTAACATTTTGACATTAGAACCAGAAACAAACTAGAATCTGCAGATTGCCATGGTAATTGTTGCAGCCTACTGGTAATATTTTGCCATTCCGCAATGTTGTCGATGAGTTCAAGATAGACGTTGAGGTGTGTTTGTTTTCTTATATAAGATAACAAGTGTCTTGACTATTGAAAAGGAGAAGAGAACACATTGCATAATTTTCACTCTGCCAAAGAGCCATTTGTTGAATTTTTGAAAACTTGAATGAGAAACGAGGGAGAGTGGGAGAAAAAGAAAATGTTGCGGCTAATGCTTCAAGAGAGTGAGAGAGAGATAACGTCGGAGACACACCTTCAGAGACTAAATAACAGGAACCATAGGATTTAAGTTAGCTCAAGTGGCAGCAACCCAAGCCCCTACTACTACAAAGGGGAAGATTTCTCACTTGAGAGGATTCACACACTTATTCCATTTATATATGTAGTTATTCTATTTATATTTGAATATGATAATCACATGTTAAACAAAATAACCATATAATTTATATATACTAACCACATATCATTAAGGAGTATTTTGATCATTGTCATACAAAGTGATAGATACTTGCTTGAAAAGCGTTTGCCTTAAAAACTACTTGATATTTCTCTAAAATATTAAAAATTGAGAATAATGTCCTTAGAATTTTTTTATTTTCAAAAATTAAAAAAAAATAATGTGTGATGCCCCACATTCTAATGAATATATATATATAAGCAAAGTATCTTAAGTATGGAACTTTTGCACTTTTCAAGGTTGGTTTAACCACTTCACAAAAAAAAAAAAAAAAAAAAAAAAAAAAAAAAAAAAAAAAAAAAAAAAAAAAAAAAAAAAATAAAAAAAAAAAAAAAAAAAAAAAAAAAAAAAAAAAAAAAAAAAGCTGATAGTTTAGTTGTAATTTTTATTAAGTAGTTAGTAATTACAATAAGTTTGAAATGAATCCACCTAATTTTAAAAAAGGTTCTAAAGCAAAAATCAATAAAGTAGTGGGTAAAATTTTTAACCATGCAATTAATTTTTCCTAAAACCAGATAGGTGGTTGTTACTCCTCAAAAATCACAATTTAAAATAAATTTGTGGCTAATATTGTGACAACTAATATGTGTTTCATACAAGTGATGTGTTTTCTGAGTTTATTACACCAATCACTATAAGAAAATCTCTAGTTTTTAACGAAAAATTCTAACACAAATTTTTCTTAGAAAATTACAATGGTAGACATTTTTAAAAAATTTCAACAGAAATTCTCATGGAATTTTGTTATGTTGGAATTCCATTTAGAAAGAGAGTGGATTTTTTCTTCAAAATTCTAACAGAACATACTATTAGAATTTTTTAAAAATTAAATTTTTTTAATTTTTAAGTTTTAAAAAATTCCAACAAAATATTCCAAGTTGAAATATTCCAAGTTGTTTTATGATTTTTAGATATTTTTTTTATGGAATATGGAATTACTTATGCTATTGCTCAATTTATGCATTTTTTGGACATAAAAAGGTTGCTTCTTTTTTTTCAACTATATGCTCTTAATTCTTTCTAATATTTTCTTCTAAATGCTTTTTGTATGTTGGAGAAGAATGAGCTACAAAGAATTTATATATTTGAAGATATATTGCACATCTAATTTGGTTTAATATGTTAGAAGACTAATTATGTGGAGGATAAATTTGGTGTAATTATTTGAGATTTAAACTTTTGTACTCAATACATACTAACTTATAGAAATTATTTAATGAAAAATATATTTGTGAATGGTGATTTTTAAGAAATATTATATAAAGTTTACCTTTAAAATTATAAAAAAAAAAAAAAAAAAAAAAAAAAAAAAAAAAAAAAAAAAAAAAAAAAAAAAAAAAAAAAAAAAAAAAAAAAAAACTTAGGAAATTCCATTCTCTTAAAATTTTTAAAAATAATAAAAATAATTTTTGAAATTTTTTTCAAATAAAAAAATTAATTTTTTTAAAAATTCCAACTCGTTGAAATGTTTTTCACATAACTGAATTTCTAAAGTGAAATTCCGTTGGAATTACAGTTCCGTTGAAATTGTAAATTTCAACGGTCGTTTCTCCAACTATCCAAATCTCATTAGAATTCGAAATTCCAACGAAATTTGACAAAATTCTAATGAAAATTTTTCATTAGAATCTAAAAATTTTCTTGTAGTGAATCAACCACTAGTGATGAGTTCTCAATTTGATCCTTTATTCATGCATTTTGCTTCAATGTCATCATTCCGTCTATTTACACTAACAAAAGTGATAGATGGGATGAGTTGGACCATTAAAAGTAGCGTGGCACCATTAAGCTACTTAATTGGCATTTGATGGTGACATGTAACACTTAACCTTCCATATGATTAATTCTAGTAGTTTTTTAAATGGTAGTTGAGCAGAAAAAAATGACATTGAGACGAAATGTATGAGTGAGGGATCAAAATAAAAATATTTTTTACTCAAACCAAATTAATAGTACTTTTAAAAGTGAGGCACCAAAATAAAATTTTAGTCCTAAAACATGTATATACTCAATTAACTCTTTTAAAAATATTCAACAGCGGTTGAAAACAAAGAAAGAGAGTGGTAGGCATATATAGAAGGAAATTTAAGTATGTCTCAGCTATCATATTCTTAATCCAAGGTTTGTAGAAAGTGAGGCAGATGTGGTTAAAATAACCTTATTACAAAGAAGAAAAACTTATGATTAGTGATGATTTGCATCTCTAATCAAGTGCTCAAGTAACTTGCAATTCAATTATTGCTACTTTGAATGCACTCGATGAAGAATCAATGTTGTAAATAATTAATTTAAAGATTCTCCTTCCAAGGAAAGGTTCAGTGCGTGTCTCTGTGTAAGTGAATGAGCTAAAGAGAAGAGAGAGAGAGAGGGGGGGGGGGGGAAAAGCTTGCCAAAGATTATTAGAATCCTTTTGCACTTTAACAGTTTAAGCATTTCGAATAATAGGTGCCAATTGACCATAACATCTTACACTTGCTAAAATTTTAAAGAAGGATATATATATATATATATATATATATATATGTATATATATATATATGTATGTATATGTATATATGTATGTATGTATATGTATATATGTACGTTATTAGTGGTATGTTTGGGGATTCATAAAATGGCATATAAAAACTCATCTAAAGGATTACCTCTAAGGTATTATTTGTCTTTAGAAAAAACTACTCAATTAGTCCTTAGATATCAAAGGATCATTATTGAGGGATTCCAACTTGGCATCTGGGATATGCATAGCCCTAAGCTGAAACTATTTGACCAACTGAGCCAACACAAAGAATTGTATGTATTAGACTATTACAAACTTCATTATTTATTGCTCCTTATACTCTTGAGGGAGAAGGACGGGGAAGATTCTTATTTTGAAAGAAAACAAATATGCGTGGTCAATGAATTTTGTTACCCAAAAAAAGAATCTTTAAACCCTTTTAAAGATATAAAATAAAGCCTTAATTTCATTATCGTATCTGATTAAGAAAAGCTAAGAACATCTTTTGGGCCAAATAAAGGACGTATATGTTGTCCCCATTAACGGGATCAACGATTTGAGCCAAGATATGGAGAGTAGTGAAACATTTAAAAATATGTTAAATGGGAGGTTCCGTACTATTAGAATCACAAAGACTATGATGGTTTCCTTGGACTTACTTAGGACTATGTGTGTGCAACAGTCTTACCACCAATCATGACCAAATTCTAAGAATAATGGATTTAGAGTTTTTTTTTATTTTTTTAATTTTGGTACACACTAATTAGAGTTACACATGTGTGTTTCCGTATATAAGTATCATAATCTAAACTAAACAACAAATTTAAATAAGGCCAATTGAACTTTTGACAATGAAACTTCTAAAAGTGTTCACATGTGTTTGTGTTCTTTTGTTTTTTTAATTACAAAAGATAATAAGAAGAAGAGTACACGGCAAAAATTAAATCACAGGTTATTAGCACAAAAGCTTTCACATGTGTGTAGCTCAAAGAAATGTGTAAATAAAGAAACTCAAGTTGGAAATAGATAAATATCTTAATTAAGATCTTAATTAAGAATATATTACCTATCTAATCCAACATTAATCTTGCTTTGGACTACGTCTTATTATAATTAAACTCTTAATTAAATACATCCAAAAGGGGTCTTCTTCCTAAGAGGATCCTTTAAGAAAGATCTCACGTTTAAATCGAAGATTAACAAATAAAATAAGGAGGTTTCTTAGATATTTTTAGTATTTATGTAGTATGTCATACAACATAAGAATAACCAATAAATGAATGACATGTGTACAAATTAACTGTTTTTAAATTTATTTAAAAAATAAAATAAATTATATTTTATATATAATAAAATATAAAAATTATGTATGCTTAACACGTCAGTGTAGTATGACATACTTGCGTAGTATCATAGAATTCCCGATAAAATAAATATAAATAAGGAATTTAGTGCATGATTATTGCATTAGTGCATGCAGAGTCAGCATCGACTACACAGGTCAAACAAGTCAACTTGGCCAATTTGAGTGTACGAATAGTAAAAGCTAGTGTCAAGTCAAATTTCTTTAAGAAAAAAAAAAACAAAAGAAAAGAAAGTCGGCAGTTAGAAACTATGATGCCTAAAACTACGTGCTTTGTGACTCATCCAAATTTTAAATGAGAATCTAAACCAAAAAACTGCTTAAACCAACTCTAGATTGTTCAAAATTCTTAACAATGGACCTTCCCTAATAGAGTCACTTAGCTTATAGGCTTTGATCAAATCTTAACTCCATCTTTTATTTGGCTATTATCTTAACTTTGTCTTATTTTATAATGGTTGGTTCTAGTCAATTTTTTTGACGTATCACATATTAAATAACTTGTTGTCTTTTAGAACAAATCACAAGATCTCCATGCAGTTTGGAAAGATATGCAAAGGAGATCACACAGAGAGTTCAAAGTTCAAACAAATTAATTATTAAAAATTGGTGGTATAAACTTTAATTCACCTTTTGTTGGCATAAATCACTTTATGGATAGTTCCTTGCGTAATATGTGTTAATACTTTTCAACTTATGATTGAAGACACTAATCTTAGTTAATCCCTTTTTGTCATTCACTCACTAAACTAAGGAGCTCAAAGGATGTGTGATTTCTTTGTGCATTTTAATCTTATCTTTGAATAACCATTGCTAAGGTATCAGATTATGGGTCTTTGTACTGCATTTTGCTTTCAATACAATTCCAGCAACAGTATCTTCCCCATAAATATTATATTCTTAGCTAGTCTTCAAAATGCCTTTTTTTTCTTAAATTTGACATTCCATTCTAAACTTGGCTCCAATAATTGAACAAAGAAAACCCAGATTGAAGAACTTTGGCGTTTGATGCAGAAACAATATTTGCTGTACCTTCCAAGTTAATACTCAACGCAAGATATTCACACAGAATTTGGGAAGAAGCACATATATATATATGTACTAAGGAACTGAAGAAAAGATACTGGTTCTAACCAATAATTATTCAATACAAGTGCTATTATATCATGCATGGGAATAGCTTTGGGTTTGGAAAAGCATGTTTTGAGTCTGAGGTGGTAAGTAAGAAGAGTCATGAAGTGCAGCACTTCTGTGCAGATTTTGGCCCTGCATTTTAAGCCCATAAGAGTTAACCCCATAAGGAGACATGAACATTTTTTCATGTGCACCCATGGCCACTCCTGCATTTGGCTGATTCCATTGGAATTGTGCTCTTGGTGTTGTGGCAGGAGAATTAGGGTGCTGCTGCTGGTGGTGGTGGGAAAACATCATGGACTGCTGTGGTGAACAAGATCTCGCGCCGCTGTCTTTCGCCGGAGAAGGAGTTCTTGTGGTGTCATTTAGATTTACTGTTGTTATGTCATGGATGCTAGCTCTTCTCTTGTCCTTGCCTCCTGAGAGTTGCCTTATGAAGTATTTCTGAGCATGGCTAGCCACTTGGGTTGGTGTTCGAGTAATAACGAAATTGCGTGAGATATTTCTCCAATCACCTTTCCCATACTTCTTCAAACCCAGTAGAAACAATCTGTGAAGAAACACACAATTTCATTTCATCAACCACATAAACAAGAAACAAAAAAGAACAAATTACACTTTGGTTACCTTACCCCATCAAAACTAAAATATCTTCTTAGTACTAATGAAAAATATCTAACTAATAACCATAATTATCTCAACACAATTATTGCTCCTACGTTTAAAACTTCAAATCAACTTTAAACCACATCCACTACCTTAAAACCTGTCTTTCCAAATAGATTACCCCCACAATTAATTATACATTAATATTAATTAAATAATTATAAAAACAAACGCAAAAAACAAAAAACGAAAAAAAAAAACAGAAAAACTTACTTATGCTCCTCTTCTGTCCATGGAACCCCCTTCTTCCTTTCCTGCTCAGGTGCTCTCCCTGATGATGATCTCTTTCCACCAATACCCTTAAACCCATCATACCCAGAAGTGTTAACCCAATCTAAAGTGAAAGGTGAAGCAGGGCTATAACCTGGAATTGGAACCAAACCAGCTTCTATATTACTAACATCTACTTCTAGTTCTTTATACTGCTTTATCACATCGTTCACTGTCTTCCCCGGAATCATTGCTGCCACCTTGTGCCACCGATCCGGTGTATCCTTATCATAAACTGCAAGAGCATCCTCAAACTGTTTGTTTTCTGCAGCTGTCCATTTTGTGTTTCTGTTGTTTTCTTCAAAAGCCCAATTGGTGTTGGAGATATATGGTGCTGGTGATAGGATTTCCATTTCCCACTTCATCACATAAGATTATAAAGCAGAGATTTTTCAAGCATAGAACCAAAAATTGAGCCAATTCACTGTTGCCCAACTCACTTATTTGATGGGAAACAGAGGAGATACAGAGGAAGAGAGAGAAGAAGTAGAGAGGAAAATGTGGGAGGTGGAGATTTTACAACAAGAATATCAAGGATAAATCCACAAGCATTTTGAAAGGAATCAGAATACCTTTTTTATGTATAGGCATACTCCATAGGAATCTGGAAAAGACCCACTTTATAAAAATCAAAGCAAATGCTCCAAATTGAGATTAAAGACTATTATCTAATTCACCCTAAACTAAAATTACAACTGAGATCTGAACCCAATGAACTCCCTTCAAAGATGCTAAAGGGGAACTGAGATACAGAGCAAAAACCCAGAAAAAATCCCAGAGTGGTGAACCAGAAACTGCTTCGAATTTAACAAAACCAGAACTTTATACTTGAGAAAACTGACCCCTTTATCTGCAACAGCAACTTAAAAGCATAACCCAATTGGGAAAATAATTACAAGGTAAGGAAAGGGAAAAGGGGAGAGAAGCCTCAATTAATGAATAAGCAAAGGAGACCCAATTAGGAAACACAAAGAAAGACCAGGAATTATTAGAGGACTGAGGACTGAGGACTGAAGATGAGAGCAAAAGCTGGTAAGAAAAAAATCTGTTCTTTCTCCCTTTTCCTTGATGCCTGAGCAACAAAGAAAAGAGAAGAAAGACTAAATAAACCAAACAAAGAGAAAAAGGAAAGGGAACCCCAAATGGAAAAGAGGAATATGGATGCCGAAAAGCAAGTAACCACCAAGCTTCAAGGAATGAATCTAAACAAACTTTGCTATAATCTTTGCAAAGAGAAAGCAAATAGGGAGAGAGAATAAAAAAGAAGGGAGAAGCTGGTGAGCTGTGATTGGTGGGTATGTGTTTTGTGGAATGTAGATACTGCAACTATAGTAAAAGTTCCCTCTTATTATAATATACACTCAAGGTTCTGTTTACTTTAAAAAAGATAAATAAATGAAGGAAAAAAATATTTTTAAATACTTTGCTATTACTTCATTTACTTGAAAATAATAATCTATTTAATTTTTTTATTTTTCTTTTCTTTTTGGTTAGAGTTGCCTAAAGAAACAGGGATTGGCAATGGCAGCTCATCATGAATGATGGAAGCTCACCTGTCCTGCACTAGTCAATGAGACTCAACAAAATACACTCATCTTCCGTTTGATAAATATTTGTTTAAATTTTAAAACATAAACACATTTGACTTTATTATATAAATAATTCAATATCATGAAGTTTAATAAGTAACTTAGTTGCATAGTTTTCATATGAACAATTTTGTATGATTAGGTAAGCAAAAGTGCAAAACATAATTTTGTATAAGTATTATGGTAGCTCCATTTTCGATTAAAAAGTGGTATTTCAATTCTTTTATTGCTAAACTCAAGTAAAAAATTTAAAAAGATAAAGTCACACGCAATTGTGTGAAATTATAAGATAAACATGACCTTTAAATGTAGAGGATGTGGATTTTTTTTTTTTTTTATATATGGAGAAGGTGTAGAAAATTTTGAACTACAAAAAAGGTGTGAATCAATTCAAAGTGAATCCTTATCTGATTTAATGGTACATGACCTCACAACCAGAATTCAAAGTGAATTTTAATCAAAACAAAAAGAATTCAAAGTGAATTTAGTTTAATTTTTGGTTAGTCTTTTGTTTTTATATATAATGACACAAAAATTTAAACTTTTAACTTTTTATAAAGGAGGTTTCTTAGATACTTTTAGTATTTATGTAGTATGTCATACTACATAAAAATAACCAATAAATGAATGACATGTGTACAAATTAATTGTTTTTAAATTTATTTAAAAAATTAAATAAATTATATTTTATATATAATAAAATATAAAAATTATGTNTATGTATGCTTGCCACATCAGTGTAGTATGGCATACTTACGTAGTATCATAGAATCCCCGTTTTATAAATTATTTAAAACCTTTTTCACAAGACAATACCTAATCATCTTAATTTAGTTATTCACAATTAAACTTGAATATTATTATGTGACAATGCGAATATATGAAAAATTAGATTATTAGTATTAATCAATTTTAATGCATTATATTTTTGTTTCCAACTTTTAAAACTTTTTCCTTTCTTAAAAAAGTCTTTTAATTTCAAGGGTATTTTAGTCAAATCACTAGTAGCCGCCAAAGCAACGGTTCAGATCAAAATGGTAAATGACGCCCCGCAAGTTGATGCTGTGGGTCCCACGTACAGTTACAACATACTGAAGCTTCTCATTGGGCAGCCTCCGAAATTATTGTAGGTTTACGATCTCTAGGAGTGGGTGCTTGAGAAGGGATTCGATCTTCCCACGTGGAAGTAACTGATTGCTGAAACATCACCTGAACTATACAGTCCGAAACACAGGGATACAACAGAACCTTCCATCCAATGATCTGGCTCCACGATAGCCGGTGTGTTGCTAATGATGGTCCTAAGTGTATGGGATCATCTTGATATTATTGCTACTGTGGAACCTTTATAATAGCTAGCCAGCCAACCAACCACCGCCTCTCACATTTAACTTTTATTTTCTTTTTCTAATTTTTTAAAATAATATTTGTTGGCTAGTGGAATAGAGCATGGGAATGAAGGAGCTCACGCTCTTCACTAAAGCGCGTGGTAAAGTTTTGTTTATAAGGTGTAGGTATAGTACCGGAGCGTGTAAGGCACGCACCGAAGGGTGCGGTGGCGCTCCACCGTCCAAGCAATAGATTACAAACGAAAGCGGTCCCCTTCAGATGTGACCAACTGCTCCACTGCGTTTGTCCGGGTTCTCTCTCTTGGTCGTTCCCCCTTTGGAAATATACACGTCTAGGGGCTCCCCACAACCGCCTTTCTTTCGTCATTGTCACAAAGAGCACTTTGTTTTTTGTCAAAAGAAAAAATTAGAAAAGTACCATTTGTTGAATTTACAATTTTATACCTCAAATACTTACCATGGAAATGTTTCTTGCATGCCCATTTTGGGTATGTAACATTAATTTTATCCACGATTCTTGTTATATGTTTGTAATTGTAAGGTTCATTTGTAAGATAATTGAAGCATTTAGAAACCCAAATATATATAAGAATTTGTAAATATATGTAAGAGTTGTGTAATTTTTTTTTTTTATCAATAATTTATGAGTCTAATGATACTTCTCATTGTGAGAAAAACAAATTCTCTAATGTTAGGAAAGAGGGATTTGGATCCAGTCATGTGACTTGAGTCATGTTGCTCAGATCTGAGCCATACATTTCATTAAAGTTCATCTCAACCATTAAATGTTAATGTGTTTGAATGGTTCAGATTTTAATGGAATGTACGACTCAGATTTAAGCAACATGACTCAAGTCACATGACTGGATCCGGGTCCTAGGAAAGAGACGCTTTAGCTTAATAGAGCCACCTCCAGCTTTAATGGCTTTTCTTCACCCTTTTTCTTCAAATTTGATCTTTCTTAACTGCAAAATAGCAAATTTGATCAAATGGCCAGCAAAACTGAGACCAAAAAAAAAAAAATTGGCTAATGATAGGGTTCAATCCTTACCACCTATTCCCCTTCCTATTTTCCAATGCTTTGCACTATTTTGTAACAAAAAATATATATTACTCTTTTTTATTATTTATAATCCATATTTTTATGGCATAATTTTTACTTTAAAATTGATTTTCACCATCTAAATTGTTATTGTTAAAATTTTAGTAGCTTCTATTGTTTTTTGGGTGAAATTTTGTTAAGTACATAGCTTAATGCATGTGGAAATTGAAAGATTTTATAAGCCATTGTCTAACGGTAAAAATTTTAAATATCATATATTCAAACATTTATGTCATCATGTAAAATAAAATGAAATTAAAATTGAAAGACACTATTTGTTACTTTCTTATTCTTATGAGGACAATTTGTGCTGATTCTTCCTTAGGTTAAACTGCTAGTTTTGAAGTGATTCCGTAGTCTCATTATAGGTACTATTTTTCTCACCTACGGACATGAAACTTCCCTAAATCTACTACTATTCAACCGTCACACTAGGAGACAAATTGTGATTGGGGATGAAGTAACATGATGAAAGTTACGTGTATGTTACATTGTTCTTTGTCCATATTAATGAGCAACATTTTCAACCCACACTTTCTATCTACTACCTTGATAATGTGTCTTCATTTCCCTTTCTGGATTTCCACGACACTATTCATTTCAATATCAAAATTCACCTTTGTTTGTAACAAAGGTTAATTTTTAATATTTGCATCCTTCATTTTATTGTTAAAAAAAATAAGCCTTAAATGTACTGTAAATCTATGTAGTTTACACGAATTTTGAATCAAATTCCTATAATTTTTTTTTCTTTTTTAGGGTCTTTATAGTTTAAAATTTTTTCTATTGGATTTCTTCTATCATCTCCCGATTATAATTCTGTCAGTTTAGTACTAATATAGCAAATAACTTATCTATATGACAATAAAAAAAAAGTTGACGTGGTGCCAAAATGGCACAAAAATTACTATCTGATCAAATTTTGGATTAAAAAGTGCATAAAAAAGTTGATTATGTGGTAATTTTTGTATTATGTCAGTTTCTTTTATTGCCACATAGACAAGCCGTTTGTCATGTCAATATTAAACTATCGGATTTATAACCAAATATGATGGCAGAGACCAAATTAAAAAAAAAAAAATTCAAACTATAAGGACCCCAAAAGAAGAAAAAAAAAATTATAAGGACCTGATTTAAAATTTATCTAAACTATAGGGACTTGTAGTATATTTAAAAAAAAAAAAAAAAAAAGACTTTTCATTGGCATATCCTTTTCAGTTGTTACTTTATTCAATTTAGTGCATTTACTTTTCAAAAGTTAAACATAATTTCCTTTTCATATGCGACGAACAAAAATGTTATAGAATTATTTTTTATCAAATTTTTACATGATCATTAAACCGCGTGCTTTCATATATGAAAAAACTATTAAAACTATCTACTATTAATAAAGATCATAGTTACCTTAGTGAAGTTACATGTTTCTGTTTAGTGATAGTTTATAAAATTTTATATTGACAGTAGACAAAATTTAAACTCAAATGTTATATGTAGCGAAATCTTTCATTAAGTGATAATATTTAAAATTTTGCACTAACCGTAGATAAAATGTTTTGTCTACCCAAGTGTGCAAAGCGCTTGGTAAAAGGGTGGGCCGGGATAATACAATAGGAATTCCATTATATCAAACACCTTTCCTAAAACCAATGGAGATGACATTAGACAACAAATCTTTCATTAACTATTAATAAACTGTCTATTAAACATTTATGACATGGATGATACATTAACATTGTTTTTATCTATCACATTAAAAAAAAGAAAACTGTTTTTATTTTAATTTTTTAAATTCTTCGGTAAGTAAAAAAAAATGATGTTTGTACAAAAATATTTTACACACACATATATATATATAGGAGGTTTCTATGGTGCTTTCAATGCATATGAAGCATTGGTCTTTTATCCAATTTTTGTGAGTCAAGTGGACATAATTAAAGTTAGTTATATAGTCAATCCCACATCTTTTTTTTTATTTTTTTATAGAGCATAGTATGCCTTCAAAGTACCTTTAGAATTGTCCACTTATATATATATATAAAAGTTTCTCTTATGCCTCGTATATATATGATGCATTAATCTATTGTCTAGACTTTGTGTGTCACATAGATATAACCAAAGTTTGTTATTAAGTTAAAACAGTAATGCTCTTTGTGTGTGTGTGTGTGTAATTTATTTTTTTAGTTTGTGAATAAAAGAAGTATAGGATCATCTAAACACACAGTGAAAACATCAAATCCATAAAGACATCCTTGTTCCTCATTTTCTTTGTCCTAGAATCTTCAAGAACATCCACGCAAAATCACTCTTTTCTCCTTGAGATCGGTAAGTTCACAGAAGAGTTCCTCTATCTCTCTTGTTCTTTTTTGGTGTGTAAAACGTATGTTCTCTCCTTGTCAAGTGAAGTGAGACATCTCTCACGCTTTCTTTACTCAATACGTTGTATGCAATTGGCTCTTGCAGTTGTTTTGGAGTTATAACATGTTTAATAACAAAATAACTATTTAATCAATGCTTAATTGTAATTTTAATTTTTCTTAAAGCTTAATTGCAATTTTGGTCTCCCTATTTTAATCACTTAAACGTTTTGGTCTTCTTTCCTTAAAAATGAACTATTGAATCTCTCTATATTCATAAAATATACAAGTTTAGTCCATTTATCTTTAAGTCAAAATTCTTAGGTTTATTTCAATGTGTAAAGTTCTCTGATTCATAATCCCACCGTTCAGATTGAAGAGCTATGTCTTGTGAATCTTTCCATTAAATTTCAGCTCGATCTAATGGTAAATAAGTCTAAATTTTTGGTTAGATGAAAACTTATAGTTAAAATAGTGGGACCAAAATTGTAATTAAGCATTTTCTTAAATATGAGTCATGTAGCATGAAGTCATTCAAATTCCTCCTAAGTGACCATATAAGTTCAACGCCCTCTTACTTACCATTCATTTTTTTTCTCCTTAATTCCTCTACTACCTTGTGAGTTGTGGCTACTTCCTCCATACGGTGTTAAGGTAAAGGTAGACGGAGACGGTGCTGTTTCCAAGTTTCTAATAGTGAACGTTACGCGGCTTACGCCCCACAACCGCCAGCGCCAGGTAGTTATAGATTATTTAATAATATTTTATACATTTTATAAGAAAGAAAGTAATTGTTATGAATTGGGGTGCGACTTGGTTGCCACAAGTGTCACAAATACTCCAACTGACAAAATAGTACACATTCAATAAACAATAGACACATGTAGGTTGTATGGAAAGGGATAGATGATTTTTGTGATAATTGAGTCTGTGCCTAGTTATTTGAGTAAATTTTGTTTGGACCCCTACAAACTAGTGTTATTGATACGTTATCACTTCATTTTTTTTAAGACAATTTCCAAAACGGTGCTGTTCTGGTAGACACGCAGGCCTCCTTCATCCCTTCCCTGGAGCTTCTGTTTTTCTTCCCTAGACCCACTCTGAAGGTGTTTACACAGAACCTAACTTTCTGTTCATTAAAAAATCTGTCTGCCATATTGGTTAGCAGACACTTTTAGGAGTTCTTCATATTCTGTTCATTAAACTTCCACAGTTTTCTTCTTGTCAATGGATTCTCCTAAATCAATTATGGTCTATGGTTTATGGAATCAACAAAATATGTTCTGCATATAGAATAACGTATCTTCTAATGCTTGTCGGATACTTATACTGAGTACAATACATACATATACATATAAATATACATATACACACACACACACACACACACATATATATATACCCATATGATATAAAACATATGGTAATAAATTGCAGAGAAAGATGAAGAAGTCAGACACATGTATTTTTTCTCTGTCCCTGAAGTTGTATCCTGGAAAATATGAGGTAAGTTACATTTGTCAATTAAATGATTTCTTAATTTTTTTCCCTATAGATAAATAGCATCTGCATTTGTAATTAAAAGGATTCAAATCAAGAAAAGGAAGTGAGGATATAAGCTTTTATGATTAGAAGCATGTTCTACTGAAATAGAGCTATACTTGTTTATTTACTTTCATACATTACATAGAGACTAAAATAATAACTTGCTTAAACAAAATATGGTAAAAAATTAATGACATGCGAGTTTAGTGCCATCCTTTTTTGTCATAAAAACTATAGAGTTTGATGTCATAAGTTTTATTTTCGTCATATACTCTCTTCTCTCTTTTTTTTTTTTGACACATTAACTCTTATGTAACAAAAATATATATATAAAAAAAAAATGTGTCATTAACTCACTATCAATAAAAAAAAAAAAAATTAAGATTTTATAAAAAAATTGAATGAATTTGCAAATGTGCGACCTGGGATTCGGTAACTAATATAATTAACCTCTAATAAATATGATAGTGAGAAATGAGTTATTTTATTGATGAAAAATTGTCAATAAGTATATCAATTTTATTTTTGATTATTCAATGGCAATGAAGTTTAAATTTAAAAGCTTCTTTAAGTTTTTCAAAACTATCATCAATACTGAATACCTCTGTTGCTCCCCACCCCCCAACAATTGAACCCATATTTATATTCTGGCATAAATTGGATTGTCAATCCTTGAGTGGTTACTTAAGTCTAATTTCAAACACTTAATTGAGCTCCATTTTCCCTTCATTTTGTATTTAATATTTTTTCCTTACTTGTTTGTAAATTCTAATTTTTTTAATCCTTAATTTTAGATTTTATTTTTTTGAATTATATGCCAAATTTTTCTTAATTTTATGTATTTTTAAAAATAATTATATTTAATTAAGGATTAGAGTGGTAAAGAGGAGATTAAAACCTATGAATACATTAGACCGATGTTCTGTGCGCCCCTTAAGATTGTCAAGTAAAAAGTTTAGTTTTGATGTGTAAAAATTAACCTGAGAATACTTATAATATTAAAACTAAAATAAATAAAAAAATAATCCATAAGTGACACATGATAATTCCATCTATGAATTAACGGATGTATGGACGGTAGTTGTTTTTCATACAAAGATCAAAGTAAAAAAGGGTTACATATTTTTTTTTGGCTAAAGCTTTTAATGTTTTCATAAAATGTGAATTGGGCTGGGTATTATTGAGCAAATTGATGGGCCCAATTGTAATGATGGTTTACAATTGGCGTCATGTGTAATATGTAGTTTAGTTTCCTGGCGTGGCCACCGTCATTGGCCCCCGTCACCTTTTTCGATGGTTCCTCGAGTCTCGCGCCCCAATTCAATGGCACGTAGTATCCATTAATACGCTCTTGTAGTAAATATCACCGTTGCCCGTCCGTGTTCTATTGGTATCTGCAACTTCTTTTGCCATTTTATACGAATCATGAGCTCTATCCCCAACTTGGTGGATGCTAATGCCCATAATAGAATTCGGAGTAATTTCATTTACACATTATGTACTGTTACATACTGTAACATAATAGTACACCTAGCATAATTTAAAAGGATTTTTAACATGTAAATTTTTTATGATTGATGAGGCTTATTGACTTCAATATTATACTTTAACAATTCATTTACACAATTACTATATTTTTTTTAACTTATTTACTTAAATATTACAATTTTTTAAAATTAAAAACTTAAAAAAAACTAAATCTACGCAATGAGCACTATCGGATATGCTAACTGTCATTCGGCGTGTCCCCACTAGATCGGCATATTCACTTTTCTTTTTCTTTCACCATCTTACTTTTTTTACTTTTTTCTTGTTCCTATAAAATTATGTCAGAGCTAGTTGGAAGAATTATTTATCAAGGCTAATAATTATGCGGTCCATTTTCACCGATACTCGATTTAAGCCCAGCACTATATATAAAAGTTTTAGATATGGTGAGTGTTTGAGGTGTATGGTTAAGTTTGGTGTCAACAAAAGGAATCTAATAAAGAGATTATGAGAGCTCCTTTCTATGACAAAAATGGAGTGAAGAAAGGAGCATGGAGTGAACACGCCAGCTGTCAACCAGAATATCCGATGAGGCTTATTGCACATATTTGATTTTTTTTTTAATTTTTTAATTTTTAAAAAATTATAATATTTAAGTAAATAAGTTAAAAAATATAATAATTACATAAATAAATTGTCAAAATATAATATTGAGGCCAATGAACCCGATTGATGAAGTTTCAAGTTTTATATAAACGCTATGATTTGTTTCAATTTAGTGATAGTACTTCATAAAACTTATGTTCATAATATTGATATAGTTGATATTTGATAGTTTTTCGTGATTAGTTTATCCTAAACTGCTTGATAAAAAGTAATTGTATTAGAAGAATTATTTAGTTTAGAATTAGTCATGATATAGTATATTTTATGTTCTTATAAATTTTATAATGAAATTAAGTATATTTTAAAATAAAATAAAAACACTTAAATTAACATGTATAACTAATTTAAGAATATTAATATTTTTTATTTAATTAATTGTAAATAAAACCATTAAATCTAAGTTGTTTAAAAATTACCACTTATTCTCAATAAGTGTAACAATTAAACTTTCTTTAGACGAGATCATTTTCAAGTTTTGTAAGTTTAGTATAATATAAAAAAAAAAATTATTTATTTTTTTGTTTTTCTTTCTCACTTAAACTTTCTCTTCTCATAAACTTTTTGATTGGTTTCCGATTTTCCATTGAAGGAAAGATGTCCCCACTCCCCACCGCGCAGCTATTCAATAATTTGTTGAGCACTTACGTTGGCATTTCAATAAGTGTAATAATTTGTTGAATATCTGCACCATACACTAGCTCTTATGCTGGCTGGCCGTATTTCTTGTTCTGATGATAAGCTTAAATTTAGAGGTTTGGTAAGACTCCTAGCGCATGCGCAACAAAGCATATATTATATCCTCAAATTCAAACTAGACATTTGAATGACAATTTTGTTGATAAAATATTATAATTATCTATATTTATTACTTAAATTGGCTTAGAAAGTGAGTAAAACCATCTAAAATTAATCAAATTTCATCCATTTCAATGTTCTTGAAGTCAATTTATTTGCTAAATGTGAGCAAATATTATAATTGTCCAAGATTTATAGCTAGCTAGCTCTCTACTTGTTCTTTTTTCCAAAATGTACTAATTGGATTATTCTGCAGTGTTTTTTTTTTTTTTAATTTTAAGGGTGGTTTATGTAGATTTTTAAAATAAATAGGAGGTTTGTGTTTTAACTAAATACATAGACAAATTTAGTAAAAAATGGACGGAATTTTAAAAAAAAATTCAATTAGAAATCTTACATTTAATTATAAAATCTATACAACTATATGGATAATGACATCTGAGTTTAAATGGCTTCAACAAAAATTTTCCATTATTTTAAATTCAGATATAGTCATATAAATAATTGTGTCTCTGTGTGTTTTGTTATATGTTGTTTGATTGGGGAATTTTTTTTTTCTTTTTTTATTGATGGAATTGGCTTTAAAGCAGTTACTATAGGCCATACCAGTGATCACTGCCAATTGAGTTGAGACCGCAAGTCATAGTTGGGTGGATTTGTGCAACTAAATATTATATGTAACTAATGTTACTCCAAATAATTTAAATGTTGCAGGATAGGATGTGATGACATTTATGCTAAGGAGTAATATTGTTTGCCAGTGTTGTTAACCTACACCACTTTGACGTGATATAATGTCACGTCAAGGGTAGAGGAGCTCACCATGGATTTCTTTGAATAGTCCCAGCTGAGAAATAGCCACTTCCATAACTATGCAAACGGTACTAAAATTTAAACTCAAATAACGAGTGAGTAAAGCAAATCCTTGATATATGGAAGTATCTATATATTTCTTTTATCTTTTGAATCTGAACTTGGTATAATTGATAAAATTTGAATTTAACAAAAAAAAAATATTTAAGGAAGTCTAGCAAATTTAAATTGTGTTAATTATACAAATACATTAATTGTGTGATTTTAACTAGCATGCAAACAATGTATGTATTAATTGTGTGATTTTATTATCACTAATGTATGTGTAAGTTAATTTTTTTAGATTTGAAGAGAATTAATTGGGCAAAATCTCATAATCAATTTCGAAAAAAAGAAAAATAATTACTTTGTGTATTGTCATNTTGGCTTATTGGGACACGCCGTGGGCCTCACGGCGTGTCCACACTCACGCGTGTCCGGTGGGTCCCACGTGTTCGAAATTTTTTTTTTTTAATTTTTGAATTTTTAAAAAGTATAATATTTATGTNGTAAATAGTTTGAAACTTGTAATATTTGGATAAATACTTTTACACAATGTAATATTTGTGTCAAAAAGCCCATATACTTGGGTCTAGAAAACTTTATGCACAGTAAAAAATAACTTTCAATTTTGGTATTATTTATTTTTTATTTGTTTGTTTTAATTTTGATATTATTACAATTATAACATTAATGAAGGGTATATATGTATTTTTATGTCTAATAAACTTTTTCATGACTTGAGAATCTAAGAATTCCACCTTCTCCCATAGAACTTTTTGTGTGTGAAACTTGCCCAAAAATTGTTCACAAGAATCTTATTTGTTTGGAAATATTTTTGGTGTATAGATTTTTTTTCGTTCCCCGAAAATATCATTATTGGGAATCTTGTTTCTAGGAATGTGGTTCCTAGGAATGTTACAATTTATCTTTGATTGACTTTAAACATTCCTGAAAATGTGAGACAATATTTCCTATCCATATGTTTGGTTTAAATACTACTTTCCTAAGAATATTTATTATTTTTACAAAAGTGCCCAATTTTAGTTTTAGAAAAATAACTTTTATGCTTTGGCTAATTATCTAAATTTTATTGGTACATGTTATGTTTTGGTTACTTTGATGTTCTGTATTGGACATAGCAAAATAATTTCTCTTATTACTTTTATTATCATTAATGTATATGTAAGTTAATTTTTTTAGATTTGAAGAGAATTAATTGGGCAAAATCTCATAATCAATTTCGAAACAAAGAAAAATAATTACTTTGTGTATTGTCGTGATTTTACCATTGTCCCAATACCTTATGAATTCACTTTTTTTTTTTTTTTGGCTAATGAAGACCTTATGCACGGTAAAAAGAAAAATAATTACTATTGTTCTTTCTTTTCCTTGTCTACTGGTTCATGGCTCAACATTTTTTTTCTTGGCATATACTTGGGTCTAGAAAACTTTATGCACGGTAAAAAGTAACTTTCAATTTTGGTATTATTTATTTGTTTGTTTTAATTTTGATATTATTACAATTATAACATTAATGAAGGGTATATATGTATTTTTATGTCTAATAAACTTTCTCATAACATGAGAATCTAAGAATCTCATCTCCTCCCATAGAACTTTTTTTGTGTGAAACTTGCCCAAAAACTGTTTACAAGAATCTTATTTGTTTAGAAATATTTTTTAAAAAATCTTGTACCAAATATAAAAATTTTAGTTTCTCAAGTTATGATTTCCTAAAAATGAAAAAAAAAAAAATCTTTATACCAAATGCCACTATCTTTCACATTCATGTCCTCGATTTATTGACCTATTTTCTATTCTTTTTAAAGTTTAAAACTATTACACTTACTTAATCCCTTAATAAAAATTGCTAATAAATAAAGATTAAGCATTTTGTTAATTTCCATTTAGGCATTTATTATATCATAATCATTATTATGAGCATGGGGATAAATATAGTAGTCTCTAATTTGAGATCAACCAAGAAAAAACAAAGGAGATTGAATTCGTTATTGATAAGAATGAGTAATGATTTTCATGACGTAGACTTATTATATAAAAAGAGTAGTTTGATTAATCGTTTTTCAAAATTGTACATTTTTTATTAGTAAAATTTCTCTGCAACTGTTGCTTTTGTCACAGACTCATCATATATTCCCATTGTTTGTAGAGTGCATGCATCTACTTCTCGGGGAACAAAAGCAAACAAAAATCAATTTGTTGTTATTTCTAATAATTTCCCCATTTAAATAAAAGTCTTTTGCTGACACCTCACCTATATAAAACTTGCACCAAATAATGGATGTGTTTTGCCCTGACTAAATACAGCCCCATCATATATAACATCATCATATACTCTCTCCAAGTAATAGACACTCATTATAGTCCCTTTATTCTTTTCTTTCGTTTTTCCAAAATTTAAATTAATTTTATAAAAATATACTTTTTTTTAAGTCAACATCATATTTATTAAATTTAAGACGAGTTATTTTTATTTTAAAAATTATTTTGAAACTCTCATTTTATCAATAAAAAATATAAAACATAAATTTTTTTTAAACGAAGAATCTTATGACCAAATAATTTATAATCTAGTTAACATAAAAATATATTTTTGATATATTTAGACTTTTCTTTTGACATTACCTTGAAAACTAAAAATTTTAAAAAAAGAGAGGATATAAACAAAATAGGCAATGGTTATATTAATGAGCTAGCATCAAGTGTCAAGCCACCACTTCCCAAAGACATTTATAATTAAAAACCCCTTTAATGTCTTTTTAAATAATTTCAACTAAACTAATAAAATTATATATAACGTGCCAAAAAAATTATACTTGCATTATTCAATGTGAATATAAAATAAAACTATATATTATATTTTAATATTATATTTTTGGTAGTGTGATTGTGTCTGTCCATGTTGTGACCCTTGATGGCCCTGTGGGGATGGGGCAATTGCCAATTGTTGGAAACGATAGTGACTTGAAATGGTTAAAAAATTAGTGTTTGGAAAGAAAAAGAGAAAAAAATTGATTTAATTTAATAAATTAAAGAGGGTTTTGTCACCACCACCAAACTGTTTCCATAAATGGAAAGATTCCCTAGTTATGGTTCCTACCCTCTCTGTATGAGTAAAAGTCAAAAGAAAAGTCAGATAATGTGACTGGGGTATCAGGGCTACAGTCTCCGATAAGCGTGTTTCTCAGCTCATGTGCGCGCGTGCAAATCCAGCCAGCATGATCACACGTAAACCTAACGCATGTAAACACCACATTACCACACCGCATTACCAATGCTTATCTTTATTTGGGATATTTTTATCAAACAATTCATGATGCTAGACTAGTTGAGACTTGATAGAAATCAAAAGAGAAATGGTAGTTGTATCATTATATATAAGGAAAGTGAATCTTTGATATGATAATTTGGAATAGAAGATTAATTAAATTATTAAGTGTGATTTAGTTACGAAAAAGTTAAGTAATTTGTAAGAGGTGAAATATTTAAATTATTATGTTGTTGTTTAATAAAACAAAAAATAATAATGATAATATATTTAACATATAATAATTATATATATCAATATAATAGTTATAGAATAAAATAATTTTGTATCTTTAATTTATTTTTTGTATCACTTTAATTCTCAAAATAATCATATTGTCCATCAAATCAGTTATCTGTAACACAAAAAATGATAACTTAAATGACTGATTTGATGAGTAAAGTGATTATTTGATGACTAAAGTAACACAAAAAATAAATCAAGAATTAAAGTGATATTTAAGAAATAATTCAAGGAGAAAAAATATATTTAACTCATAGTTATATAGGAGAAGTGTTTTCATAATTTTTCAGATAGACAAATCAAATAATCTTTTTTTTTCAAATATTGGCAGATGGGATTAGCATTTATCTCCCTTTATATTTCATGACATCTTGTCATTATTAAATTTATGTCATAATAAAGCAAAATTGAATTCACAAATAATATTTTCTTTATTATGTACTCTGTAAGTTTATTAAGTTTTATTTGCGATCTGCAAAGGTTGTAGGGTCTCTAGGAGATGACCATTCTTTTGTTCCACTTGGTTTTGGCCTGATTTGCTTTGCTCAAGGGCTAAAAACTTGGTATTTCTGTTCATGCTATGGCAATGAATTACCTAACTTTTGAGAAAAAAAATTTGAATTCACTTATAATTTTAAACCCAACTTATTTAAACTTTTTCATGCTTTTAATTTTATACCATTTTTACTATATGAGATAAATAATTCTCAAAATTAAAAGAAAATTGTTATTTGTCTATGGAAATTTGAAGCACATGATCAATAGTTATTTATCTTCTCATAAAATTTTGTCCTGTCTATTTTTAAAAATGCATAGAATTTTCAAATTGTAACTTTTCAAATAAATAATTAAAACATCTTGTAAAGAATAGAGCTGAGAAATGGCCATTGTTACGGGGATTTCTACATAAAGCAAAACCATGTGGGAAGACGCAATTCAAGATGTTGAGTTATTATAATCTTACTTAAACACTACAATTCCATATTACATTATATCACATTTACTACCTATGACTGATTGTANGTAACTTTTCAAATAAATAATTAAAACATCTTGTAAAGAATAGAGCTGCGAAATGGCCATTGTTACGGGGATTTCTACATAAAGCAAAACCATGTGGGAAGACGCAATTCAAGATGTTGAGTTATTATAATCTTACTTAAACACTACAATTCCATATTACATTATATCACATTTACTACCTATGACTGATTGTACTAAATTTTGTATCAATATATAATAAGAGCATTGTGTGTATAACTGCCCATAAATAATTATATAAAGGAGGTTTCAGTGGTACCTCTAATGCATATGATGTATGAGCTTATTGTTTAATCTTTGTATGCTAGATAGAAATAATCAAAGTTGGTTAATATAGTCAAAGTCATACTACTTTATTGTTAAAGTTATAACTTCTTTGCTAATGCATGTTGGCTCAATTTGTCAAAAGGATTCGGCTTAAGGCTCTACACCTTCCAAGTGCTGAGTTTGAGCCTCCTACGACTAAAAATCTCGTTTAGTGGATAACCCTCATTAGGGAGATCCTTAGCACCTAGGCAATAGTTGAATAGCCCCATCTAAAGGCCAAAAAATTGTTTTGGAGGTAATACTTTAGGTGAGCCTCTACTCCCTCATGGTATATTAGGCATGCCACTGACGTTTTACTTAATAATATTGGAGTAACTTATCCTTATTACTATTTTGTTTACAAAAAAAAGTTACACTTTCTCTTATTTTTATATGGGCATAATATATTTTCAAGATACCATAGAATCGTCCTCATATAAATAGAATTACAAGCATTTTTAAAATTTCAAAAATAGGTTCACTTGCAAGAAATTTCTATAAAATTCTAGTACTTCTAAATAATGTTTCATTTGTTTTTATATAGCCAAAGCAGCATTTTCTTCTACAAGTACAATATTATATGAGGCCACTCAATTGCTATTAGTTTACAAAAAACTCAAATGCGTTTCAATACTAAAAGCCCCTTTTTGTTTCAGGCACACATTTCAGTAAACCGATGCAAAAACTGCACATATCATTAACAACTAAGGTATTTTATTTGAGCACTGTTACCTGAAAAAAAAAAAAAAAAGAATTTTGCAAAAGCTGAAGTTCAACTTTTTGGGCCTTTTGACACAAATATTACATTTTGCAAAAGTATTTACCTAAATATTATAACTTTCAAACTATTTACACAAATATTACACTTTTTAAAAATTNTCAGACACGTGGGTCCCACCGGACACGCCGTGGGCCTCACGGCGTGTCCCACGTGGACACGCCGTGAGGCCCATGGCGTGTCCTAATAGGCAAAATTCATCCATTGTTCCAGAGTTGTGGGCCCCGTGACGAATTTTGGCTTATTGGGACACGCCGTTGGTCTCACGGCGTGTCCGGTGGGTCCCACGTGTTCGAAAATCTTTTTTCTTTAATTTTTGAATTTTTAAAAAGTGTAATATTTGTGTAAATAATTTGAAACTTGTAATATTTGAATAAATACTTTTACACAATGTAATATTTGTGTCAAAANGTAATATTTAGGTAAATACTTTTAC